>CM052438.1:61018479-61035504 GCA_028533085.1 Varecia variegata
TAAAATAGACTTAGATTTCTTAGAAATCTAAATTCCAAAATATTAGTTTATGTGATGAATGGCCAACGGAGCAGGTGCCTAAATTGCCAGATGAATATGAGTATTTATAATATATTAATTAATATAATAATGCTATGCTATATTATACTGCTTATTTTTCATTTTTCCAGTATATTCATCCTTTAGCTAGCCTTGGTTTTATTTGTTTCTGTTTTTTTAAGCCAAAAAGTTGGGTGTGTGCATACCCTTGGTTTTAAATGAATGCCTCTATGACAACTGAGAACACACACTAGAAGTTATTTTACTTTAATAGTGTATACAGAGCAAAGATGTTGCTAAGGAATAAAAAATTCCTCCCAGAAACATTTTTCATTATTCTCTCTGAACCCAAAGAGCTCACTGAACTTGGTGATCCTATTGACTTCAAAGAGAACTCAACTTGTATGTCCAGAGGATACATAACAGACTAACAGACTGAGAAATGGACCCTATTTAAATAAGATCCAAAGTAATGTGCACTTAAATCTGCTTTGTCTGGCAAGCCGGTATCTTGGGAAATAGCCAAATATTTAATGTAAGCTTTCCTGGAGGCAATCCATATTCAGTTTCTATTCTGTGACCATTTTTCATACTTAAAAAAAAAAGTTGTAAAGACAAATCAACTGTACAAACTTAATATAAATAAAAGTAAATTAGTCTATTTAGTTTTCTCTTGATAGAACATCATAATACATTCAGAATATGCTAATAATTTAACTATGCTGTTTATTATTTTTATTCTATTATATTCTTACCAATTGTCTACTTTCCGTATTATGATAAATTCCATTTAGTTGATAATTATTTTGCATAGAATGTTAGCATGCTTTTATCAGTAACTAATTTTTGTCAATTTAATTGACTAAAGTGGATTTAGCCCTGTTTATGAAAAATAATTTGAAAATAAGAATATTATAAGAGTTTTGTATCTTAACTAGATGCCAAGGTACTTAGTTCTTTTTTCCTTCCAATATTAGAGATAAAACAATACTTTTAAAAGTACTTATCACTGTATCAGAAACTTTAAGGAGAAATAACCATTATATGTAGAATTATTATTAAAAGAACTGGTATGCATCTAATGATGTTAAGACTAGAGAACCCTGAGTTGACACAGTTATCTTATGAGTCAATTCACATACCTTTCTGGCAGAACCAATTATTCTAATGAATAAAGAGGTTTGGAAATTTTCACTTCATCAATTTTATTATGTAGGATTGTGTAAGAAATGGTTATTAAAGGTAACATTTATCAATTTCAGGGGGTTAAAGTTCCAAAATTTACCAAAATGAAAGTTTGAAAGAATCAAATAGCGTAATGAAACAGCCAGATAAAGACTTCAAGAAATGATACTCATTATCTTATTAAAATGAGAAATGTTTACTTTATTTACAAACAGAAAAGGCAAGTAAAAACATGTTAAAATTAAGTTAGCATTGTTAAGTTTTCCAACTTAACTTTTATTTTACTCATTTCATAGCTTTGTCTTTTTATTTTGTAAATATATTTAATCATTTGTGCTCCCTTTATTAGAATGGTTAATAAGCCTTATTTTACTCTTAGTACCTCATGATCTCTCTGTAACCTTTGTTATTTCAGTTATGAGTAAATATAGAATACATCTCTCAATTCCATAAAAGTTTCTGAACTCTTGTGAGTTGTTGGCACCTAGTTCAGAACTCCACCTCTTTGAACCACACCTATATTTCTTGTATTTATTGATGATATGTGTTTAAGCATATTTTAGAAGATAAACAGTACATAGCTTTGAAAAACACAATGATGTGTGTTCAAATCTAAATAGTACTACACATTTATTATTTTTATTATATCATTTTGCTTCATTTTTCCCAAAACCATTATATGCATTCCTATACTCATACATAAATCATAGTAATATTTCATTTTGTTTCTCTATTATAAGATTATCCTTTATTTGAAATCAAATGAATTTCTCCGTTACATATTGACTCTATCACCAGTTCCCATTAACAATTCTCTCAGAGCAGGCACTGAAACCGCCACTTCATATCCCCATGACTGTCACTCTAGTCCATGCCTCTGTCTTCTCTTGCGTGAACTTCATCCTTATCCTCTTATCCATTTTCCATCAGGCACAGTGATATTTTTAAACTGAAATAATATCACAGTCCCTCTCTGCTTAATATTCTCCAGTGGCTTCCCTTCCCAGAATATAATCCCTTCCCAGGTAATCCCCTCTTCTGATCTCATACCATGGTCCTGTGTGTTAATTTACTTCCAACTCACTGAGCCCTCCCGTTCTCTGAACAGGCCAAGCTGATGTGGCCTGCTCACTGTTCCTTCAGGCGGAAACTCAGTGCCAGGCCTCTGTGGCCTCTTCTATCATTGAGATCCCATTTATCGTCTCTTCACCTTGCCTCCTCACCCCCTCACCCATCACTCTCTGAAATTGTCTCTCTTTTTTGTTTTAGTGATTGTTTTTCTCTTGTCACTAGAATATATATGGGCACTATGAGAACAGAATCTTGTTCAGCTATATCTTTAGCACTAAGAGCAGTACCCATTATATAGTAAGTTCTTTCAAATAATGTGTCATAGGAATATCTGCCCACTAATGAGGGACTTCTGAAATTCTGTAGGATGGGAAGAAAATAAAAAACTACTAAGAAAGTTAATTTAGCCAAATTCAAGGTTACAGCATTACTCTGCATGCTTCTTTAGCCATCAGACAGGAAATTTAGAGACTAACAAGCTAGACAGAGATCTGTGATATCTTAATGTAGCTGTTTACTCTTTTTCAAAATATAGTTCAGAGTACCATGCTGAATAAGACATAAATTAAAGTCAACTAACAAAAACAGCAGCAGCAACAACAGAACACTGCAGAGCTTTCTCCCTGAGTAGGCATGAATTCTTTTGCTCTATCCATCCTTTCGCTCAGGTAGAAAAATGTGGTGTCATCCTCAGCTATTTTTAAAATTTTTTTTCTTATTTTTGGCTCCTGTGGAGTTTTCCATTGTTTTTCACATGCATGATATCAATTTATAGTATGACAATATAAAAAATATGCATATTAGTTTCATTGATGCTCTATTTAGAAAAAAATAGAAAAATAACCAGGAAAAGATAAACATCTGATTAGTGTTAAATGAAGAAAAATATTTATAATTATTTCATCAATTTGTTATTAGCATGAGGGAAAACTAAATAATGTTCAATTTACTTCTTTAAATTCATGTAATTGTTAAATCTTTGTATTAAACAGCTAATTACTCATAGTACACTTTTGAATTTTATTTTTTTTATTTTTTTGTGTTATTTTTGGACTATATTTTTATTTATTTATTTATTTATTTATTATAGCTTATTATGGGGGTACAACCGTTCTAGGTTAAATATATTGCCCATGCCCCTCCCAACCCCCCTGAGTCTGAGCTTCAAGAGTCTGGGGAATGGACGCTCTTGAATTTTATTTTTAATTGACAAATAATTGTACCTATTCATGGATTTAATAGTGACATTTTGATACATATAATGTATAGTGATTAAATCAGCATATCCATCATCTCAAACACTTATCATTTCTTTAGGTTGAGAAAGTTCAGTATCCTTATTCTAGCTATTTGAAACTATATATTATTATTAACTATAGTCATCCTATAGTGGCATAGAACTCTAGAACTTATTCCTCCTATCTAGCTGTAATTTTTAACTAGAATGAATTAATAAAAATAAAACATCAGAAAGTGTTTGAAATTGATATGTACAGATACAATGGTGTGCTTTTAAAAGTGATTATAACCATAAAGAAATTGAAATCTTTCTTTCAGCTGAAAACTGCTGCACCTGTTTGATCATTTGGCAAATCTACCTTCCTATTGTGATTAGGAGGCAAAGTGACTGACTGATCTAGTTACCCTACTGTTCACCATTCGGTAGAAATCTTCTCTTTTATAGCTTTGGTACATGAATACTACACTACTGAAAATTAAATGATCACAATGTAGTGAAATCAAGTGATAGAGAGGAATGAATAAATTCATTCCTATTTAATATAACTCATTTCCATAATATTTTACTGAACTGAACAGATCAAAATCTTTAATAAGTCATATTAAACATAGCAAAGCCATACTGATTATTATATTTTCTGACTTTCAGTATAAAGAACGTAACTCCAAAAGTAGGAGACCCTGAGACCCGTAAAGCTATTCGCCGTGCCTTTGATGTGTGGCAGAATGTAACTCCTCTGACATTTGAAGAAGTTCCCTACAGTGAATTAGAAAATGGCAAGCGTGATGTGGATATAACCATTATTTTTGCATCTGGTTTTCATGGAGACAGTTCTCCCTTTGATGGAGAGGGAGGATTTTTGGCACATGCCTATTTTCCTGGACCAGGAATTGGAGGAGATACCCATTTTGACTCAGATGAGCCATGGACACTAGGAAATCCTAATCATGATGGTAAGTGCATGCCTGTTTTGCAATGTAAATAGATCTATTTTTATTTTTAGAATGCCCACGTGATTTAGTAATTCACAAACTTAACTTATAGATTCTAAATTTACTTTTAAAATTGTAAAGCAATATGTAAGGCTTCTTATAATATTTTAGGACAAGAATTCATATAGGTCATTAGATAATATAGATACACATGTGTTCTTTTGATTAAAGATTAGAACCTTACCCTGTATCTATAAATACTATACATTATGCTTTCTACAAAAATGTCATTTCTTAAAAGATTTCTTAGTACTTAAGTAATGAGTAATACATTAAACAAATTCTGCTGTTTTATTCTACACCTTATGCCTGTGTTTCCTCTTGAAATTTAACCCCGATTAACATTTGTCCTGTGGCATCTATCATATCTTTTCTGTGTTATTTTCTGTCTATTGTCATCTTTCTAGTTTGTAAATTTTTGCCCTTTCTCTGTTCTCTCTCATTCATTTCATTGGTCTCCCAATCTGATATGACTACATGATTTATTATCTTTGTATTATATCATTATTTATATTAAAAACTAATTTCTTGCAATGGTATCTCAATACAGTTATCATTTTTCTAACCCATATATTAATAATTATGCTTATATTCAAAATAATGTAAAAATCAAAAACCCAGTAAGTTACTTGATGCATGTGGTTTTTCCTACACAACAATGCATATTTCAGTTCTGTTTTAAAAAATATTTCACAGTTACAGGATCTTAAGAGTTGTTAGTTTCCTATGCAGCCATATCTCCAAATCTTATAATCAATACTTAAATATCTTTCTTCCTTACCATTGTAGAATGTTGTTCTACTTTAAGTGTACGTTGTTTTAATGACAACTAATCAGCTAATAATACTCTTAATTATTCCTTGATGAGTCAAACTTAGTCATGAAATAGAGCTTTGAGGGTTCATTTGAAGATTTAGTTACCTGCATTAGTGTTATAGCCTTGCATTTTTAGGGCACCCAGGGTTCAATCATGTTATGGATATAATGAATTAGGTTGAGTTAAATTTAAAGTAACATTAATTTGCAAGAAAAAAGTAACTATGTTTTCCAAATAAAACAAAATATATAGCATTAGGATAATTCTTTGAATTGTTATTAATGGTTGTGTACGTTGTGTTTTTAAGAACTGGTTTGAAGACTAGCGGAGATTTTAGTATAGTGGAATAAAAAGGCAAAAACTTTGAAGTCAAACATACTTATGTTTAAATGCTGGCTAAGCATTAGCTCAAAAATGTTTATACTTGTTTTTTACTGTGTAGTTTATATTGCAGAACTGTGGGCATTGTAAGTAGAAGTGCTTTTTATGCAGGCATGTTCCAGACTACTTTGTATCTGAGCATCTAATAATAAAATATCTGGAACAGAATAGTTGGGCCATACCAGTTTGTTGCACAAATCACATAAAATAAAATGATTATTCTATTTCATTAAAATCACACGGGCATTCTAATGAAGTAGTTTAGACTTCTTCAAATCAATTTTTTAAATTATTTTCAATAGTGGAAAAAATGCTTACATTCTGAATGATTGAGAAGAGTAGCACTTATAATGGTAGTATTTTTGCTGATGCAGGGAAAACTGCATTTGTTGCCAGAGGAAAAACTTTCTTCTAATATTATGAACAGATACAATTATATTTTATTATAATAATGGATTCAATTGTTAAGGCAACTTTAACTCTATAGCTTTGAAGTTGTGTTAATTGGACTTTGTGACTTCATAATTTTAAAATTGTTATAATTCTATATGAAGGTGATATCTACCAAATTCTTTATATTTTGTCTTTAAATATTAAAATCTTTCATAAAGAAGGCTGCAGTAATCCTTTAGGTGTATGCCCTATTGCTCTATTAGCTGGTTTTGTTCGGTTTTGTTTTTAAAGATTGGATCTTGCGATGTTGCCCAGGCTGGTTTCAAACTCCTACGCTCAAGTGATTCTTCCACCTCAGCTTCCAAAGTATCTGGGACTACAGTATTAGCTGCTTTTTTTTGGCATCAGCCAATACTTTTTGAAAATACAAAGTTTTGGGGAAAAAAGTATAGGGGGATTTTATGACATAGGAAATGAGAATGTTTATGCTGATTTGAGAGCGATCAGTGCTATGAATGCTTATGTGTTTTGTATGACTTCAGAAGTTTTCCAAGGAATATATATGTGGAAAAAATTCTGAAATATAACATTTGAACTAAAGGTGTACAATCAAGGCAATGTGCTTTCGATTGAGAGTATTCATTAATACATTTTATTGCCTCTTTTACTTTGGAAGTATAACATTCTTTGCACAAAGGCATACGACTAAAAAATCTAAACAAAACAATTATTGAATCTTTGTGTTTTTATTTGGAAGAAAATATGTCTTTACAAATCAAATAAGAATATTTTGCCCAATGAATGAACCTAAAAAAAAGAACTGTGCAAAATAATAGTGTTTCAGATTGTAGGAGATTAGGGAGACATTAATTGACTGTTGGAGATGTAATACCATAAAGATTTACTGCTTAATTGAAATTCAAACTTTTAACTAGCAACAGCAGGGCAGCGAGGGTAATGTCAGGCTAAAGTATTGATCATTTATCAAAAGAACAGCCTCTAGCTTTGCTTATGGTACGGGGTGGATGTGGGGAGAATTAATACATTTGTACCTCCTATCCTAACTATGTGTGAGACCATCCTTTTGTATCACAATTACATAAGGCACAATTCTGATACTGATAAACTTTTTCTTTTTTTTTTAATCTAGTCGTGGAATGCCCCCTGGCTTACTTACCTGAATTATTTTCTTTTTCTCCTATTCATAGCTCTTGAGCAGCTAGAAGACAGAACAGCTTATTTATTTAGCAAAAATGCAAATGAAAGAGCCTCTCGATAAGTACCCAGCTCATTTTCCACAGCATATTGCTCAACTAATGAGGGCAATTTGAATTCTGTCTACCTTAAAAGAGATAAACAGTGTCTTAGGCTGCCAGTAACCCTTAATTCATTGTTGTCTACTTTCCTATCAATTTGCTTATAGTCAGGATACCTTTGGAAAACTCAAGCTAAAGATCATTAAGTAAATTACACAATAGTTTTATTAAAATAAACATCTTCTTTCTCACACACATACACATACACACACACACACACAGCCCTAATAAAAATAATGCCTTTTGTTCCAAGAGTTTTTCATTTTTTTTCCATGGAGTGGACAAGTAAAATGTGCATAGTAATTTAAAATAGAAAATATTTATTGTGATAAGGTTTTTGAAAAGTATATACTGCCTGATGTGAGTTGGAATATTTAACTCCAGAAAAATGTTAAGATTCATTTTGAGCAACAATAGCACATTGTTTCCTTGCCTATGGTATAAAGTTAAAATGACAGTATCAATGTAAACACAAATGTATCACAAAATTCTTTCTAATTAGACAAGTATCTACAGCAGTAACAGGATTTCAAATTGATAATCTCTAAGCAAAATAGATTACCTATTAAAATGATATGTAAAACTGATGACAAATATATCTGGAAACATCCTATTTTACTGTGTAGTTCCAATTTTGTTAAAAAGAACCAACTGCAATGACTGTTTATAGTTAGAAAGTTCACTGCCTAAAGTAAGGAGGTTGAGCAGGGTGATCAGTGTTGTTGAAGCAGACTGTCAAAAAACCAAGGAATCCAAGGAAAGAGAAATGTTGATTAAAAAACCTACCTAATATTTACAATGAACACTATTTGAGTAATGGGCACACCTATAGCTGGGACTCAAGCAATACAGAAGCAATACATGTAACCGAAAACATTTGTACGCCCTTAATATTTTGAATTTAAATAAATAAAATAAATAAAATAAACACATACATTACTATATTATAATTTTAGTTTACTTATAATAACCATATTTCAATAAACTTGCTTCTTTGTAATTCTATATATCTTGTATGAAGGCATTAAAAATTTTTAAACAATATCCTGAGAAGCATTCTATAGGCTTCATTACACTGCCAAAGAGGTCCTTCCCACAAGCAAGGTTAGGAACATATACTCTCAAGCAATTTCACTCCTAAGTATCTACCAATGAGAAATAAAAATGTACATCTGCACAAGACTCGTATGTGAATGTTCATGGCAGTCTTATTCATAATAGCCAAAAAGTGAATGGTCTATCTGTACATTAGAATACTATTTTAGCAATAAAAAGAAACTACTGATACATGCTACAACATGAATTAACTTTAAAAATATTATGCTAAGTGAAAGGAACCAGATGCAAAAAACCACAGATGTCATGATTCCATTTATATTATATAAAATGTCCAGAAAAGGCAAATCTATAGGTACAGAAAGTAAATTATAGTTTTCTTGGGAATGGGGATGGGGAGGATGGGCTCAACTGCAAATGGGTATGAGAGATCTTTCTTGGGGTAATTGAAATATTCTAAAATTGGATTGCACCAATGTTGTACAACTTTGTAAATCTATTAAATATTATTGAATTGTATACTTAAAATTTCTGAAATTTATATTATTTAAATTAAACCTCAGTGACGCTATTAAAAAAACAAGAACACTTGGGAAAAAAAAGTTAACTGAAGCATCAACACCTTTCAATCTAGTCCACCATTAAATGTGAAATGATTGATGTTTATATCCAAGCCCACTTATTCCTGAATACACCTGGTTAGATATCTTCATGATGTGATTCTTGAGTGAATGGACATGACTTCTGCCGACCTTGGAGAGTTAGCTTTCTGTAAGAGGGATGTCGTCCATTAGTGCACTAGTACACAAAGCACCTGCCCAGAGGTGAACCTAAGCCTCTGAACCAGGTGAACCAGGCAGCCGTCTGACACCTGCCAACATTTTCTGCTTATTTTGTAGCAGCCACTGCTCTCTAATATTTCTCAAAGGTCTAAAGAATTTGGACTATGATCTTTGAGGAAAGAAAGAGCTAGATGCCAACTGGATATTGATGAAGATATCTATCAGTCAGTACCACAGACTGTGGGAATATTGTATAGATTCATCTGTCCTGTGGTTTTCCAAGAAAAGGGAAGGACTTGATATATAGGCAGTCAAAGATCTGAACTCATCTTTAAAACAGGAGTACTTATTGTGATTTTAAATTCTAGAAATATTAGTTCTGCCACATAGTTCATACCATGTTTTACAAAAACTTGGGAGCTCTCTCTGTCAAAGTAATTTGGCTTTCACAACTATGATAGAGGCTTTTTATTTGTTTTTAAAAACATTATTTCTTTACTTTCTTCCTGGAATGAACTTCATTTCACTGAATTTATTCCATTTCACTAGCCTGGTGGCCAAAAGTTTGATAATCTTGACTTTTACAAAACCTTACAATTACGTAGCTTCCTGCGATTATTATGCAGTCACTACTTGGTCATTTATTTTTTTCTTTGCATGTAGTTAGAAAATAGCAGATGAATTGGTGTAGTCACACTCACAAAAATGTTTTATTATGTCAGTATTACTAAAATATTTAAATGGACCATAAACATTAAAACACATATAATATAATATTCTTAATAAATACAATAGATGAAACCAGAAATTTCTGTGGCTTAACATAATTGAATTTTATTTCTTGCTCAAGTGGTGGGACAGAGAGAACTCTGTCCAAACACTATCAGAGACCCAGAATAATCAAGGCTCACTCTATAATCAACACATAACTTCCGAAGTTGCCTCAGGTGTCAACATCCAGGCAGCAGTTGATAGATTTGCTTATAGAAGGGTTTTATGTGTCAGACCTGCAAGCGGCATGCAGTTGTCCCTCCGTATCTCTGGGGAACTGGTTCCAGGACTACCTACAGAGACCAAAATCCATGGATGTTCAAGTCCCTTACATAAAATGCTTTAGTATTTGCATATGACCTAAGCATATCCTCTCATATACTTTCAATCATCTCTGGATTACTCATGATTCCTAATACAATGTAAGCACTATCTAAATATTAATGGTTGTTGTATTGTTTAGGGAATAATGACAAGAAATAAAAGGTCTGTACATGTTAAGACACAACCATCCATTGTTTTTCCCCAGATATTTTCGATCCATAGTTGGTTGCATCCATGGATAAGGAAGCCATAGATACGGAGGCCCAGTTGTATGTAACATTTCTGCCCAAGTTCTCCCGACTAGAATTCAATCCCATTGCCACACTTAATCACAAGGAAGGCTGGAGAAAGGTGATGGTTTGTTGTTGTTGTTGTTGTTGTTGTTGTTTTTTGTTAACCAAGAACATAGAGTTTTATTTACACTCGGAGACAAGTAGATCATACACATACATATGGAGATAAATACAAGTTATACTAAGAGTTAATTGTATAAATTTAAATACAGCACTGTACCCTTGAACAACGGTTTCTCTGTTAATGCTGTTTTAATGTATTATGTGACTTAGTTCCTCTGACCCATCCTGCAGAGCTCTTTCCAAGGGCTAAGCTATGGTCGGTTCTGCCACTGGGAAACTGTCTAAGGGTAGAGGCATTTATATTTGTTAACAATAAATAAGGAAAGAACTTTTTCATGACTTTAGCATACCAAACTTGTTAATAGATAAGCTGTTCCACCCAGCGCACAGGTGTTCATCTCATTGGTCATCTCATCAGTTGACCATGAGTCAGACGACTGGACCATTCTGGAGGACAAAGGTGGAGTGCCCACTGAGCGCACATCAGGCAGACACAGACAGCAATGTTAAACACCTTATCTGATTCTTCAAAAGTGGGTCTGAATTAGGATATAGTGGTTGTTTCTACGCCCAGAAGGTAACTCTCATAGGAAGAACAATGGCTTGGGAATTCAGAATCCTGGACTTGAATGAGCCTTGTTAAGTTTTGAAATAGAAAGCAGGACATTCCACTGATAAGCTTCATGAGCATTTATGCTGTACACTTTACATGTATGGAATTATTCAACAGTCACCACAGACATAGGGCATCGCTTATTTATTTACTATCCCCTTTGGGTCAAGAAAAACAGACACAGATGAAACTGTTCAAGCTCATGGGCTCCTAAGTAGAAGAGCCAAGGTGGAAACCCAAGCATGTAGCCCCATGAGGCTCTGAGCTACACACCTGCCCTCATCAGTCACCTGTGGCATTATTAGTCACTGTACAAAGGAGTTCCAACATCTAAATATGTGTCTGGAATTACCTGAATCTATAGAGTTCTTACACATTCTCAACAGCATAAGTTAGTGGCAATGGTCACATACCCCAGGGCAGGCATTAGTGCATTAACAGAACAGAATTTGCCATAGTCATTACGTGAAAAGCTCATAGAAATCCCAAATGCTTTTGCACAGTTCACAGATTCTAAGAGTTACGAGACACTTCTTGGGACAAATTCTTCCAGTACTGCGACACTGCTCAGCACCTGTCTGAAATCCAGATGTTCTCTAATACCTGTAAAGCATCATACCCCTTAAAGGATGAAAAAATAGACCTCCATCCTCCACTACACTGGAGGAATCCAAGCACCCTCTCTGTGTTCAACCACTACTGCTCTTCCTGCAATTTAGTTAACACTTACAGAGAACTACTGAAGTGCTCATCCTCTTTCTTATGATTTACCTCTACTCAGTCTTTTTGTTTGTTTGTTTTTTGTTTTTTGCGACAGAGTCTCACTCTGTTGCCCCGGCTAGAGTGCCGTGGCGTCAGCCTGGCTCACAGCAACCTCAAACTCCTGGGCTCAAGCAATCCTACTGCCTCAGCCTCCTGAGTAGCTGGGACTACAGGCATGTGCCACCAAGCCCAGCTAATTATATATATATATATATTTTTTAGTTGTCCAGCTAATTTTCTTTCTATTTTTAGTAGAGACGGGGTCTCGCTCTTGTTCAGGCTGGTCTCCAACTCCTGAGCTCAAACGATCCACCCGCCTCGGGCTCCCAGAGTGCTAGGATTACAGGCGCGAGCCACCGTGCCCAGCCTACTCAGTCATTTTTAACCTCATAATGCGATAGCAATAAGCAGGCCCTATTACAATTTTAATATGATAGTGCAGAGAACTGAGGACAGAGGGATCGATCACATGACCTTCCCAGGTCCACGTGGCTCTAAGTGGGGTTGGGACCCGTCCCTCACTCTGCGCCAGCACCGCTGTTCCCAGTCTCCCAGCTCTGCCGCCTTTCTGTACCGACGCATCTGCAGGAAGGCGTGGCCCCCACAGCCCACCTGACAGGTGTGTTACGCGCTCCCTGAACTCCATGATCTCTCTGAAACCCAAGTCTGATTCAGATGGCTCTGCTCAGAAGCCAGTGAACAAGGGGATCAAAACTTTATGCTTAGAATGAATTATCACTAATTTCTCTTAAGTCCTCTGTCAGCAAGATGCCTGCAGTTCTCTCTATGGTGAGTGCTTTAACCATGTTCTTTTCTGATAGAAACGCTTACAAAAGGAATTAGGATCCAGGTGAAGGCTGCGGAGGTATTGTGACAATTAAGGTCATTTAAGAATAATTGTTTCTTACTCAGTGTCCCACATGTAAGAGAAACCTACGAAGAGGTTAAGTCATATTTTTAATGTATCAAAACTTTCATTTACCTAGTCAATAAGTACTGCTGCCAACACAGAATTAAATATGCATTTTAAGAGTCAATATTTGTTCACATTCAATGGTAGACAGTATTTCAAGCCAATGTCTAGATATTACCTGATTACTGAAAATTAGCATAACAAGATCTCCCTGGGCCAGGTATGGTGGCTCTTGCCCTAATCCCAGCACTTTGGGAGGGCAGGACATTCGCTTGAGCCCAGGAGTTTGAGGTTGCAGCGAGCTATGATGACACCACTGCACTCTAGCACTCTAGCCCGGAGGACAGAGCAAGACCCCGTCCCAAAAGAAAAATTGCCCATAACATTGGTGCTAGGTCATTATTTTTTGTTTGTTTTGTTTTGTTTTTATTTCAGCTTATTATGGGGATACAAAAGTTCTGGTTAGATGTATTGCCCATGTCCCTCCCATTCCCCCGAGTCTGAGCTTCAAGTGTGTCCATTCCCCAGACAGTGCACATCGCACTCTTCTTGTAGGTATACACCCATCCCCTCCCCCACCCCCATCCCCCCAAGTCAGAACTTCAAGCGTGCCCATTCCCCAGACAGTGCGCATTGCACTCATCATGTAGGTATACACCCATCCCCTCCCCCCACCCCCCACCTTTGTCCAATCATCACCTAAGTGCACATTTGGGAATAACACCAATTGTGTATTGGACAAAGGTGATGGGTTTAATAGGAAGCTGGTCAGTATCTGCATACAAATATGTTGGAAGGTAAAACAATCTACTTGGATTTTATATACCCTTTGAATCTGTGGTAAATTACTTAAACAGAATTCATACATATTTTGCCATATTAAGCATTGTTTAGTTTCTGTTATTATTCTATTATAGTGTGTGTAGAAATTTATTATCTAATTCATCTTTAAATAGTTTTTTTGTCCTTAAATGTAATAATCAAAGCAAAATGAAATATAAGTTTCAAATTGAGCTATATTTTATTGATATAGACAATGTCTTTTAAGTTTTTGAAAAGATCCTATTGGTTTCAATTAATAATATGATAGTTTTATTGCTTAAATTATCCAAGACCAATAACAATTTTCTACCTTAGTTTTGTGCCTTTTTGTTGCAGAATTACAGCTATGCCCTTACAAAATCTGACATACTACTATTTTAGTAAATTCCTTATAGTTTAAACAAAACAGAACTATCCAATAACTGTTCTCACATTTAATTTGTAACCCTCTTATTCAGTTGCAGTCAAATGTTGTCAGAACACCCCTTTTCCCCGATCTGCTGACCACACATCAGAGAAGCAGCAGAAATAGGCCTGTTACAATCCACAGTGGAGACTGTAGTTTTGCCATTGATTTAATGCTTCAGAAAACAAGACTGTGGGTGTAGAAGAGGATTCCACTTCTGTTAGGCAAAGCTGTACTAGATGCATGTGTCCTGAGCGATGGAAATTGAGCTAAGACCATGGAATGTCAACCTGCTTTCCAGGATTTAATTGAAAAGATTATTTGACCACCATGCAAAAGTAAAGTAGGAAAAGCAGGAGGTAATCTAAAAACCCTTTCTTCTGGTTACCATCAGTCTCGTTCAAGGATGCATAAAGAAGAAAACAATAAAAAATAGGTATACACCCATCCCCATGTGCACTGTCTGGGGAATGGACACACTTGATGCTCAGACTCGGGGGAATGGGAGGGACATGGGCAATACATCTAACCAGAACTTTTGTACCCCCATAATAAGCTGAAATAATAAAAAATAAATAAATAAATAAATAATAGCAAGAGTCAATTTAATTGCACATTTAATATGTCCCAGACACTGTTCTAAATTAGTTTTATTTACTCAACTCATTTATTTCTCATAATATACATAAAGTAGATAGCGTAATTACTTCCATTTGGCAAGGGAATTGAGGCAGAAAGTTTGTTAACTTGCCCAAGTTTAGGTAGTTAGCAATAACAAAATGATACTATTAAAAAGATACTAAAAAATCTAGGAAAGGGAACATCTACTTGAAGACTCAGGAGAAAAGCCTGTCACTGAAAATATTTTATCAAGTGAACCAGAAAAACAGTATTGGACACAACCCAAAATACCCATTAAGAGCTTGCTATGGAACGGGAATAGAAAACCTGTTATTATTATAAAAACTGAATCTGTCATGTGGAAGAAAATCTTCATAAGCCATCTCCAGAAAAGCATGAAGAGATAAAATGATGTGAAAGCAAAGGATAAAGGGTATAGAAGAACTGTTAAATAAATCCGACTTAAAAATTAAAGATTCTCCCAACAGATGGAGGAGCAGAAAAATTAAAGCAAAAGAAATAAGCAAACACAATATTAATAACAAAAATGTCCTGTTCTAAAATGAGACAATGGTATGCAATTCAGAAGTCATTTGATTCACTGAAAAAATTAATAAAATCATATCTGTTAATATATCCTATAAGTAAAGAAAAAGATCCTATATATCACTAGGCAGAAAAAAATGAAGGTAACCATTGTTATTTTTTTACCCGTGTTATGCAAATTCCTAAGAGACAATAGAAGAAACTATACATAATATTTTTATATATTCTATTAATAATTACACACATGTATTAAATTATATCTGTAGTTTTAAAATATTTCTTTTAAATGATAGCTGTTTTAGAAATCATGTGACCTGCATGACATTTTCTATGATTTATTAATATGATATAAAGATAGGAACAAATTTTTGGATTAAACATTCAGCATTATTATAAAATATGATGTTAACATAGAGGTCTGATATTATGTGTTTTCATATGCTCATTCTTTAACTTTACTTTTATTGATCCTTTAATTTTATTGATCAATCCTTTAATTTTATTGATCATACTATTACCAGTAGTATGTAGAAACCTAGGAGAAGTCTGAGGATTATGTAAAATTCCAATAAAAATATTAATGATCTATACTGTCTTAAGAAAAGCATAATTTTATAATCTAGAATAGACATATAACACAATCATTTCTAATAGTGATTATAAGAAGTATTTAGGTTATTAAATATGAAATGTCTGATTTCCTTAAGTACTAAGTTTGACGACTGATATCTCTGACATTTTACTTTGGCACTTCTAGTTTTATTTTTATTGTGAAGGTACAGCCTCAGTCTTTCAAATGCAAATTTTGGCTTGTGATTATCTTTCAAATTTTTTTTAGAGCAATTTCTGTGAAACCATGGATAAGTCAAAAATTCATGTTATTTTTGAATATGAGTTCCGTCCTGGAACCAATGCAGCGCAGACAGCTGGAAATATCAACAAAGTGTTTGGGAAGGATGTGGCTAATGAACACACAGTACGTCAATGGATTGAGAACTTCTGTTCTTGTGATTTTAGTCTTGAAAATGAGCCACCTGACTGAACTGAGACCAAGGTGCATAATGATGAGCTGAAAGCTGTGGTGGAATCTATTCCATCACAACCTATACGCAAATTAGCAGCAGGGTTTGATGTTAATATTCCAACAATACTGGACCATTTGAAACAGATTGGCAAGGTAAAGAAGCCGGATAGATGGATTCCATTTGAATTAAATGAGCATCAGAAGAGAAATTGTCTTGAAGCTTGCCTTTCTTTGCTGTCACAACATAAAAGAGAACCATTTCTACACCATATTGTTATGTGTGATGAAAAATGGATTATTTTTGACAATCACAAGCATTTGGCACATGGTTGGATAAAGATGAAGTGCCAAAGCACAGTCCCAAACCGAATATTCATCAAAAAAAGGTAATGTCTACAGAATCCTAGAAGAAAATGTAGGAAAGACTCTTACAGACATTGGCCTAGGCAAAGAATTTATGAAGAAGACACCTAAGGCAATCACAGCAACAACAAAAATAAATAAATGGGACTTGATTAAATTAAAAAGCTTCTGCACAGCCAAAGAAACAATCACGAGAATTAACAGACAACCCACAGAATGGGAAAAAATTTTC
>CM052438.1:61036004-61055906 GCA_028533085.1 Varecia variegata
ACACGCTTGAGGCTCGGACTCGGGGGATTGGGAGGGACATGGGCAATATACTTTTGTACCCCCATAATAAGCTGAAATAAAAAAAAATTAAAAAAAAAAAAAAAAAGGTAATGGTGTCTGTTCGGTGGTCCAGAGCTGGTATTATCCACTACAGCTTCATGAAACCTGATCGATTGATTACAGTGGATGTCTACTGCAACCAATTGGATGAAATGATGAAGATGCTTGTGATTAAGCAGCCGAGATTGGTCACTAGAGACAGGCCAATCCTCTGGCAAGACAACGCTGGACCACATGTCACACAAACAACGCTGCTCAACCTACAGCAGCTGGACTTGGAAACTCTCTGTCATCCGCCATATTCACCAGACCTTGCACCAACTGACTACCACTTCTTCCAGGCTTTCTTGCAAATTCAGTTCTCAAAAAGCTGTAGAAAATGCCTTTTGCAATTACATCACCGTTCACTCTCCAGACTTCTTTGCTGCTGGCATAAACAAGCTATGATTAAGATGGCAAAACTGTGTCCATAGTTTCGGTGCATACCTTGATTAATTATACTGCTTGTTGTTTAAGATATAATAAATTAAACTTTTGATTAGAAATCGGACATTTCATATTTAATGACCTAATAACACATAGAGATTTTAAAAGAACACTCTTGAAATTCCTAGTTCTGGAGGGCTACATGTTCCAAAGATCCTTCTTACTGCTAAAGTAATAGATAATCCATTAAGCATAATTTTTATTGAATACTTTGTTTGGCATCAAATTTAGTAAAGGATATAATAGTGAGCTGAAACTGAAGTTTTGAGCAGTGAACACATATAAAAAGCAGAGACCAAGATGAGGAAGTTGAATCTGAAGTTCTTGGATTAAAATACTGGTGGTTGCATATGTACAAAATGCTCCTAGATTTGTAGCACCTCCCGCTACCCACAGCTCCCTATATCCCCTCTAGAGGAAACATACTGGATTTAGGCTCTCAGCTTTTTTCACAGGTGAATATCATGCACATAGAAGTTTATAATCAAAGATGACTAACCCCAGAATTAAATAGAGCATCATGACAGAGAGTCAGTACAATGGATTAATTTTTAAGGATTTCAGATATTGTAATTATGAATTAAAAATATATGTAATTTTAAGATAGAATATCTTTAAAAAGTTCAAGATAGAATATCTTTAGAAAAGAAAGATGGAATCACAGAAATGAACTAGCATCAAGAGACTATGAAAAAAGACCAAGAAGAGTTGAGAAATAGAACCTTAAAATTCTAATAGTGAGAATAAAATATAATAATAGCTGAATTGAACAGCAGGCTAGGATTAGTTGAAGAAATAATTAGTGAACAAAAAGATAGATGCAAATAAATCCACAAATTGTATTACAGAGAGTAAAAAAGATGAAAAATATGAAAGAAAGGTTAGGAGATGAGGAAAATAGGACAATGGATATAATATACTACAATTGGAGTCCCAGAAGAAGAGAACTGAGAAAATGCATAAAGAGTAATATGCAAAATATATTTCTTGATTGATAATTACCTAGAAATAAGAATATAAATCCACCAATACAGGACACTCAATATATACAAAGCAGCATAAACTAAGCACGCACATACACACATGCGCATACCCACACACACACACACACATTTTGGAGTAACTGTAGAGTACCAAAGACAAAATACCATCATTGATTTCAAGATATATGCACTCTTGCACCACATAATGACATTTCAATCAACAATTGGACTTCATGTAGGACAGTGGTCCCATAAGATTATAAAACTGTAAAACTATATTTTTAGTGTACCTTTTCTATGTTTAGATATGTTTACATACACAAATACTTACCATTGTGTTACAGTTGCCAATAGTATTCAGTGCAGTAATATACTATTCAGGTTTGTAGCCCAGGACAATAGGCTATACCATCTAGCCTAGGTGTGTGATAGGCTATACCATCTAGGTTTGTGTAAGTGCATTCTGTGATGTTCACATGAAAACAAAATCACCTAACAACTCATTCTTCAGACCCTATCCCCATCATTAAGTGATGCATGACTGTACTAGAGAATTGCAGGGTCTTAAAAGTAGAATACTGTTTGAAAATGCTCTACAGGCAATTGTGAATTTTATTTAAAGGAGATTATCATAGGAAATAAAACATACAAGCATTTGTAATAAACAATTTTTTTAAACTGCAGGATTTGACTTATTCTGTGTAATAATTCTCTTAGCTACATCCTACCTGAGAGGAAGAACACTGGAGTACTTCTCTGTGGAAATTGTAGTTCACATTTATTAAACTCACCATTTATAGGGTTTTTTAAATTGTAATAAGTCTCAAATTGTATCCTGGATATATTTAATTTTAAATTTTCCCATGCAGGAAAGTAAAAACTTGTTTCTAATTTAACATTGAGGTATTCAATTTCAGAGTTGAAAAGTTGTCTCAAGTAGTATATCATTATATACGACATCTCAGAATAATAGCTTAATTCCTTTCAACTTATTTTTACATATATAAAATGGAACTTCATTCTATATGAGTTTTCCATATATTAGTCTATATATATACATTATCTAATCTAAATTCTCTTTTGTATGTTTTTTATCTTAACTTTTTAAACCAAATTTCAGTATTCTTTCTATTTCATAGTATACATTTTCCAAATACATACACACACACCCCTCAAGTTATATATAACATATATAAGTAAATATATGTATTTATATTGTAATTCAGTTTGTTTTCTTTGAGTAAAATTGGCACTTTGTTAGAAGTTTCTTTTCACCTACCAAAATATGCTGATTTTTTAATAGCCACCTGAACATTTTGATTTTATTATTAAATGATGTCTATGGGATAGAATATTAATTCCAGAAAACTTAATATCATTTAGTTCTAGTAGGGTTACTTATTCAAGACAGTGCCAAAGATAAAAATACTAACAGAAAATATATTTTATGGTGTATTAAGTACTTTTTAATGATTATATATCAAACCAGTGGCAAATAATCCCTATTTAAAATAAAAGTTTCTTACCTAATGAAACTTTTCATTCAGAGCCTGTTTTGAGAGTGTGGTTTTATTGGCAAAATTTTACTGATGAAAATTTTAGCCAGATGAGTGGTATTTATGGTTTTTATCTACTGGAAACATGTTGGGGAATTATACAGTTCTGTTATGCATGTTATTTCTTAGTAAGAGGATCCAGATAAATTAAATTACTTTTAAACTTAGCTTAAACTTCCAACTTAAGTCCCTGGCCTTAATAGATAGCCATGCATCTTAATTAACCAAAATTGAAATCAGTTTATGTAGTTATTTTCAAAGCTCTCTTTTGTACCTATTCTTTGATCTTCACTTAATTATTTCTTCATGAATTCCTTCCTGGAAAAAAAAAAGTGACTGCATTTTATGCCTGCCCATTCCATCATAAAGTCCTACTCAGCCCTCAAGACTCTGTCTTTATCTAATCAGCTTAGTATTCTTTTCCCAATTACTTTCTCCTTTATAACTTTATAACTTCCTTTGAAGTCTGTGGCCCACAAGACATGTCACACATTTCCTTGACTATCTTAAGAACATAATGAATTCTTGTATAATAATAAATGAAATCAAAGTAGAGGTGAGATATCTTACAGAATAAGCTTCCAAACAGAATAGGTGATAAATTTTGCATTTGTTTAATATGTCAAAAACAATCACTTTATTCAAGTAATAGAATTACTTCAAGTAATAGAAAGATTTCTTAACACATTTGACCAAAGACACCAGGGGAAAAGAAGAGAATCTTTGAGGAAGCTTTGGGAAATAGTTCTCTTTATCGGTGTTTATTATCAACTCATCTGATTTAACTTTAACCTAATTTTTCTTGATTTATTTTCAAGACTTAGTACATTCTTTTCTGAACATGATCTCTTCCTTCCAACACTGAAGGATTGGGATGATACGATGAAGATCAATATCACCACACCCTTCTGTCAAGTTAAAAGTTCTGTCCATCTCTGTCAGGGCCTTAAGAGTTTATACTCAGAAAATATATATGCTCTTTGGCTTAAGTAGGTCTCAAATGATAAGGTTCAAAATAGCATATCAAAAATTACTACTTTCATGTTTCTAAATGGCTTCAACCTCTTTATTTCCATGGTACTGCTCTGGGTGCCACCACACTTCCTACCCAGATTGTCCTAGATATGTGACATTGATTTAAATAGATTTTTTAATTCAGGATGTTGCAGTCTAATTCCTGCCTTATTCTTATTAGGCTTGACATAATGGGCTTCATCAAAACCTTTATTCTTTAAAAAATACCAATATAGGCAGATACCCACTCTTAGATATCTATATCTCCAGTTTGTACAGATTAAGAACAAAATGATTATGAGTCTTCAGATAAATAGGTGATATTTTTCTCAATGCCTATATCAAGTCTTTTCACCATAGAACAATTAAGATATAAGTTCTACCACATGTAACATCTCTTAAACTGACATAGCCTTTGTCTCTCTATTTATAATATATGGAGCAGTAAAGAAAGTGGAAATTTAAAGGGTATACCACCATTTAAAGAAATTATATAATGTAATGCATCTATTTCAACACCTGGCAAATAATACAGATTAAAATAAGTATTAAAAGATTAGTTTTTCTCCTGGTAACTATGGTGCTAATTGCACATTTTAATGTTTAACCAATAATTTATAGTAATTTTTAACTGTGATATAGTTTGTAATATTTTTAGTCATGTAAACAATATACATTCTCTGTGTGAAATTTTAAAGAAAACGAGTTTGTTAGAAAATCATTAAAATTGCCTTTATTACTTTCACTCAGAGATAGCCTCTGCAAGGTCTGATAGATTTAATCATTATCCTCACTAGATATATTAATTGCTAGATAAAGTATAGATGTAAATCTGGACAGATACATGTATAATTGTTATTGTATTGTTTACAGCTTTAAAATATGTACAACGACTGCATAGTTTTAAAATATGTTTAATGGCTGATGTCTAATGATTCATAATATTCTGCCATATGATTGAATATAATATATTAGCATTGTTTCAATGGCCAAAATTTAGGTTATTTCCAATTTTAGCTCTTAGATATACTGTAATGAACATATTTTTACATAAATTTCTTTTGCACTCGAGTTATTTCTCTAGACTAGATTCTAATAATCATTTGGCCAACGAACATGAGCTTTTTATAAGAGCTTAATATGTTGATAGGTTATTTTTCAAAAAATGCAGAAATAATTTATAGTCTTACTAGCAATGGATGAGTGTACAATCTATTGACCCTAAGCATAACAACAACTGTGATAGTAATGTTAAAAATAATAATTAAAAAATAATAATAATAGTACTACTGGATGTCAAGTACTATTAGGTGGCATAGATAAATTTTTATTTAATCTTCACTGCAACTCTATTATGTAGACACTGTAGTTATTCCAACTTTGCACATGAGGAAAGTGCAATACAAAGGGTTAGGTAATCTGTCCAAGGTAATTGTTTATAGCTGGGGATCCAGGTAGGATGGCTGCGCAGCACACAAACTCAACCACTCAAAGCTACTCACCTGAGTATTAACTCTAGTGTTAACTATTACTAGTTAAATCTAGTAATACTTGATTTTTCACCTTGACCAATTTGGTGGATAAAAATTTAATTTCACTGTTTTACTTATTTTGTCAATACTGAAGAGCACATATTTTGTATGTATTATTCATTTGTGTGTGTTTGGGAATGTTCATTAGCTATTTTCTGCCGTTGCCCCTGTGGGACCATTCTACTGAATTATTTTCATTAATTTGTAAGGAATATTTAAATAGAAAAGATGTTGATGGTTTATCTCATTTCCTCCCACTTGGTCATTTGCAAGAAGTGGGAGAGTGCAAAACTATCTTCTTTCACAGGGAATAATGAGGATACCTCCCTTTGACTTGCTTAGGGAGAGTATTTTTCATTTATTTGGGTACCAGGTTGGCAGTCATGGGTAATTTTCCTCAGTGTTGCATTAAATTTGTTTTGTTTCATCACAAATATTTTATTGATAATTTGGGAGAGACCAGTATTCACATTTGATCTCAATGATATTTTAACTTTGGTGACTTTTCAAGTAGTACATCCACTTGTTTTTCTGGAGTTTTAAATTTTCTCTATTATAATATGTAGAGTACATTTCTTAATTTCTTTAAGCATAGAGCCTGGTTTAGCAGATAGTATTTTATCTAGTTTCTTTTTTTAATTTTTGATGTGAAATAATTGGTTTTCTGAGTTCTTGCAGGCAGCAGTTCTTTCTAATCAAAATGTTATGAAATATTCTTAGTAAGGTTATTAAGATTTTTGAAAAATATAGAAAAATATTATAAAGAACTTAGTTATATATTCAGTATCTCACAAAAAATTAACTCAGTAGAATGCTATTTATAACAACAGTGGAAACCAGATTAATTTTATCTTTACAGTTTCCATAATTGAATAAATTATAATTTGAGTTTAAGGCCCATGTGGCTATTGTGGTGCTTCTAAAATATGTCCACAAATTTTTTGACACTTGTCCTATCGAAACATAGAGTCTAATTCCTCTCCCAGGGAATATGGACCATACTTAGTGACTCACTTCTAAGGAATGGAATGTGGTGGAAGTGATGCTACGTGACTTCTGAAACTAGGTCATAAAAAGGATATAGTTTCCATCTGGACCTAGCACCCACCCTTTCTCTCTCTCTCTCTCTCTTTCTCTCTCTCACACATACACACACTCTCTCACTCTCTCTCTTCCTTCCTCCCTCCTTCTTGTGATATTTGCTTTTACAGTCCAGTCACCATGTTTTGTAGAAACCCAAGCCATATGCCAAGACCCGAGTGGAGGTGGACCTCCACCAATAGCCAGCACCAATGTGTAAGTGACATGAGTGAGCCACTTACACTGAAGTGGACCCTCTAATCCCAGTCAATCTTCAGAAAATGCAGATCCAGTTTAAATCAAATTGCAACCTGCTGAGAGACCCCAAAGCAGAACTTTGTAGCCAAGTAATGTGCTCATTATGAGAATGTGTAGGAATTTATCTGCAGAAAAAAATAATCCAAATGAGACATACAAAATATCAGAATCTGAACAATCAGCTATAAGTGAAGAAATTTATTATTTGGTGCCAAAATAACCTAGAGATAATTTAGGGGAATAAAAGCATTTCTATGTTCAAAAAATATTTATAATTTAAAATATCAGAAGCATTTAAAAATCCCTTTATTGCTCACTGGCAAAGTCAAAAAAAGTGGTTGAGTGTACCTTAAAAACTTAAATACATTGGCTATAATAAATAGCAGAGCTTACAGCAAACCATTGTTCCCACTGAGATCAAGAAAAGACAGATAAAATAACATGCATGTGTATACGTATGTATATGTGTGTGTGTTCAAAGACATCAGAGAGGTACCAGGAGATCCAGGACTTGAGATATGAAGATCCTGGTGAAAAAGGAAACAGAGAAAAAGGTGAATTTACATACTAGGTGATCTCAAAGCATTTGCCAATTTTGGTAGAGACTTCAGGTACAGGGTTGCTGCTAGGATGCAGAGAAGCCAGGAGAACTTGTAGGAATCTTCTGGAGATAAGGAGAAAACAAACTGGATTTCGGAGCCATGGAGGAAGCCAGAATTAAGGGGCCAAGATACCTGATAGTATGGAAGCACCAAGACATGAACCCTAATACTCTTTTTGATCTAGGCTGTTACCAAATTCATAAACTGCACAGGATGCAAGAACAAGAGCCAATCAAAAAGCCACTGAAACACAGAACAAAGTTGGCTTATGGTGGTGAGTATAAAAAGATTAGAGTATAAGCCTCGTTAATGATGATGGACTCTGGTAAACACAACATGCATCCAGTTGGAATATCTAGGCAGTCACACCCTAGGAATAGAGTCTTAAAGAAAATGTAACCAGACTTCACAGTCTCCAATAAGATGCAGGTGATCTGCCCCATTTTAGGTACCTATAAGAGTATAGAATGAATATTCACTAGATAAAAACATCATCATTTCTACCAACACTTTATATACACTGGTAAAAAATTGCCAGGCATCCCAAAGAACTGGACCCAGAGGAAAACATCAACACATACACACACACACACACACACACACAGAGAGAGAAATAGAGAGAGAGAGAGAGAAGATCCAAGTATTGGAATTATTATTCATAGACTTTAAAACGACTGTGACAAATATGTCTAAGAAATAGAAGATGGGAAATTTCAACAATTAAATGGAATATATTGCAAAGGATAAAGTGGAAACACTGAAAGTAAAAAAATACAATAACTGAATTAATAACTCAATAGGTATATTAATAGAAGAGTGGGCACAGTGGAAGAGAAGAGAGGATATATGAATGTAAAGATAGATCAGTATCAATCTTTCAATATCCAGAAAATATCCAGGCTGAAGCACAGAAAATTTGCAGGGGAAGGGAACTGGGGAGAGAAAGAGGGGAGGCATGCAAACAGGGCACAATGAAAAATATCCAGCATTTATGAAATTAAGACAATGGAAAGGGAGAAAGTAGAGATAAAGAATAAAAGCAATATTTAAAGAAGAAATTTCAGGAAAGTTTCCAAAACATATGAAAAACATCACACCACTGAATAAAGAAGTGTTTGAACCCCAGTCAGACTGAATACAATTACTCAGACACATCGCAGTAAAAGTAGTGAAATCTAGAGAGAGCATCTTAAATGCAGCCAAAAAATGAGGCAATAAAAAAAAGTACATTTGCTTAAGGGAAAAAAAATAATAATGGTATCTGACTTCTCAACATTAACATTGAAAGTTAGAAGGCAATGATAGGACATTTTAACATGTTTAAAGAAAATACAGGTTGGATATCCCTTATTTAAAATGTTTGGATTTTAGATTGGAGGGTATTTTAGAATATTTGTATTATACTTAACCAGTTGAGCATCCCTAATCCAAAAATCTGAAATACAAAAGGTTCCAATGAGCATTTCATTCATGTTGAAACTCAAAAAGTTTTGGATATGAAGCATTTTGAATTTCAAATTTTTGGATTAGGAATACTCAACCTGTAAAAGCCAACCTAAAACTCTCTTCCAGCAAAAGTGTTTCAATAATGAATGCAAAATAAAGAATTCCTAGATAATGAAAATCCAAGATAATTTTTTTGATAACAAATACACACTAGAATAAATCCTAATGATTTCTGGCAGATGGATATGCAGAAGTCCAAGAATAGCCAAGACAGTCTTGAATAAGGAAACCTCCATGGAAGACTTATATTAGCAGATATAAGACTTTTAGTAAAGCAACAAAAAGCACCAGAGTGGCCGGGCGCAGTGGCTCACGCCTGTAATCCTAGCACTCTGGGAGGCCGAGGCGGGTGGATCACTCAAAGTCAGGAGTTCGAGACCAGCCTGAGCAAGAGCAAGACCCCGTCTCTACTAAAAATAGAAAGAAATTATCTGGCCAACTAAAATATATATAGAAAAAATTAGCCAGGCATGGTGGCGCATGCCTATAGTCCCAGCTACCCGGGAGGCTGAGGCAGTAGGATCGCTTAAGCCCAGGCGTTTGAGGTTGCTGTGAGCTAGGCTGATGCCACAGCACTCACTCTAGCCCAGGCAACAAAGCGAGACTCTGTCTCAAAAAAAAAAAAAAAGCACCAGAGTGATATATGGTCATAAGGTTTGATAAGGGGACTTAATTAATGAAACAGAATAGAAAATCCAGAAATAGATCCACACATCAGTAGTTCCTTGTTTAATGACAATCATGATATAGCAATAGAGTAGGGAAAAGATGGCCTTTTTCATAAATAGTTCTATTTCAACTGGATATCTGTATGGATAGAAAAGATGAATGTTGACCCCAAACCTCACACCGTACATTTTAATGTGAAAGTTAAAACTATTGCAATCTAAAATATGACCCAGGAAAATATTTTAAGCAGGAAACAAAAAAAGCATTAATCATAAATCAGACTTCATTATTATTAAGATCATTTGTTCATTTAAAAGGAAAGCACCATTAAGAGTAGGAAAAAACAAGTTACTTATTTGGAATAGGTATTTATGATGCTTGTATGTAAAGGAATCATATACAGAACATATTGTTGGAAAATAATTCTTTATAAAGTTCTTACATTTCTGTGCATCTTACAAGTGAGGTACTAACTACTCTTTTTTTCTGGGCTATTTTTTACAATGTCTAAATAGCAAACAGACTTGAAGGATAGAGATAGCATATCCTCTGCAGCAAAGAACTTACTGCCCAGTATAATTAGCATAATACCTTCCTCTGGAAGAAAGATCAAGCAGGCTTACTGCCATTTATAAAATATTTTAGTTCCCTAATCTCAGAGTTCCTCTTTAATGCCTCACACTGAACGTGCAGATATCTCTCTGCACATATACATGCACATTACCCCCAGGGAACTTGGGCTAAAGGGAAACCAATGCAAATATACTGATGCTCATGATGCTTACTCTGCCATGAGTAATAAAGTCCTCTGTCTCTGATCCAGGCACCTCATGTCCTCTTCCAGCATTCCATAAAATGGTGGCAGGCTAACTTCTTACCTTTCAAATAGGGCACAATCTCAAACCCTTCACAGTCCTTGATGCGTACAGACAACTCCAACATGTCAAAAAGAAATAGTTAATATAAAAATGGGCAAAATACTTGAACAAGCATGTCACAAAAAAGAATATGAAAATAAGCATATGGAAATTTTTCAACACCATTAGCCATCTGAAAATATAAATCAAAACCACAGTGGGATACTACTCATCCTCCAGATTAGCTAATAAAAATATTGACTATAGTAATTGTTCATGAGAATGTGGAACAGTTGGAGCTCCATACAGTCCTGGAAGAAGAGAAAAATTTATTTTATACATATATATATAAACTATTTGACACTAAGCTGAATATACGCGTGCTCAATTAACAAGCATTTCAGTGTGTGTGTGTGTGTGTGTGTGTGTGTGTGAGTGTCATGTGGTGTGGAGTGTATGAAAAGATATGTAGTAGAATATTCATAGCAGCACTATTTAATAGCCCCAACTGGAACAACTCCAATGTCCATTAACAACAAAAAAGATTAATAATCAATATTATTATTTTTTCAATGGAATACTAAAACTCTGGATGAATCTCACAATATGTTTGCTTTCAAAAAGTTATTTACAGAATAGAATATACTGTTTGATTTCTTTACTATAAAGTTCAGAAACAAGCAACCTAAGCTTTGGTGATAGGAATCCGATAACTGTTCCTTTGGGGATGTAGTGGCCAGGAAGGGAGACACAAGTAGATGGATTGTTAGTAACATTCTCTTTCTTGATATGTGAATTGATTGCATACATTTTTCAATTTGTGATGATCAACTGAACTGTACACTTAGTATTGGTTCAATTTTGTAATATGTACATTTTACATTAATGAAAGAAATTACTTAAAAATTTTAATGTAATTAAATTGAGGGAGACATGGCTACCCACACGGTATGGCAGTCCTCTCTAGTTTTCAGGCAAGTTCCTAGAGTACTTAATATCTCTACTTCTTTACTTCTTCACTCTTTGAACTGAAATTTTCCATCCACCTGTCAGAAGTCATCATTACTTCTGAGTTGCCAAATCCATGAACCTTTTTTAGGTCATTTCTTTCTTAACATCTACTTTTATTTAACCTCTGCTTTATTAAGACTTTTAGCTCTTTTTCACTTCCCAGTAGGCTGTTCACTCTATGTTCTACTGTTTGAACTGCTCCAAGTTACTCTTCATAATTTCCTTCTCTTCCACACTTCTGTAAATATTGACCCATGGTTTTATTTTGTGTTCTTTTGTATTCTTTCTATATCCTTTTTATGCCTGTTTATTTATTTCTATAGCTTAAACTACTTATATAATAAAAACTTGTAAAAGCTTTACTACTAAGACACTTTTCCTTCTGCAGACCTAGATTTCACTGCCCCCTGGGAATGTCAAACTGAATAAATTCAAAAGTTAACTTATCATGTCCCCAGATGTGCCATAGTTTATATATTCTTTGCCTCTCCTCTGTTAATGTAACAGCATCCATCTGATTGTGCAAACCAGAAACCTGGTGTCATCCTGGGGTTTTTATTTGTTTGTTTGTGTTTTGATTTGTTTGTTTGCTGTTTATCTCATTTACTCTCCACAATAAATTGATCACCTTCATTCTCATCTTTGAGTCTCTGTTAAGCCACATCACCTCTGCCATCCGTTGACACCTCTGTCTTGGTTCACATCCTCATTATTTGTCATACAGGCATTTTGATTAGCACACAACTGGTCACCCTGCTTCCAAGTGTCAAACCCCAAGGCTCAGTCCCATGATGAAATCATAATAGAACTGTTAAATTCCTCATCTGAATCTTCACTTACCTATACATACTTCTATCTTAGAATCTGCAACACTTGTAAAACACCCTTGAATTTGTTTATATGCCTATCTGACATTTGTAGACTGAGACAAATGGTCTCAGAAGCCACAGTGCCTGAAACATTTTAAGTACTGAGCATATGGTTATTGAATTGATATTTCTGTGATTTTTGCTGTTTGTATTTTTCCATTTATTTACCAGTCTCCC
The DNA here is from genome assembly GCA_028533085.1 of Varecia variegata. Classification (NCBI taxonomy): domain Eukaryota; kingdom Metazoa; phylum Chordata; class Mammalia; order Primates; family Lemuridae; genus Varecia; species Varecia variegata. Next base: position 61,048,665 of record CM052438.1, read on the forward strand.
CTATCCGACTAAGCTCATTGGGAATCAAGTCAATGTGCTTAATCTGATACTCAATAAATGTTTGGGTAATGAATAATGCGTGTAGTGGAATCAAGTTTGGCTGAAATAAACTTTGGTTAGGAACTTGTAAAGGACTAAAAGATTAATAAAAGAGCTTTAAAGTAGTTCAAAGGAAGAGAATTGCATAAAATTCAGTAGAATGTGAGATAGTGAATTAATTATAAAAAAAGAAAAGATTTATCCCTTATCCTTTTTTTAATGATGGAAAAGCTTATTTGGGAAAATTCTATTCATATACTTTTCTAGACATGAACAGATTGAAAAATAACAAATCAAATAGCTATCAATGTTATGATATTTTAGGACCACACATAGAAATAAGCCTACGTATATATCAGTGGCATCAGATCTGGGTGTTTTATAGGGTGGGACCGAAAAATAAAGATTAACAGATCAAATATCTAGCCAGACAAAGTGGTAGAAAATAATATCAGGTGGATACAACGTTTGTATTAAATAAGTTACTAGGGGAACAGTGATATTGTCTTTAGAAAGGGTAATACCAGACAAATTGATTGGAATATGTTGATAGGATAATTAAGAAAACATACAGAGAGGAGATACATGGATTAAAATTATTTAGATTTTCAAAAATTTTTGACAATATACTATACCAAAGACCACAAAGCATAATCACTTTATTATATAAAGAAAACTGGATCACAAAGTTGAAAATAAAATGCATAGAAAATACAGGCACTTCTCTGGGTAAAAATAATTTCTTGGGAAGATCTATTCTAGATATACAATTTAAAAGAATTTGAGTATCTTTCAGTTTGAAGATGATTTAAACCTTCCTGGATATTGAATATCCAAGGATAAGGGAATAAAAACAAAATCTCTATTTATGCAAGTAGGAAGAAAGATGCTTTTAATAACCTAAGAGCTATGTGTCTTTAATAGTTTAGTGGCCCAAAGAAGACTCTGGGGTTTTGAAAGCTATTGCATATTATTATTTCTGTTAGAATTGGTGACATATTGTTAAAGTTGGAGTTTTCTAATTAGCTGCCAAGAAGCATATGTTACAAAATAATTTAAAATTATATATTTCATATGTACATTTTTTCCACAAGTGTTTTATATGTCTATCCAGTAGTGTCTTGCTTTTTAAAGGTTTTGCTGCTTTTGGAAGCTCTGATTAGTTATCTTTTCTTTGTTTTTGCATTCCATTTTATTTATAGCAGAAAACTGTGCTTATTGTTCTGCAAACTGATGATGAATTACAATTCATTTTCTTTCCTTTTTTTTATATAGTTGACTTGAAGATCATATCACAAGATGAAGGTCAGCAGGATACAAAATGACAAAAAGTGATTATAATTAATATGTTAGATGATGATATGATAGTTATCATAATGGGAACTATGATAATTTAAAAAAGCATAATGAGATTTTTATATTAACATTTGTAATGATATTTGTCACATTGTTAATTCAAGTTCCAAATGTTGCATTTAATGCTCCATCATTATTTTAAACTCTAATTTTGTTTGTGCAAAACTTTGGTTACTAAAACTTGAATCACTATTCTGAAAATACATCTGCATAATCTCTTTGTCCAAGATACAAATGGTTGACTCTAGATTACTTATAAAATGTAAAGAATGTGACTACTCTGCAGAATGAAATTTCTGCAGTATGTTCTTCAGAAATCAGCAAATATTATAACTCAGTCATGAAAGTTTAGTTTAACCGTCACTAGCTCCTGATTCTCTAGCCTGTGTAGAACAGTAACTGAGAAGGCTCATTAAAAACTCATGGTGTACATGACAAAGATGAAGAGACCCCTTTATTTCTGCATAATTCTTGGGAAGATTCTGAACTCAAACACTTCATTTCAGAATTTAGCACATCAGATCTGCTCTATAATTTTTCTGTATCTAAGAGTCATGTTGAAAGGTGGCAGATTTTGAATGTCGTAATTTTCTCTTGGAACCGAATTTATTAAAGTTAACAGCAAGATAAATCAATTCTTCTTTTTTCTATGCTCAAGTAATATGAATTCCCAAAACAATGTGTGCAAAAAAATTCATCACAATTTAGATCATTTATCATTATTGTAGAAGATAATAAAGATAAAGGGTTGAAGGAGAAAAAAATTGCTGTCTTTGAAGATGATACAACTGGGTTTGAAACCTGGTTCTGCCAGTTACTAGCTAGTAATATTCCTTGTTATTTACTTAACATATCTGGGTATTGGTTTCTTCATAGGGAAAATGTAGATGGAAGATTGTGTCGTGCACGGTTATTACAAGTGCAAATACTTAGTACAATATCTAAAACCTAGAAATTGCTCCAAAATGGTAGCATTCACTATTGTTACTGATGCTGTAGTAGCCAGCCTCCAAGATGGCCACCAATGAGCCACCTCTTACTAATCATGCCCTTGTATAATCTCCTTGCCCTGTATAATCTCCATGCCCTTGTATAATCTCCTTGCCCTGGACAAAGTGACTCACATCTAGTGAATAGAATAAGGAAGAAGTGATGGTAAAACACTTCCAGGATTAGTTTATAAATGACTGCAGATTCCACCTCAGGCAGTTTCTCTTTCTTTCTCTCTCTCTCTCTCTCATCAGTCACTGTGGAGGAAACCAGATGGCATATCATGAGGAAACTTAGCCAACATATGAAAAGAGCTCACATAGTGAGGACCACATCTTTGTCCAACAGATAGCAGGATCCAGGGCTTGCCAACACTTCCTGATCAGGCTTTGAAGCAGAGCCGTCCCTAGTCAAACCTTTTCACAGCTCCAGCCAACAGCTTCACTGAAACCTCAGGAAAAATCTTGGTCTCAACCCATTTAAGCTTCTCTCGTATTACTAAGTCACAGGAATTGCGAGACAATAAAGAACTTTTGTTTTAAGCTGCTAATTTGTATGTAGTGATGGCTAACTTAAACAATATCATCATTATTGAAATTATTTATAAACCACAATCGAAAAATCATATTTTAAAGAGCTTTTCCAGAGCTTTCAAGTATTAAAACATTATTACATACACACAAAATCTTTAATTTTTCCACTTTTTTACAAAGGGATGTATGAGTAATTTCATGGCATTAAAAAAATGTCTATTTCTCTACAGCTAAAATAACTTTTGGTAAATATCACTTTGCTGTTTGGATGACTAACAAAATAGAACAAGACAAGGCCAGGGGGAATATGTGAACATGAGGGAAACTCTATCTCTGAAGAAGATATATCCCTTGCAGCAATAAGTAATATGATGTAATGAATGGAATCATTCATATACAGTTCAATTCTCATTTCATAACATTGACTGCCCAAGGTTGTTTAATCACAATAAAACAGATACTAAAACTTTCAACAATGAGAGAAAAGAGACAGATGCTTCATGGCCTTTATATATAGGGTATCAGCATGAAGAAAGGGAGAGATAAAAATTAATATAGTTTGTTAGAGGGACTGTTAAGAATTAAGCTACGTGTTGGTGAATGGTGGCAGATGGGTTGGGCAGGAAAGTTTGAACCACATTATGGAAGGCAGTTTTTAATGGGTAATTTGAACTGTAGTAGGAAACTATTTTAGGATTTTGAGCAATGGAGTATTGTGATGATACTGATGTTTTATTAACATCTCATTAGAAGAGTATAGTTGGTGGGTGTTGTCTAGCAGAATATAGCAAGTTCCTCAGACACTTTTATCTCTCCTATGGATAGTCTGTATTACTGGTTGGGCATGCAGTGGACAAAAATTCTCGCTGTATGTTATCAAAACTCATGGAAGCTCACAGTCCATGAGCAAACATTAAAGGAAATGACATGCCTTTTGACATCAGCATCAATTCTCTTCTTTTTCATTGGTGTCATGTTACATTCATGTCTCCTACCTTAATTTGGGTGATGAAGTTTACTGAAGACAAGTTTGTGTTTGTCTGTGTGTGTGTGTGTGTGTGTGTGTGTAATAATAAATCAATCAGAGTCATATTCATCACAGGCAAAAGACTTTGGATTCAAACAGATCTGGGTACAAACTTGCCTGTACCACTGACCAGCTTTTAAGTTATTTACTCCAAACCTTTGTTTCTTCAAGTGTTACATGGGGGTAATTATATCTACCTGAAGGGATTTTTGTGAGGATTAAGTGTCTGGGCTATTACGGGTACTTCATGGATTTTAATTTCCATTCTCCTTTAGTAAATGAGGAAACCACTTCCCAATTAATTAGGTCCTTTGCAATTAGCACATAAAAGTAAAAGAAATCTCAAAATCAGGGATTTACAAGCCTTGCCTTTTTTTAAGTCAATATTTCAGTACATTTTTAAGTCTTCCTGTTTGCTGGAAGAAATTTCCAAGACTACAGTGAAGCTGTTATACAAATTTATTTTCACAGAATCTGTAAAAATTATGAAACATAGGTGCTTTATTCATTGCTTTATTTACAAACCACGCCACACACACAGACACACACACAGACACACACACACACATACACGACAAGACATTTAGGTTATGGTTTCCTTCTAAGTCATGTATCCTAGAAAGAAAACATTCTTCAGAACATTTGAAATTCTTTCACCACATTGCCAACAGAATATTCTGCCAACTCCTAAGCTAAAACCCTGGCCTTTCAAATAATTGTTTACTAAATAAAAGTGAGACAAAATATCTTGCTGAACCTATGCTGAAATAATTTAAATATGAGTTTTAATTACAGAATATGTTGAATAAATCACAGTCTGATGTAAAGCGTATCTGTCATTAAAAAAAGAAATGTCCTTTCTTTTCACTTCCATTTTTATCTTGCTATTTCGGTTTCACCACTCTATAGGCAAACTAAAGAAAGCAAATAAGGAAGACACTTAGGTTACATCACATCCTTTTGCAAGATCCAGAAATGTTTTTCAAAATTTGCTGTGTGAACACCAGGCCATGCATGAATCTTCTGATTTTATTGATATGTACCATATAAATATCTACTTTAAAGTCCACTATTTTATTAAAATATTTTCATAAACTGGTTAATCTAATGCTCACTAATATTGAATGCACAAAGAGTTATCAAATTTGTGCTTCTACATTTTATTTTTTTAATTCATATGTGCAGGATAATTTATTGGTTGAACAAAATTTTACATGTATTATATCACTTCTTAGAGCACAAATATGAGCTCGAATGACAGTTCTGGAAGGAGACTTACAGAAGGCAAATACAGTTGTCTTTTTTTACTAGCATAAATAGCTTTAATCACTTTGGAAAATCTTATTTAAAATAAATCACTCCTTTGTCAGAAATTCCTGAGTGGTTGATTTCAAACTCTAGGTAATCACTCTATAGTCCAGCAAGGTGAATTAACGCCAACCATTCCAGTGGCAGGTATAAGGGTCATAGTGTGCTGTTAATAAAAAGAAAAAAAAAAATATATATATATATATTAATATATAGGAAGCCTTCTGAAAAAATACGTGATTATGTTAAGGTACTAAGGCATATAATTGTTTTTATATTCTATACACACATTTTGGTCTAATTATACAACTGAGTATCTTCATGAAAAAAAATGCAGGCTGGAGAAAGGAAGGAAGGAGGGTTACTTTAGAGAAAAAACAAAAATGAAAAGACTCTTTTAAAAAATTAATATTAAAGAAACCCCACCTTTTCTGTTTTTTTTAAGACAAAATAGATTCTTTCAGAGAAGAGCTTCAGTTAGGGGAAAAAAGGAAACGTCAGGAGACCTGATGACTCGTGATGAAGTCGTCATGGCCTCTTTCCTTGCCGTTGTTGTTTATATATTAATGTTTTTTAAAAAACAAATTTGTTTCTAAGTTGTTAATAAATCTATGTGCAAATACATGGGTGTAGAGGGTTGTTTTTGTTTGTTTTTGCTTTTTTTATTCCCTGAAAATGAAAATTATCCATACCTAAACCATCAGGTCTATAACATGACAAAAATGAATTACCAGATGGCAATGAACTGACAAAAAGCAAAATCTGGCAAACAACTAAAATTCTATCCTCCCCAACTTTTAAATTCTCTGATTCTTTAATCTATTCCTACTTTCAGAAAACAAGAGTTGTACTTGAAAATAGGTCAGATGCTTTTACCCAATGTAAACATATTCCAGGTGCAGAGAAACTGTATGGGTTTACTCTGAGGGCCACACACACCCATCTCGTGACTCAATACACACCTATATCTATTTGGGTCTTCCTATAATATTTTTTCGCTTGATTTCCTGTTAAGTCTCCTTTGCTATGTCCCTGATGTTGGAATTTGTACACACCTTCTGTGAAGGTCTCTATTCTAGTCCTCAAGAGCCAGTAATTTTAACCCAACCATACTCAATTTTTGTTCATCTTTAGGAAATGGAAATGAACCAGAAAACTACCTTGGTCTATCCAGATGCCCAAATGAACCCCACCATCTCAGTTCCTTAGGCTCCTTCCATGCACAGCCTAAAAATACTTTCCCAGTATGTTCTTGGGGATACATAATCATGATTATCCTTAATAAGTACAGGGAGGAGTTTGATCAATGTGATTAGGAGATCTTTGTTGGCTATTTGACACTAACTAAAATTCAGCTCCTTCCTTCTCTTAGAGACTGGGAGGTAGGGAATCTATCCTGCTTGAGGATTACATTTCAAAGGGATAGCTCCCAAGTCCTTGAGAAAGACATTCCTAGGTTGTAAAACTGGTTAGAGGCTGTGAGATTTCCATCTTAAAGAGGCAGAGAAGACTATAATTGCAGGTTTCCTAAAGTAAATGCTCTAAGAAAAGGGAAGTGAGGAGCCCACAGTCAGGCAGAAACCTATCTGAAGTTTGGTTAAATTGAAGAGAAAGTTAAGGCCATCTTGGTCATAAGTAAAGTGTAAACCAGAGAGCACATCTCACATTCAATTGCTATGTAAATCACCCTTTATTTATGCTTTTATCAGAGTTCTTTCTTTAGTGTCATGATCAGAATGTTCCTCTCCAATGTACAATAAAAAAGTTTCTGGTGCTCAAACATACTGACAAAGCAGGAAGTTTGTGAACAAAATATGTTAAATATTTTGCTAATTATTCTTCTCATATGCAAGCATATACTGGCTTCCAAGTTTATGAAAGTTTTGATAGACAGGCTGATAGGAAACAGAAGCATTTTTCTCCACAGCATGCACATAAAGAATGACCTTGAGCTTGCAGCTGTGTATGCTATTTAGAGAGGCCATGCCT
>CM052438.1:61056006-61074720 GCA_028533085.1 Varecia variegata
TGTATTTGACAGAGGCGGGGGGGCGGGGGGGGGATGTATACCTATATGATGAGTGCAATGTGCACTGTCTGGGGAATGGGCACGCTTGAAGTTCTGACTTGGGGGGGACGGGGGACGGGGGTGGGGGCGGGGATGGGTGTATACCTACAGGAGGAGTGCGATGTGCACTGTCTGGACACGCTTGAGGCTCAGACTTGGGGGATTGGGAGGGACATGGGCAATATATCTATGCAGAACTTTTGTACCCCCATAATAAGCTGAAATAAAAAATAAATAAATAAATAAAAATTAAAAAATTAAAAAAAAAAAAAAAAAAAAAGAGCTAACCCATCTCATTGTTGTAAGTCAGCACTTGTGTATAGCAGCACCATATCAGGGGTGTTACAGTAAGCCTTTCAAGCACTTGTCTTGTAGGATAAGCTCACATCAACGAAGTGCTTGAAGGATATAGCAAAGTACGTATGGGAGCTGCAATCTAGATGTGCCAGTACAAGCAAATGAATGAAACATTTTACAAATTTTTTGTACCATATCGTGCTAATTATTCATCATGCAGTTAAGCACAAAATTGGCAGAGAAAATCCAATTTAAGGTACTATGTGAAAATAATGTGAAATATTTATCTATGAATCTTAAATGGACTTAAAAAATCATAACTAGTGTACTTCGAAAATTGAAATCAAAATCTAGGTTAAGTTTTGCTATTTTAGCAATAAGGAGAATAGTATATGAAATAACTTTTACATGGAATTTGGTGGTTAAGGGATTATGACCAACTCTAATTTAATAATGAGAAATAGCAAAGTTCAGTATCAAACTGTCATAGCACTCTGTGGTCTCCTACATATTGATCACACTCTTAAACCTAGTATTCAAAACTCTCCCAAACTTGATCCTGGTGTATTTCAACTCTGTCACTCACACTTGTTTGCATGGTGCCTGTATTTAACCAGTTGGTGCACTAGTTTTGATGAAGTCAGGATTGATGTTAATATTTAACGTACCTGTTCTGATATGTAACAGGCTTCTGACTTTTGTAATCCAATATATTGGAGCTTCAATGTCTTCTCACGTAATTTAGTATCTCCCTCGAAAGTTTGTTGTAAAGTTTATTTATTATAAAATTATAAGCAGCAATAGAAGTAGTTGTTTTATTGTTGCTGAAACTACCACTCTTTGCACTAAACTGTACTTTAGTCACTGTGCAGAATATTTCATATACGTGATGTTATTTAACCTACCAACAACCCTGTAATAGGTGATGACAGACCCACTTTACAAATGAAGAAACTGAATCATGGAGAGTTTGGTAATTTACTAAATTTTATATAGTAAATAGCTGAGTCAGGATTTTAAATCTGGTTTGTCTTTTCTTTTTTTGTATATATATGTAAGGCATAAGGTGTACAAAGTGATGAGTATACATAGACATACACATACACACACACACATTGTGAAATGATTACTACAATCAACTTAGTTAACACATCTATCACCTCATCACCTCACAGTTACCATTTTTCTTTCTTTCTTTCTTTCTTTTTTGTGATGAGAACCCTTAAGATCTACTCTCTTAGTAAATTTCAAGCATATAATACAGTATGGTTAACTATAGTCATCATGCTGTACATTAGATCCACAGAACTTATTCATCTTATAACTGAGAGTTTGGACCCCAATATATCTTAAAACAGTGGGCCCCAACCTTTTGGTCATCAGGGACCGATTTCATGGAAGACAATTTTTCCACGGGGGTGTGGGAGGGGCGCTCAGCTCAGGATGGGGAGGGGAGAGGCTGTAAATACAGGTGAAGCTTCCCTTGCTCACCTCCTGCTGTGTGGCTGGTCGGGGGAGCAGTTCCTAAGTTTCATGGTTTCATGGAAGACAATTTTTCCCGCGGGTGTTGTGGAGGTTCTGCGGTGCGGTCTGTAGCCTGGGGGTTAGGGACCTCAGTCTTAAAGGACTTAAATAGGGTAAAAATAATTCCATAATCACATGCAATACTTTGCTAATGCATTCATATTTCTTGGGAGAAGTTCCATAGTTTCTCAGATTCTTTGAGAAGCTTATGAGCTCTAAAGAACTCAGAGTCAATGAACTAAACTGTGAGTTCCTAAATTAAGAACAAAGGCCTTGGATGATTTATCTTTGGAGTCCCAGGCATTTATATTTTCTGGCACACAGTAGAAAAATCAATTACATGTTATGATACATTGTTTATCAATAGTTCAATAATTCTATATAGAGTTCCTAGTATATAAGTAGTTAGTAATTTTTAAACAAATTTGTTATATGGTTGCCGCTGATCTGGATGTTACAGCATGGATTACCTGGGTTGCTGTACAAATAATAATTTTTGTTATTCAAATAGTAATACAAATAATAATCTAGCAAATAATTCAGATCGGTTCCTGAAAAGTGTCTTTACAATTTATCTGATTACTTTTGTTTAAGTAGTCACTAAAATTGATCTCTTATACACCAGCCACAGAGACAGCCAAGTAGGCCTCCAGAATTATCCTGACCAGTCAGCCTGAGCTACCCAGGGGGAAAGTATAGCACAGATAAACCACACATAAATAAATAACATGGAATATAGCTGAGAATGTTCTTAGAATCTTAACTAAGCTCAACAGGAGGGAAAACAAAAAAGTCCTTGTTCGTATCATGGTGCAATTAGCCATATCCAACCTTGCTTTTTTTTTTTTTTCTGGCAAGACTTTTCTGAATTAAATGAAGACATGTCTAATTCACTAAATACAGACTTCATATTCAAACTATAACCTAAAGGAATAAAAAGTGTACTTTGGCCTTAATTATCCAAATATTTTCCTAGGTTTCCACTTCACCTGGCTAACGTGGACCTAACTTCTAAAGTATTTGTTCAATTAAAAACTACATATGTTTGGTACTTGTATATTTTTTAAAATACTCTTACTGGTTTTGGAGACTTATTAGATGGCAATTTGTTTTCCTCATATTTTAAGTGCCCAGTATTTAACTGTTCCTTATTAATGTACACTAGTGGCATGTTTCAAACTTAACCACATGCAAATAGATAATCCTAACATTCCCAACAAACCTCAATTGCCAAAGGAATGTTTTGAAATATAATTATTAAAATTTCATGTTTATGTACTGTACCTTTCTCCTAATTGTAGCAATACTGATTCCCCACCCCCCTTTGCAAAATACTTCTTTGCCTTATTTGCTAAGACTTTTAAGCTTAATTAAAAGTTAAAAGCAATGAAAATGATAAAAAAAAAAAAAAAAAAAAAACTTTTTGAGCAGCCAGAATTAGATTGAGAAATTTCTGTGGACTGAATTGTGACCCCACAGAATTCACCTTAACCTTAAGGTTAAAACCTCCAATGTATTTGGAGATAGGGGCTTTGGGCGGTAATTAGGATGAGGTCATGAGGGTGGGGCCCAATAGATGAGATTATAAGAAGAGACTCCAGAGAGCTTGCTTTCCCTCTCTGTTTACCATGTACAGACACAGCAAAAAGGCAGCCATCTATTAGTCAGGAAAAGAGCCCTCACCAGAACCCAGTCATGCCAACATCCTGATCTCAGATTTCTGGCCTCCAGAACTGAGAAAATAAATTTCTGTTGTTTAAGCCACACAGTTTGTGGTATTTTGTTATGGCAGCCTGAGCAAACTAAAACACATAGTAAGTTTTAAAATATTAAGTTTAGAATTAATTCCATTGTTACTCTTATTGTTACAGACTTCTAGAAAGAGCTTTATGCAGCAGCTATATGCTTTGAAGGTGGCTTGAGAAGGTGACCCTCATCACCTGGGATACACACTCTGGAGCCTTGAGAAGATATTTAGGGCAACAGTAGAGAAATCCATTTTCTCAGCACACTGAGTTCTTGGTTGTGGGCCTGGCCTATATGGAAGCTTAAATAAGTTTCTGTCACTTACTGTGTAACTTTGGTCAAGTCCTATTATCTGTGCAAGTCTTAGTGTCTTAGTCTGTATAATTGTGATAGTAACAAAACCTATGGTGAGGAGATGAACTAACCCACGCCAAGTACCTAGTACTCTACTCACCACATATGAATATTAACTGTTATTTTTTTTCCTGTTACTTTTGTAACACTTTATACAAAATATTTTGTTTCTTTTAATTCATTAAGTGTTGGGGCATAATAATAGTACTATATGCAACAAAATAGGTCAGAAGTCTGACCATATATTTTTTATCGTCAAACTATGTCTGACTTGGGAGAAAGCATCTAGAGGAGGAGCTAGAAGATCATTCTGGAGCTTGAGGCACTCAGGGGCAGCTAAACCACTGTTGAGGGCAGGGATGGTGGTCAGGGAGAAGGCAAGAGGAGGGCACCAAGCCTGTGAGGCTGCATGGAAGAGTAGTAGTGTTGGAAAGAGACACGTGAAAACCCACCCAAGATCGGCTTCTGTCTTGCAAAGATGTGACCTAACTCTTGTCTGGAACTGGGCCCCAGAATGCCTGATGAGCAAGTTCCATAGCCTCTGAGAGCTTTATTTGTAAGGGAGAGTAATAATGTGTAAGTCATGACATTTCAATGACAAATTCAGTGACATTTGCAAGTTCATAATAGATGCTCAATAAATAGTGTTCTTTTCTGTTCTTTTTTCAGACCTGTCTACCAGACTGCTCTGGCTCTCTGGCAGGAACCACAAGTTTTCCCGACCACTTAGAGAGTGGCACTCTTTTCAGTGAAGTGCAGAGAGAGTAGTGCCACAGGTGCAACCGAGGTGTCGGGTGTTACAGAGTTGAGAAAACACTCGAGACGGGGAAATAGACAATATTTCCACCTCTGGAAATTTTCAGTCACAGACTTTCCTTCAGACTTAGGGTTATGCCAAATCTTTCCGTTTATGTAGAGGTGGTTGGATTGGACAATGTTTAAGTCCCCTTTTCATCTCAGGATTACTGTACAAACACTCAGGTGCTTCAGAGTAGCTTTCTTTCTACTGTTGTTTTCAGTTTTTCTTTCCTATCTCCTAATCCTAACCAAATGGAGAAGAGTTAAGTTGGTAAAATATCCCATAGTACTTCTTTATTGCTGCATAAAAAATTGCCCCAAAACTTAGCAACTTAAAATAACAAGCAAATTTATTATCTCACATAGTTCTGAGGGTCAGGAATCCAGGAGTAGCTTAGCCAGGTGGTTCTGGCTGAGGGTGTCTCATGGATACGGTTGTTGGCTGGGGCTGCAATCATCTGAAGGAGCTGGGGAATCCACTTCCAAGCTCGCTCACATGGCTGTTGGTAGGAAGCTCAATTTGTCACCACATGGGACTCACCATAGGCTTCTTTGCATAACACAGCTCTGGTTTCCTCAGAGCAATTAATGAGAGAAAGAGAGGGAGAGAGACAGGCAGGGGAGAAAGAGAGAGAGAGAGAGAGAGAGAAGATGGAAGTCATGGATGTATTTTATGGCCTAACGTTGGAAGTCAAATACCATCACTTCTACAATATTCTTCTACGGCAACCTGATAGAAACTTGATAAGATGTAAGTGTGAAGAGCAGGAGATGAGGACCTTTGGGGTCATCTCAGAGGCTGGCTCCCACATATGTCTTTGGCTTCTCAGCTAGAGAAACCAGCTGTTTGCATAGCCTGAGAGGGCTGAGGGTTAGGAAGACTCATTCCATCCTATCCATCTACTAAGCCCTGGAGAAATTTCTACTAATAAAAGATTTGGTGATTATTTCTGAATTTTAATTCTAGACATGGATTTCAACATTTAAAATTACAGTATTTAAATATTTAAAATTACAAATCTGTTCAAATTTGTTCTGTGAGACATTTAACCTACAAGTAAATATTAAGAGCATCAGAAGTTATCAGGGCAATTATGGTGTGTGTTACAATCAAGCTACATACAAAAGGCCAAGGATACACAGACAGACAGGAACTAAATTTACCTGGGGATTTAGGGAAGACTTCATGGAGGAGGTGACTTTGAGTTTTGTTTTAAAGGATTAATAAGATTTTCCGAGACTGACAAAGAGTCAAGCTAGAAGATATATATTAGAAAAAAATGCTGAGTGTCGGGAAGTTTCAGAAGACAGCATACAAAATGATACTACTTTGTAAAGCTCAAACATCAAGAAAAACTTAAGTTTATTGAAACATACATATTTGATAAAAATACAAAAATGTAAACAAGGCAATGAGAAATTCAAAACTCAAGTTAGTGATTAGTGTAACTGAACCAAACTGGGTTCACTTACTGCACACAACCAGGTTTTTGAAGAGAAAAAGGTTTATTGTCAGGCGGCCAAAACAAGGAGACAGGAGTCAGACTCAGATCTGTCCTCCAGAGCTGGGGGATAGGACGGGCTTTACTGTCACAGGTAATGAGGGATGACCTGATTGGATCTTTCAGCGGGGTGATGCCAGGAGACATGCTTTAATTGGATCCTGCCATGGAGCAGCACCAGGGCTCAATCCAATTAGATCCTGGATCCTGCTGCGCTGTGTCTGCTTCTTATTTCAGTCCCCACTCCTTGGTGCTAGCACTTAGGTTCTGCCCATGATTGCACACTTGGTTCATCTAGGCTTGCTCAGGTACATGACCTTTAACTTGGGGGTCCATGACAACTGAAAAACAACTCACAATTTTGTGCCATAAAAAGTTAAACCAGATTGGTCTGATGTGGTTACATTACCTTTGGAGGGAGTGGGGGAGCCAAAGTTGTGGGATAAGAGAAAAATCAGAGATAGGTTCAATAGTGCTGATGATGTCCTAATATTCGAGTAGGTTTTTAGGATTATAAATGTTAGAATTACTTAAACAACAATTTTTATGTTTGGAATATTATATAATCATTTTTTTAACATTCAGGATATGTCAGCAGAAGGAATAGCATATGAAAATGCATGGAAGGGTGAAAGAGCTTGGAATAAAATATAGACATAATTATGGTGGGGCAGTGATAAATAATGCATTATCTTTCATAATATACAGTTCAGTATTCTGAAATTGTATTGGAGTACACAAAGGAAAGGAGATTGGAGATACAACTGAAAGCAACAAACTCAAAACTCGAAATCTTGCAAAAGAAGCAAGTACTATTTCTGTATGAAGAACCAGGAGGCTGATTTCTCCTTTGTTGCCTGCATGGTGATAAAATCAAGGCATATTACAATTGAGAATTTCAAATAATGTGAGTTAATGATAAGTTACAAGAGCAGTTATTATTTTCATCATTAGGAAAGAGAGGTCTGATGCATTTTAATTGTCTAAAACTCATCATGTGCCAACAACTTTTGTTCCTAGTGGAATTCAAATCACAGGGTGGTACTTTATTTACAACTTACCCTTTTAAACTATTGTGAACTGCAAGTAAGGTTTAATTACATTATTGCCAATCATCTGAAGAATGGTAATTACTTAGAGCCCTTGGCCAGTATTTCTGATTAAAAGTGCTGTGGCATACTTAAAAGGTCACAAGTTCATATCCCAATACTATTAATTTTCTTCTAAAACCTTTATTCCTTAAGCAAGGAGTGACTCCACCATTGGAAATGATGCTTAGGAAAAAACTGAATGAATGATCTGAAGAAAACAGATACATGAAATGAAATGGCTTTGGCTGTTTGGATCTGTTTGCTATTAGATCTGTGTTGTTATTGTCTTTTTCTATTACTCTTACTAGCCAAAAAAGAAAAAAAAATTGTAACCAAGAGATTATTTTCTTTTGAGAGATTTGAAGTCATTTTAATAATTCAGCTAGGCTACCAGTCAAAAGTTTAGCAGATGACTGAAAGCAATATTCCTACACGTGTATCTAGGAACAGATTTTAGGGTCCTTCTTTTCTGGTGAAAGGGATCTGATACACAAAGAGGAAGGTGATGAAGTTTGCAATTTTTTTTTCTTTTGAAGAATAAAAACAAGACATAATCCCTGTAAGTCCACATTGGGACTTTCTGACCAAGAAATTCTATCAATTTTGCCAAAAGAAGACCAAAAAAGTCTAAAACTATTTTCTGAATCAGCACTGTCTTACTGAGCTCTAATGTGACTGGCTTTTCATGGTAAACAAGAATACCAGCTCTTGAGTGTCCTGCTTTTCCATTAACTGCCTTGATTTTTGTTGGTCCTTTTTCTGCTTGAATAGATCTTGTTTTGCCATTAGATACACTCTTAATGAAGATATCCTTTTGCTTGTAGTCCAGTGATAGCACGTTCCAGCCAAGGTTTACTCATATTTTCTAGGTATGGACATGCTCAGAAGCTGACCTTCTACCCCTTATACCATGTTCTTTGGGGTAGCCGTAAGCCTCATTGATATCAGATTTGTGACTTAGCAAAGGTATGTCTTATTTGAAATCACAAAGGCATTCATTTTAGAGTTGTAGTTAGATGTTCTGTCTCTAAAAATGACTGCAACTTCTTTTCCTTCCCTTCTTTCTTTCACCTGTGAGTATCCTCTGAGACACAATGCTTAGATTTCTTCTCCCTAAATTACATACTTGCAAACGCTGGCATAGTTCCCACATTTCTTGGTGAACAACTTCCTCCTTCCTTCTGTTTTTTTCCCCTCCTCCTCCTATGACTATAATAGGCTCCCTAGCGGATACCCATTAACCATGTTCCATTAACTTTTTTACTGGGACAGGCCCCTGGAAGTAGTGTTCCAATGGCTCATTTTTGATATGCTAATGTCATATACAGAGTCAGCCTCATGATTTCATTCCTCTATGACAGACTACTCCAGAGGGGGAAAAAAATTTTAGTCGTTCACCTGACTTTGGGGTCCAAAAATATTCCTCTCAAGAGAATTATCGCAGTATGTTATAAAAAAGGTTGAAAAGGAGTTTTCTTAAAAGTGATACTCGTTGAAATTATGTTCATTACCAGCAAGTCATCCATGTGAATTTTACACTTTGTGTTTAATCATGTTAAACTTTTCACTTAGAAACATAACTCATAGAAATATAATAGCCCCAACTGTTTGATACCCATATGGTCCAACTAAATTTTTAGAATTAACAAATATAGGTGTAGGACCACCTCTTTTCCTTATAGTGAGCAGAGCTATGATAACCCAGGAGTGGACAACATGTAGAGATCATGACTAGGGGTGTGATTGCACAAAGTCACATGAACTATCACTGTAGAGTTTTTACTAAATAGACTTCACTGGTCAAGTTTACCACAGGTGGGAATTTTCGGTAAGAAACAACAGCTCTAAGGTAAATATATAAATTGATTAGAATTGGTGTTTATAGGGCTAAGATTAGAATTCCAGTTAGCATGACTATTAGCCAATGGCTTTTATTTTATACTACTATATTCCGATATTCTCAGCTAGCAAGAAATTAAAGCTTGAATCTACGAGTCATAGTACCTTGAGTTCCCATCACAGCTCTGTCAATACAAAGATCTGCTGTTCTTGACAAGACTTGTCGCCTTTGTGCCTTAATTTACTCATCTGTATAAAAGTAAGGATAGTATCTGCCCTATGTTTTTTACTGAGTTGTTAGAATTATATTAAATGTGAAGCTTACAAAAGTGAGATGTTGTATACTGTATGCTTTATAATCGGGAGGATATTTTAACAATAGTATCAGTTTCTGATGATGAGATTCTTTCTTCAACTTTTATTCTTTGTTCTTCCCTTCTAGTTTCTAAACTTCTGACTTCATCATCACCACCTCCTCCCCCCACCCCTTTTTAAAAGAAGGATATTGGACTTTGCCAGTAGGAAAGCCAATGATAAAATCATACTGACAGTTGAAGTAAAGAATTCCTACTATTTTTCTTGGGTGAAATTTTGATAACACCAAATTGTCCTTTTCAATTCTGTATTTGGATGTTAATTACAGTAACTTCTTTTCTTCTCATTCACACAGGAAATGACTTATTTCTCGTAGCAGTTCATGAACTGGGACATGCTCTGGGATTGGAGCATTCCAATGACCCCACTGCCATCATGGCTCCATTTTACCAGTACATGGAAACCGACAACTTCAAACTACCTAATGATGATTTGCAGGGCATCCAGAAGATATATGGTAGGTTACCACTGTTGCTATTTGCTTAGTCCTACAGTGAGGTCCAGGATTCCTACTGTGTTTTCTTCGTTAAGATAGTTGCTCTAAATATAAGACAGAAAAAAACCGAGGAAGAACATAAGATGCTGAGACTTTGGTACACACTGACAGATTGACTCACAATTTGTGAAATTTGATTATTAGGTAGTTCCTAGATAAAGCACTTCTGAAGAGCCAGAAAATACCTTCATTAGATATAACAAATTGACCCCGAAGTCCTAATATTACTTACTGACTCAGAGTGAAAGTTAACAAACAAGGGAGTGAAAGTTAACAAGTGGTTAAGTTTAATTAACACAGCACAAAATAAATTTCTAATATAGTAATATCATTTTTCTATGGGGTTCAGTCAATGAATGCAAATTAACAGAAAAAGGGAAAGACCATTATGCATGTTTACTATAATCCTAACTCCCTCAATACAACCATTGACCTTTATAAAGACATTTATTTCACACATAATTGTTAAGAACTTGACATTTATAATTTACATGTAGCAAATATGCTTTACTAAATTAATGAAGTGAAGCTTTTATTTTTACAATGCAAAGACAAATGTGTGCTATCTGTATGTTAATATCCACTATCCGGAAGATATCATTTGCATTTTTAAACAGCATAGTTTAAGTTCACTAATTTGTTTTGCATTCATTAGTTTTTCAGTTTCAATATCTCAGTGGTAACCATTCTCTCAGGGTTAAAATAGATTTGAAAAAAAGGTCAACTTTAATGGTTCTCTTTATTTTGTTGGGATACCAAAAGGAGAGAAATTTCTCAGATTCAAAGCTAAATATCTCATTTGCTGAACTGAGCTATACTGTGCCTAAGTGTGTCTCATCAGAAATTCCTCTTAAGTGGTTAACTGAAAGAAGTCTCTTTCTCATGACCTCATGAATTAGTAGTCTAGACTGAAGCTCTGCAAAGGAATATTCTTCTCATACCTAAATATTAAGTGTGAACAGCTCTGTATTTCTTTTTAAAGACATAAATCCCTTGAGAAATGATGCTTAACATCTGTACCAAATTACATGTGTAAACTTTGGCTTGATTTAGAAGCCTCCTTTGAGAAATACTTCTTCACATTAATATTTTACTGGTAGTGCTTTAATCAATAGGTGTTTTAGATTCTGTATTTAAATGCAACATTCTTCCAGCAATTTGTCAAAACATTTCATTAGAAGAAAAGTGAAAATCAGTAATAGGTTATATGGTAGGAGACATAGGGTAGAATAAACTCTGATTAGTTAATGCTTATCTTTCGGAAATACTTGCATAGAATCATTGTCTGTCGAAATCTAGGATTAATTTGGTGAAGCTCACATGCATGGCTCCAGTATTCATTTTCATTTATTTATTATTTATACACCACCTACTTCCAAAAAAGATCTGAAAGCAGCTTTCCCAAAAAGGACTGTGGTGAAGCTATAAAAAAAATCATTAAACATTAACAAAGAAAGCCTAGTTACTTGGATCCAGAAACTAGCATGATAAGGACAGCTTCAGACAGACTTGGCAATGGTTTGTTGGGTAAGATGGTTTCTTGCTTCAGAAAATACACGCTCTTACAGACCTCTTAGCTCACTTAGTCTGTGCCCTCTGCTGATAAGTGATTGTTCTCTGTAGCATGTTTTCCAGCACTATTCCAGTTTTAAGTGAGCCAAGCACTGTCCTCATATTTTCAAAAGGTCCACCTGACAAGATCCCTCCACCTACAAGACCTCTACCGACAGTGCCCCCACACCGCTCTATTCCTCCGGCTGACCCAAGGAAAAATGACAGGCCAAAACCTCCTCGGCCTCCCACCGGCAGACCCTCCTATCCTGGAGCCAAACCCAACATCTGCGATGGAAACTTTAACACCCTAGCTATTCTTCGCCGTGAGATGTTTGTTTTCAAGGTAGGAGGCTGTGATTTTTTTTTTAATGGTAGATCAAGCGTCTAGTGTCACTTCAGAAAACAAGTTTTCATTCATTCTAACACTACCTTCCCAGCCCTCTCACAGTTAGAAGGTTCAAAAAAGGCATTTTGAAAAATAAATGCACAAATGGGCTTAAATGTCTAGCAGAAGATTGCTGTAATGTTCTATTTTGGGAATGCATTTATGTCAGCAGAAGCTCAAATGCCTAGAAATGTGAGGGTAAAAAAAATGCCACATGTTATGAAGAGATAAAATAGCATAATTTAAATCGTGAATAGGAACTAATAGGGATGATTTGCTTGGCAGCTTAGCCACTTCCAGGCACACTGCAGCTATTGTATCTTTGGTTTACACATCTTTATGCGATCCCTATAATTTCATTTGAAAATTAATGCATTGTTTTTTTGGAGGAGTATTGGTCATTTTGTTTGGGGTCTCCTGGTAACCATTTGAGTAAAATCTCCTTTATGAGACTATCATTTTGACTTTACGTATGCATGATGTTGTTGTTTGCACGTTGTGAGGCAGTTATAGCTACCTAATTTATATTACTTTTTAAAAAGGTTACAAGCTAAAACCAATTTTATCTTTGCTAAATGTCCTTCTTAATGTTATTGAGTTCTCAGACAAAAACACTAATAAAATGTGTACCAAAAGTAAATTATATAATATTGAAAGGTGAATATAGTGTAATACTGAAAAATTATTTTCTCCCCCAATATTTATAAACCAATATTAAAGAATAATGAAGAATATAAGTTTATCTGTTGGCATTAGAGTATTACAATAGCCACATTTCACCAATATCATTCACTTAAAAATAAAATAATGTGGTGTCATGTTTGGTAGGCATGAATCAATAAATAATGAAGTATTGTTCTACTTATTCAGAATTTCCTGTCTACCAGAGTCTATACTTTAAAAATATAGATTTTATATAATTTTTAGTAGACAAAGTACTCTATTTCCTTTATTGAAAAATGATATCTGGATTTTATATAATATGCTTAACAGTGTCATGCTTTCTAAGAAAAATCAATGTCTTTCTTCAAATGCATGAATAGATTTTTGAATTCTATAAATGCCCTGCAATGTTTAATTAGATATCACCATTTAATTTCAAATAGGTTCATAAATTTAGATTCAAGAGTAAAGAAAAATTTACTTTAAAAATGCATATATATATATACACATACATACACAAATATACATACACACATTACTCATTGTGGCTAAGCCCATAGCAACTAGTTGAAATGAAAATAAAATCCAATTATATGTTTATTCTACAAGACACCATATGAAAACTGAAGGATTTTGTTTTCACTGTTTTGACTGAATTTCAATATTGCACCTTTATGCCTTGATATCATAATGATATCACTAAAGTATCGACCTTATCTGAGAATATGATGTGAAAATGACCCTGGGTACAGTCTTTTTCATTATTCCTGTCATTGTAAACAGATTGCTGATTTCAGAGGAGACTAGTATCTTGATAGGTAGTGATCAGTTTCACCAGCCTCTTTGCTCTGTACGTTGTAGGAACTCAGTAAGTGCTGTTGACTGACAAAATGAGGTCCTGTGATCACTGGTTCTTGGAATCAGAAACCAATTAAAAGTGCATAGATTCAACTCAGGTAGAATGCAATAGCCACTATTTTTAACATAAATAATGTTATAGGTGTATAGGTGTATAAAAAAGGTGTATAAAAAATATAAATAAGACCTGCTTCCCTAAACTCTCAGGTTATCTTGAATTTCTTAATTAAAACTCATGACAGGACGAGTTCCTGTCATGAGTTTAATTTTGTTCAGTAATTACTAAGAATTAATGTTCTCGTTTTAAGAATAATTTCTGTTGAAGATAACATCTTTCAATGGGCATAGTATTCTTCTTCATTTCCACTTGCCTAACAGATATAGTGTCACAAAACTTCATAACTTTTATATTTATCTCATCTGTAGGCACCAAGAATGTGTGAATAGAAGCTCATATCCCTGTCTTTATAGAGCTCATATTTCAGGAATGAAGACAAATATGAACATAAATACTTTTAAGATACAAGAGTCAAAGTTATGAGTATGAAACAAAGAGAAAGTACTGAAGTCTAATCAAACAAGAGATTTTACTGAGATGGGGCTTATGATGAATTTTGAGGGAAATTTTTTAGGTGCATTAAAGAAATGAGTGATGTAGTAAAAAGTTTGTGTATGAAAGGAGAGAAGATAGACCTGATACCATCTAATGCAAAGTGATAAATGCTATAATTCAGATATATACAACATTGGATAGCTATAAAGAGAGCTTGATTGAGTGATCCCTGCTCTTAGATAATAGCTATCATAGATTGGGTAACTAATATGTGCCTGGATGTATGCTGGGCATACATCTATAATTTCTGAGCCTCATAACACCACTGCAAGTTGGATAATATTCTGCTTTACAAATAAGAAAACTGAAGAGTCAGAAAAGTTTAGTTAGTCCAAGTTAAAACGCTGTAAGTAGCAGTCAGTAGTTGAACACAGGTCTCCTTGATTCCAAAATCTGTGTTTTTCCCACTAAGGTTTGTTGCTTTGTTACCTGAAAGAATTGGGAGAAGTTTCAAAAGAAAGATTTGAAACTATATTTTGAAATGGTAAATATTCAAGAAATATTTGTTGACCGACTATACATCAGACATTGTCTTAGTCACTGACAATGTAGCAGTGAACAAAACAGGCGAGACCCTGGTTTCTTGGAGCTTACATTCTAGTTTTCGATGGGTACAGGTGGGTGAGAGGCTTCAAACAGAGGTTCTACACATAAATGTTATGGAAGGATATGAGATTGCATACACATGACAGCCCTGAATTCTGATTTTCTTTGGTAATGACTACTGGTTTCCTAATTCTCCCTCTGTAGCTACTTAATCTAGGCTACCTTCACCTCTAAATTAATGCCATTGCTCCATGGCTGGTCTTCTTGCCTTTTTGATATTTCTTCAGTATACACAGCATTTTTTTTATATCTTTGCTTCTTTTTTTTTGAAACAGAGTCTCACTCTGTCGCCTGGGCTATAGTAGAGTGCCATGGCATCAGCCTAGCTCACAGCAACCTCAAACTCCTGGGCTCAAGCTACCCTCTTGCCTCAGCCTCCCGCGTAGCTGGGACTACAGGCATGCACCACAATGCCCGGCTAATTTTTTCTATATATTTTTAGTTGTCCAGCTAATTTCTTTCTATTTTCAGTAGAAACAGGGTCTTGCTCTTGCTCAGGCTGGTCTCGAACTCCCGAGCTCAAAGGATCCACCTGCCTCGGCCTCCCAGAGTGCTAGGATTATAGGCATGAGCCACCGCGCCCGGCCGATATCTTTGCTTCTTATTGACTCTCTCTTCAAATATGTTTAGTATTGCCCATTGTTTGGTCTCACTCTCATGAATGTAAACTGATTTTCTACTTTTCTTTACTGCAAAATTAGGAACCTCTTCATCTCGTCAACGCTTACCCATTCAACCCTCATTTTCACCTTAGTTTTAATGTATGGGGGCTTCTTCACAAGCCTCTGCTTATCCAAACCTTCCCTCCTGAGCATCTTCCAGATGTCACATCCTCTCTGACCACTTCTTCAATCCAAAAGCTTTCTAGTGATTTTTATATTTATTCTCTATATCCAATTAGCATGTTATTAATTTCTATCTTCTCTAATTAGTTCTTATTGAAATGTGTTCCAAAACTAGATTTTTACTTCTCCAAAGCAGAGATTAGTTTATGTGAGTTTCATAGTGCTCAGTGCTAATGAATAGGGATATCAATGTAATGATGACATAATCAAACTATAGTATCATGTTTATGCAAAAGTAACCAACCAAATGAAATTCCTGAAAGCATTTCATTCTCATAAGTTGTTATTCCTTGCTATTGTTACTCCTTGTAATTTTTTAAACAAAAAATAAGAAAATCTAGATATGAGCAAAAGGTAGTATCTTCAGGAAAGAAACCTTTCTCTATAATAGGAGTCTCAGTGTAATTCTTTTTGGTAGCAAGCTTCCTCTCGGAAGATTTTATTTACATTGAGCTTTCCAGGTATCCATTTATTTAAAGTGAGTTCACCTGGATATGTGTTTCTGTAGGAGGTGAGGGATATATATATGTGGGGGGGGAGGGGTACATATATATATATATATATATGTGTGTGTATGTATGTCTTCTGCCCTTATGCATGAGAAATTTAAGCAATGCAGCTTCATAATCTTTGGGGAATGTAAACCACCTAAAGCAAGGAAATGAAAATCAAAACAAAATGCCAAGGATCAAAGAAACAAAATAACACTAACAAAAGAAGCTTTGTCCTTACTTAGAAAAGGTGATTTTAAGACTACTCCCTGAAGAATGTAAGCTATTGTAACTAAGCTGACAATAGCAAGATCTGATTGTTCAAATGAATACTCTCAAGGTGCCTTTGGACGACAAGATAAAAACATTGAATATTTTATTTTGTGGTGTGAAAGAAAGTAGAAGGCAGAATTAGCCAAATTTGTACAGAATGTATTTCAGTACACAATATTTTACTGTGTATGAAAAAAATGTATATAATGGTAACTATATTCTTTTGAAGCTGGGAAGGAAGAAACACTGTAACCAGCACCCAGAGTTCCTTTAGTGCAAAAAAAAAAAAAAAAAAAAGGAGGGGTTGGGGGTAGTTCCATTTGACTACTGACCAGTTCTTTATATCAAGAGGAACAAGCAGAGGCCAGTGCTTTAAACTCGAAAGGTTAATTTGAAGAGGCAAAACTACTGTGAAACAACATTCAAAGAAGTACAGTATCCTCTCAATTAATCTAGAAGAGCAAGGCTCATGGCCCTTAGTAAAGAAAGCATTTCATCATTTACCAAAAAAATCAAGCCAAAGCAGATATCATTTGGTTCCCTTTTCTTTGTCAAATTCTTATCTGTTAATTTATCACAAAACTGTTCATTCTTAGAGATGACCATCTTCATTTATGATCACCTACTTAATTCTACTGAAGAATCATAGTTACAAGTAAGTACAGGATCTGGCCCAATTTCATTTGACAGGAAGGTGGTTTTGTTTCATAAAAGGAGAGGTTTTATGCAAAAGAGGATGGGGGCAGGGAGAGAGAGACAGAGAGACAGAAAAGAGATGCTTATTGAAAGAGATAATTTAGAGGTATACAATTTTGCACTCAATTCATGTCCATAATATTGATTTGTGACTAATCCCTTCACAATTGGTCAACATTGAATCTCTTGTCTCTTCTGTTCAGTAGCTTCTTACCTCTCAGTATTTAATATCAATTTATTTTTATTCTATGCTAAATGTCTACCCATGGACCACAAGTTACTCCTTCATTGATTTTATTTTTAAATTTTTCTTCCTTTGCTATATATTCCTCTGATTCACGTCTATAGCATCCTTGCAATCTGGAACCATGCCTTTCTCACACCTCTTGTATAACTGTGTCACATCACACACACAGAATATTTGTTCACATTTTCAAGTGTATATTGAACTTTTTCAATACTTATGACTTGTAACTTTTGGAATTAAAAGAAGTTGAAAATAAATGTTTTTCCTCTCCTTAAAATGCTTAAATCCTATTAGAGAATGGGCAGTATATAATTATCAGTCAGAAATTATTCCTGTAAGTTGAAGCCCACAAAGCAGAAGAGTAATAGCCTTTTTCATACATGAGAGAATACTGAGTTGAACATGGGAAAAATAAAGTAGTAGAAACAACCCCAAGGTCCAGGTGGTGACTTCTCAACAAATAATGTGGTCAGGAATAAGGAGAAAATTCAAAATCTCAAAATCACCAGGCTGATGGTATTTATTTGGTCAGCTTTGAAAGTTCCAAGACAGAGACCTGTAGGCTTAGAGAAGTGCCGTCCATGACTAAGCACTTGAGAGCTGCCTGTGCAAGTTCCTGCTTGACCCCTCCACTCAGATGCCAAATTCAACATACTTAACTGAGCTGCTTATCTGCCTTCACAAACCTACTCCTTCAGCTTCTCCATTCTCCATTTAAAATAATGAGGATTCCATTTTTCATTTATTTAAGAGAAAAATCTTGAAATCAACCTCGACTGTTCTCTTTCCCTCATATCCCTATGTGGTTCATCAGTGAATCCTGTTGGGTTCTATCTTCAAAGCAATTGAGGAAGCTGGCCACTCCTCTCCCTGTCCACTTCTACCATCCTGGTCCTAGGTACCCTCACATCTCAGCTTGAATATTGTGATATCCTCTGAATGGGTTTTTCTGCTTCTGCCCTCGCCCCCTCCTTCCAGTCTGTTGTCAATACTGCATGCAGAATGATACTCTAAGAGCATGCATCAGATCATACCACTCCACTGCTGAAAACCCTTTAATATCTGAGTCAGAATAAAAGTCAAAGTTCTTTCAGTTAGTTACCCACAAGACTATGTGATCAGCTCATTTCCCCCTACCTCTCTGATCTTACCTTCTCTGTCTTATTTTGGTCAGTTTTACTCCCTCAATTCCAATCACACTTGTCTTTGTTGTTTCTGGAACATTTTAGACACTCCTGGCTCTATAGGTCTTTCTGCGTCAAATACCAAATATTCACTTATCTTCCAGATTTGCTACTGTATGTAAAGTAACAGAAAGGTGTCCTCAATCTCTATTCCTGTCCAGACTGTTGCTACACAAGTTTACATGAGGCTACGTATGCGAAACGGAACAACAATATTTGCAGAGTTTCAAAAAAGTTT
>CM052438.1:61075220-61102724 GCA_028533085.1 Varecia variegata
ATCCCTGAACATAGTAGACAAATATTTGTTAAATATCTCTTGACTTACTTTTCACATCTGTATAATGGCTAACAAATTGCATCATAGGTATATTGTGAGGTCAGGAAATGGTAGCTAATATGTAGCAAGACAGACTCAGCATTTTGAACTGCTCATTATATTCATTAACTCTAATTATAATGCTATTTGAAATTATTTTTAAAAATAACATTTAGCTGAATAAAAATTATAGAAAATGGTTTTAATTCCCATGATTAAAAGGAAAGAAATGGAATAGTTTGTTATTGTTCATATCATATTATTTTACTTGCTGAAATGATTAAAAATATTTTGTTGGTAGAGAATCCAAAAAGTATTTTACAAACAAAAAAATACTTAGAGAAATCACACACCACAGGGTAATCTAAAATTACTCCAAGTCACAGTTCAATTCTGTACTGCCAGGAAGTGTCACCTGATAATATTAATAGTGTATTGTAATTGGGTTTAGATTCACACAGAAGCAAAGAGAGCAATTGCCAAGATACTGTAAGTAGAGAATTAAAATTTCCTTGTAGTATAAAATCATAGTCTTTTGAATATTTTAGTAAGCATTTTAGAAAGCAACTGGAATTATGTGTAATACTGCATTTTAATATAAATATTAATTGATTTTCAAAATATTTGTATTCAATTATGTTTTAAGATTTCTCCTTGAAACCTTTAAATTTTTTAATTGACATTTTCTGCTTAGCTATTGGAGCAAGTATTATTCAGTAGGAATGTATTCACAGTCACTTAAGTGAATGTATTCACAGTCACTTAAATTCACAGTCCAATTTCCTTCTCAATCACTTTGTTTTTGAGTGAGTTTAAATATTTTGACATACATTTGGATATTTGTTTTGGATTCAAAAGTTATTTTTAATAGTATAAAATAGAACATTTAATATATGCTTTATGCTACATATTTTGGAAATTCAGATATATTTTATCATATACATTTTATTTTGAAATAAATTTAGAATAATGGACAGGGCAATTCTGTATAATCATGTAGAAAAGGTTTTCTGGAATTATATTACTTGAGGTTCAATTTGAAAATACTTCTACTCCATCTCAATATTAACCGGCCTGCTATAGATTTATTAATAATCCAAGTCCTTTCAGTGAAAAAATGTACGTTTTTTTCTGTCACTTATTTTAACTATGTTATATTTTATTTTTTATTATTTATGTCAAAATATTAGAAAGGTACAAATGTTTTTGTTACATGGATACCTTGTATAATGCTTAAGTTGAGGCTTTTAGTGTGCCCATCACCAGAATAATGTTCATTGTACCCATTAGGTAAGTTTTTAACCCCTCACCACCTCCCACTCTCCCTCCTTCTTGGTTTCCAATGTCCCTTATATCTCTTGGTGCCTGTGTGTGCCCACAGTTTAGTTCCCAATTATTAGAGAGTACATGTGGTGTTTGTTTTTCCATTCTTGAGGTACTTCACTTAGGATAATGGCCTCCAGTTCCATCCAAGTTGCTATAAAGGACATTATTTCATTCATTTTATGGCTGAGTAGTACTCCATGGTATATATACATTTTCTATATCCATTCATGAATTGATGGGCACTTGGGTCGATTCCACATCTTTGCAATTATGAATTGTGCTACAATAAGCATTTGAGTGCAGGTGTCCTTTTTGATAAAATGACTTCTTTTCCTCTGAGTAGCTATCTAGTAGTGGTGGATCAAATGGTAAGTATATATTTATTTCTTTGAGAAATCTCCATACTGTTTTCCATAGAGGTTGTACTAATTTGCAATCCCACCAACAATGTGTTAGCATTCTTTTCTCTCTACATCCACACCGGCATCTATTGGTTTTTGACTTTTTAATAATGGCCATTCTGATATGGGTAAGGTGATATCTCATTGTGGTTTTAATTTGCATATCCCTGATGAGTAGTGAGGTTGAGCATTTCTTCATATGCTGGTTGTCCATGTGTCTATCTTCTTTTGAAAAAACTTCTGTTCATGTCTTGCCCACTTTTTGATGGGGTTGTTCATTTTTGTCTTGCTGAGTTGTTTGAGTTCTTTGCAGATTCTCGATATTAGTCCTTTGTTGGATGTATGATTGGCAAATATTTTCTCCCATTCTGTAAGTTGCTATTTGACCTGCTGGATATTTCCCTTGCCATGCAGAAGCTTTTTAATTTAATTAATTTCCATTTATTTATTTTTATTATTGTTGTATTTGCCTTTGTAGTTTTAGTCATAAATTCTTTGCCTAGGCCAATGTCTGGAAGAGTTTTTCCTACATTTTCTTCTAGAATTCTTATGATTTCATGCCTTACATTTAAATCTTTGATCCATTTTAAATTAATGTTTGTATATGGCAAGAGATAGGGGTCCTGTTTCATTTTCTACATGTGGCTATCCAGTTTCCCAGCACCATTTATTGAATAGGGCTTCCTTTCTCCAGTGCATGTTGTTGTCTGCTTTGTCAAAGATCAGTTGGTTGTAGATAGAAGGTCTTATTTCTGTGTTCTCTATTCTGTTCCATTGGTCTATATCTCTACTTTTTTACCTGCAGCACACTGTTTTGGTTACTATTGCCTTGTGGTAGAATTTGAAGTCAAATAATATGATGCCTTCAGAATTGTTCTTTTTGGTTAATTGCCTTGGCTATTTGGGTGGCTTTTCTGTTTTTGTTTTTGTTTTCTTGTTGTTCCAAATGAAACAGAATTATTTTTTCTAGATTTTTGAAATATGACACTGGTATTTTGATGAGATTGCACTGAATCTATAAATCACTTTAGTCAGTATGGATATTTTAACAATCCATGAGCATGGGATATTTTCCCATTTGTTTGTGTCATCTATAATTTCATCCATCTTAATTTCATCATTGACCCAAGGATTGTTCCATAGCTGGTTGTTTAATTTCCATGACTTGTGTAGATTTGAGAGTTCTTGGAGTTGATTTCTAGTTTTTTTTCCACTGTGATCCTAGAAGATACCATGGAATGATTTTAATTTTTCTGTATTTGCTGAAACTTATTTTGTGGGCTAACATATGATCTATCTTGGAAAATGTCCCATGTTCTGATGAGAAGGATGTATATTCTGTAATTTTGGGGTAGAATGTTCTATAGATGTCTGTTAGGTCCATTTGTTCTAGAGTCCCATTTAAGTCAGTGTTTCTTTGGTGATGTTCTGCCACAGTGATCTGTCCAGTTGTTTCAGTGGAGTGTTGAAGTATGCAGCAAATATGATGTTGCTGTTTTCTTCTTTGCTTAGATGTAGTATTATTTTATTTATGAATCCGAGAGTTCCTGTTTTAGGTACGTATATATTTAGGATTATTACATCTTCTTGCAGAATTGCTCCATTTTTTTATTATATAAGGACCATCTTTGTCTTTTTTTACCATTGTTAATATAAAGTCTATTTTTTCTGCTATGAGACTAGCTACTTCTGCTTGCTTTTGGTTTCCATTCATGTAGAATATTTTTTTCCATTCCATTACCTTCAGTCTGTGAGTATCCTTGTGAGTGAAATGTGTTTCTTGGAGACAACAGATACTTGGTTGTGTTTTTTTATCCATTCAGCCAGTCTTTATCTTTTAAATGAAGCACATTTACGTTCAATGTTATTATTGATATGTGAGATACTGTTCATTCATCATGTTGAATGATACCTAGGTTCTTTGTTTTCTCCCTTGTGTTACTCTTTTGTAAGGGTTGTGAGCTTTAACTTTTGGATGTTTTTATGTTAGTGGGTATCAGTGTTCTTTTCCATGTATAGAGCACTTTTAATCATTTCCCGTAGGGCAGGTCTAGTGGTGACTACTTTCCTTAATGTTTGTTTGTCTGGGAAAGACGTTACGTCTCCATTATTCATAAAACTTAAATTTTCAGGATAAAAAATTCTTGGCTGGCATTGTTTCTGTTTAGGAAGACTAAAAATGAGACCCCAGTCCCTTCTGGCTTGAAAGGTCTCTGTTGGAAGGTCTTCTGTTACCTTGATGAGTTTTCCTGTAAGTAACTTGTTTTCATCTTGCAGCTTGTAGGATTATCTCCTTTACTTTGACTTTGGTCTGACAGTATATCTTGGTGATGTTCTATTTGCTATGAATCTTCCTGATGTTTGATGACCATCTTGCATCTGGCTTCTAAACCTCCAGTGTAATCAGGGAAGTTTTGCTCTATTATTGTCTCTAATAAGTTTTCCATTCTTATTGCTTTTTCTTCTTCTCCCTCAGGAATACCTGTAATTCATATATTAGTTTGCTTTGCATAATTCCCTATTTCTCTCAGTGATTGTTCATTCTTCTTTGTTCTTTTTTCTGCATTTTTTACTGACTAGGTTACTTCAAAATTCTTGTCTTCAAGCTCTAGAAATTCTTTCTTCAGCTTAGTCTAGTCTGCTGTTGAAGCTTTCTGCTGTATTTTGCAATTCCCTGAATGACTTTCATTTCCTTAAGTTCTGTTACATCTTTTCTAATGTTATCTATCTGTCTAGTGAATTTTTCATTCATGTCCCGATTTTTTTTTTTTTTTGGTTTCTTTGAGATGGTTCTTTATCATCTCCTTAAATCCATTCATCTTACTTGCCATTCATAGTCTGAATTCCACATCTGTCATTTCAACAATTTCTTTTTGGTTGGAGCTCATAACTGGAGAGCTATTGTGATCCTTTAGGGGTGGCAAGACAGCCTGTTTTTTTCATGTTGCTAGAGTTTTCATGCTGGTGCCTCATCATCTGGGGCCGCTTCTCTCAGCTCAAAACAGATAGCAGACATGGTACACCTATTCTCCTCTGCTGAGACCTCTGTTGTTCAGTGAAGGTAGGGTTGGATTCCTGGACAGTATGCTTGGATCCTGCTCTGGAAGCTTGACCAGGTAGGAGAGGCAGATGCACAGTGAGCCTTCAATGCTGTTGGTCTCCTGCATCTTTCCTGTTCTCCTGTGTTTGTCACCTGGCTGCTGTGACAGGGCCAGCCACTGGTACTAGGTGTGCACACGGGGTGGAGTTGGCCAACAGAACAAGGTGTGGGGGGGGGGGATGGAGGAAGTCCACTGGGCATAGTGCACACATGTGCAGGTCTGGGCAGCCAAGGTGCCATATGCATGGGCTGGAGAAGGTCCACACAGCATGTACCACAGGGCGTAGCAGGTACTCAGGGCATAGTGGCCCTGCAGGCCCAGGGGACCTGGGGTGGAGTGGCCTCGGGTCCAGAGTGGGCCAACAGTTCACAGCTCACACATAGGGTGGAGCAGGACCCCCTGATAGATTGGACCTGCAGGGCAAGGCACTTACTCAAGATTGAGCAGGTCCGTGGAATATGGCACTCACATGCAAGGGCCAGGGCAGCTGTGGGCTGGGGCACACAGGCGGGATGGGCCATGGTGCTGAGTGTGTCTCTGTAGTATGGTGCGGGTCCATGGCATACAGACCACCCAGATCCAAAGGCTGTGGCTGTGATGGCTTCTGGCCCAGTCAGAACCTTTCAGGCAGCAGGCAGCAGTGGTGGCAGCAGTCCAGCTGCCCTGGCAATAAGAAGTGGGCACCAAAGGCTACAGGCATGTGTTCTACCTGGGTCCCCAAGAAAGTGTGGCTGAGCAGGATCAGCCAGGCCACAGCAGCAAGTACAGGCCCTTAGTCTTCTGCTCTACCCAGAACCCCCTAGCAGAAGAGACAGGATGAGGTGCACGTGTCATCTGCCTGTGGGGTGCACAGGGACACCAGGATTCCCTGCTCCATCCCTGCCTGGTAGGATTAAAAGGGAGGCTCCTGTCAAGATCTGACCCTTGGGCAATCTGGAGTTGGGATGTTACAGTGGTGCCAGCCACAGTGCCCAGGGCTCACAAGCTGGCTGTCCCTTCTCTCCAGAACAACGCAGCTGCACAGCCTCCAGCCAGGTCTCTCAGTCTTGGGGCCTGCTGCCGTGGAGGGACCTTCCCACCACTCCAGTTGCAGTATCCTCAGGGGAAACGTAGAGTCTGGGCTTTTCTCCTCTTTACATTTCCCAGTGTGGGTGCCTTCCCTAATTACCTCCAGTCCTGCCGAGCAGCTTGTCCCACTTTTATCTTCACTTCACTCCCACCTCCTCTCCCTCTGAGGATTCTCATCAATCCAAAGGTGGGTATCTATTCACCATTTTCAGTTCCCTCTGTGGGAGCAGCATTGTGCAGTCTGCTTCCAGTTTACCATCTTGCTATTTTCTCCCTACTTTATCTTTTTATATTGAGATTTTTATATAGAAAGTGCTCATGTTCACAATTCATGCTTTAGAACACATATTAATTCAAGATAAAGTTTAGTTTCAAGATTTGTACTGCACATGAAAGGTAGTTTTTATTTCAAAAGTTTGAAAATGCTTTTCTAATTTTTTCCTTCATATTTGACATTTGTGAATGTGCTACTTCTGACCTCTTATATATTACTTCCTTAAAGCAAAAATTGGACTTTATTCTTGCTATTCTCTGTTTTTAATTTTCAGTTAACTGTGTTGTGATTATCATTGTGCTTTGTGGATTATGTGGACTTATTTAAACATTCAGCCAGGTCTTCAAAATCTCTTAGAAGCATTTGTTTATTTTATCTTTCAAAAGAGGGTCTTACAAGTTTAATCTTTAAAATAAGATAGGTGTGAAAGCTATAATTATTTGCAAATTATGTGATAGTCCACCTGAAAAATCCCAAGAACATCAACAGACAAAACGCTGAAATTATTAGCAGTGTTAAGAAAGATGCCCTGAATCAGAGTAAAACATTAAAATATAACTTGTCTAATAACCAGTTGGACTATATAATTGAAAAACAATTTTCTTCTCATAAATAAGCAACTCATAGGATTAAACTTAACTAGCAGTACCTTGCACTTTAGTGGCATTCACTAAATATTTATTAAATGAACAATATTTTTACTTCTAACTCTGTCTTCTCTGCATTTAACCTCCCTAAGGGAGGTTCTTGACTCTCCTGTTCATTTTTCTATTTCCAATGCTTAGAATAATTCCAATGCTTCATAATTATTTCTTGATTTAATGCACATGATCTGAGGAATTATAAACAAAAACAACAACAAACTACACAACTTTAATGACAGAAATTTAAAAGAATTAAATAAATAGATTTACCATGTGCTTAGATGGAAAGATTTAATGTTGGAAAAGCATTACTCTTGCACATTATTCTACAAAGTAAAAACTATTCCAATCATAACTCCAATGGCACTAGGGGTGGGGAGACCCTACTCTTCAAGATTCTAACTTACATGTAAAAGGGTAGTAATTGACATCATGTAAGCCTTATGCCAAATTTTTAATCCCATCAATCACCATGTCCTGCACACCATAATTGATTTTGTTAGTCTTAACTATTTCAGGATTGGTGTTGCACTTCCAGGGATACCATATTCTAGAAAGAAAAAGAAAAGGTAAAACAAATCTATAGTAACCATAGCAGGGATAAAAGGCAAATGCTTAGCATTCTTCCCATGGCTAGAGCTACGTTACATTGCTACCGTTAGATGCAAAGATGCCTAGGTATAGGAGAATTTTAAAGTGTGCAAATTGCTCTCAAAAAATATCAAAAATTTAATAGCAGGAAAAAAGAGGGACTGGATATTGGTTAGATAGCCATTTCTGCAACCCTTTCTAAATTTTATTGTTTTCTTTGTAAAGAGTTGCCAATTTTTATATATTAGTTGTGTGACCAGTCAACTTACAGAACTCTTTTTCACTTGTAATATTTTTTTTTCACTTGACATTCAGGAATTTTTTTCTATTTAAATCTTTATACTTCATCTAGAATTTACCTCAATATAAAGTGTAAAAAGGGATTTTAATGTTTGCCCAAATTATTAATTTAGCTTATCCTAATTTCTATTATTGTTAAAAGCTTCATGTTTTGCATATATTGAAATAATAATATAGATAATGCCTATTAAGCACCTAAGATGCTTTTTTAGGTAATTTGCATGGATTATCATGTTTATCTCTCACATTATATGAAAAAGGCATAAAAAATTAATTTCCATATGTACTACTCCAACACTGGACACCTTACCTTAGTATTTCTTGTTTTAATTCCTAATAATTTTTCTTCTTACTCAGCAAATATGATTATACTTTTTGTTACATGCAGCTGAGTTCAGTCCTAATTGATACTAAAATATACAGGAAGAAAAAATCTCAACACAATAGCAACAGATAATAAAATATCTGGGGATAAACTTATAAAGAATTGTGCAGAATTTTCATGAATAAAAGTTAAACTTTATTGTAGAACCAAAATAAGATTTTCATAAATAGAAGATATATCTTATTCTTGATTAAAAGACTCAATCTTATTAAAATGTGAGTTCTCTATATCTATCTTTAAATTCACTTTGATTCCAATACCCAGGAGAAAAGTATTAGTATAACATGAAATAGTCAAAATGTTAAAGAGCAATAGGAAATAAGGCAGTAATGGAAAGAATTGCCATGTATTTGAATGAAATGTTTCAGTATTATTAAAAAAATTACTTTCCCCTAAATTATTCTACAAATTAAAAATAACTCCAGTCAAGATCCCCAAAGAAGACTTGAATAAATGGAGACATGCTGTATTTTTTCATAAAAAGACTTGATGAAATTAAAATGGCAATCTTAATGCAGCGCTAATAAAAATAGCACCTCAGTTTTTAACTAGGTAACATAAAAGATTATACAGAAAAATGTAAACATAACAAAACAAAGACTATACTATTGTATTTTAAAATTTATTATTAAACACATTTACTTAAAACAGATTGACACTGAAAAATAACTATACAGAACAATGGAATAGAATAGTGTCAGGAAAAAAACCACAAAGACATCTAAATAATTTTCAAGGTGGATCAATTATTTAAATATTGAAATATTAAATGACTAAAGAAAACTTGGAGAAACTTACCTATTTTTATTTCACAATATCAATTTCATATTTATATATATTTATATAAATATATAAATATATATCTATATTTATATCAATATCTATTTATATATCAATTTCATATAATCTTAAATTGAGAAGATGTTTCTAAATAAGGTACAGAATTAAGAACTTATTAATAGAAATTGATAAGTTTAAAAACATATCATTTCTACATGGCAAAAAAATCTATAAGTGAATTTGAAAAGCAATACATATAACAAGTGCTACTTTTAATATATAAAGAGCTTATAAATAAAAAAAGAAATATTCATACCCAGTTGAAAATTGTCAAACATGAAAATAAAGAAATATATATAGATTTTAAGGAATAAGTTTCTCAGACACTCATAAAAGTAAGTTCAAATAAAAAATACCGTGAGATATTATTTTTATCCATCATCCTGACAAAGATCAAAAGGATAATAATATGCTACATTTGAAAGAATGTGAGGTGCTAACACTGTCATATTGTTAATATGAATGTACATTTTTACCACCTTTTGGGAAAATATTTGATCACCAGAAATCTTTGCCTAGGAAAATTTTTTGGAAGATTCACTCTCAAAATTACTGAAAGGCTATGTATGTGAATAGTCATTTCAGCATTGTTTACAGTGATTAAAAACTGGAAATAATCCAAATGTCCTGCAAGAGGGAATTGGCATTAGACATTGAGCTATATCCTACCCAAGGTATTACAATGTAACTATTTTTAAAAATGAGGTGACTCTCCAAGATACATATTTTTAAAGTGAAGGGCAGAACAATTTTTAAACTGTGCTATTTTAGAAAGAAAAGTTGGGGTACATACACACATTCATACCCAGATACATAAATAGACTATCCTTGAAAGGATCGCAAGCTGAAAACAGTGGATGCCTCTGAGGTGAAGAAGTATGTGGTCAAAGACAGGAAAAAAGTGAAACCTGCATTTGAGTGATCATAATGATATGTAACTATAAGTACATATCTACATAAATAAATATGTATACACACACAAATATATACATATGTATTTATGTATTTACATATATACAAATATATCCATAAATAAAAATTATAAAAAGATTAATACTGTTACATTAAGAACAAGCTAAGAACAATTATCTCTAGATGATGAAATTAAAGATTTTTAGTATTTTTTTCTGTCATGGGTGTTTTATTTTTCACTGAACATTTAATAAGGAAAAATCTGGGATTTTTTTTAGTGTTGTCTTTAATGGAAAGGATTTAAGGATGAATCTGTAATTTTATCCTTCTATGGTCTAGTATACTATTGCTGGTGTGCGTTGAAACACCGTTATAGACCTCTAGAATTAGAACCTTCATCTTAAAAACAAGAACGATTGGGGGAATTTGGGAAGCATTTTCTTAAATAGAGCCCTTTACCCTCCACAGGAATGAGAAAAAGTGACAGGGAGATGGTGGTGCATGCAATTTTCTATAGACCTTATTTTTGACATACAGTCCTAAATTGTTCTGTTTCCATCACTGTGCTTCTTATGCTATTACACTTTGCAGGTTCAGAGCATTACATTGTGTTTGTTTACATAACTACTTTAAAGAACCTGTGGATAGTATTTAACAGCAAATGAGTAAGAATAAAAAAATGATTTCAAGTTTAAACTATGGCAATAGTTTACAACAAACAGGAAGAATGTGCATGGTTTCCAAATTAGTAACCTCATGCCCAAGTGATAAAGTTAAAACTAAAACAAACAATGATATTTATTATAGTTTTTTTGTCACTGGGAAAAAATTTTGCAAGCAAACCCAAATGATCCGATAATATGATAGTGGTATAGCAAATAATGATAGTCAAAAGTTGTCTAACAACAGGGATGTATTCTGAGAAATGCATTTAAAAGTTTATAAAGTAAAAAAGTTAAAACAGTAACCTAAGGTTAATTTATTAGTAAAGAATCTTTTTTTACAAATGTGGTGTAGCCTAAATGTATAGTGTTTATGAAGTCTACAATAGTGCACAGTAATGTCCCAGGCCTTCACATTCACTCACCACTCACTCACTGAGTCACCCGGAATAACTTCCAGTCCTGCAAGCTCCATTCATGGTAAGTGCCCTATACAGGTGTAGCACTTTTTATCTTTTATCCAATATATTTGCTCTGTCTTTTCTATGTTTATATATACAAATATTTACCACTGTGTTATAATTGTCTGCAGTATTCAGGACAGTAACATGCCACATGTGTTCGTAGCCTACTACTCTTGTTGTACAAAGCACTATATTTAACCTTAACATGATTGCAAGGGACTAAGGGACTCTATGACAACATCCTTTGCTCTTGAGAAATTTATTACTACTGTAATAGTTTATTGATTCTTTTTTATTCTTTAAGATAGTTCTGACTGGCTGCCAAGTCATAGCTAGACATTGGGAAGAGAATGATGATCGGGCCACTCCTTATTCTTTCCCTCGAGGAGATCATAGTTCAGCAGAGGAGGAACCAGTAACTAGTTCATCACAATGCATTGTGATGTTCTGTAATAGGAACATGCTTAAAGTGCTATGGGGGCACATAGGAGGGCCACATATACTGGGAAAGAGATCTTGTGGAGGATATGTCATCTGCATTTGCAGATGCAAAGTTAGTAAAGACTGGAGGTGAGAAAAAGTATGTTACAGTGGGAAGCTAATGTAGATACTATAGAAATCCAGGCATGGAAATTGAGAAATGAGGCTGGAAAGTTACAGCAAGACTGCTTTATGGAGGATCTCATACACCATGTTGAGAACTTGAAACTTTATTCTGCTGGCCAGGTTAATTGGCCAACAGAATAAGTTAGGAGTGACTAGGTGGGAACAGAATATAGGGGAATGAGCTAATAAGTGGTGTTGATCAAAAATTGGTTCCCAGGAGTGGAACTGGTAAGAGCAAATAGAATGCCATTCCTAAAAGGTAAGACTGAAGGCAACTAGTAAAACAGGAATTTGGGGAACTGGACAAAAGAGCTACTCTAAGAATTGTAACACTGAGAATAGGTGACTAGACACTGAATCACAGGGGACCAAGACTGGATTTTTAAAAAATGGGATTTATCTTCAAATGTCACAGGGAGCTGAAATTGTGAACAGAATCAGAGATGACCAGACAGCAAGGGAGGACTAGAATTGGATGAGAAATACCAGAATATTGAGACTTCAGTACGGGGATGTTATATTGTTTTCCCAATCTCTGTACAAATATTATTTACTAAAACTTCATTCAGAAGAATGGTGCATCATATTCTTAATCTGTACAATCGAAGAAAAGGAAGCATTTTGATGGAGAATTAAGTGTGGCTGTTGTTAAACCAGGGCTCTTTGCCTCTCACCTGCATCCGTTGCTGAGTCTCTGCATTCACACGGCTGCCCTGTGTACTTCTGAAGTGCTGTTATTTGTAGCAGTTACTGGACAGATCATTAGGCAAACAAAGACCATTTATATCCTTGCGCTGAAGCCCAACGGAGCTGCTGAGCTGATGTAAGAGCTGGCCATTCATGTGCCACTGACACATAAGCCTCCTAGTCTGTAAACCTGAAATCCCCTGGAATAGAGACAACATTTTCTAAGTAACTGAATTTCCAGTTTTTATGAGAGAGAGAAATGCTGAAGCTTGATTCCTGAAACTTTTTCATATAATATTATACATTTGTTAAAATTTCTTTATTGCATATATATGTATATCAATCTGTTTTCCCTACTGCTCACATAAACAAAGGATCAAGGAGAGGGTTAAAAAGAAATTGTATGATTAGAGACATTTTCCAAGACTTGGAAAAAATCATATAATTTACTAAATATACATGTAAGGACAATTTTCCCCAAGCCCCTATTGGGTATATATGGCACATTTTGTTTTGTTTTGCTTTGCTTTGTTATTATTCTTGGGTAAATATATGATGTGGGAATTAGTATATGGAATAAAATATTGCAAATAGTGATATATACTCATATTCAATTTATCTATTTATTTGATGAATCTACATTGAACCCGTGTTGTGTTTAAGAAAATATACTAGTGTATGGTAAAAGCAAAAAAGCCTAAGCCTTGGACACCTGCACAGCCAGGACTCCACAGTTGAACCTGAGTTTTTTCATCTGTACAATAAGAGAATTTTTTTAACTACTTCAATACTATGGCCCTAAAGAGCTTACAGTGCAATGGGGCAAGTAGACATTAATCAACTAATCCAAAGAAGACAAGTGAGCTTACAACTGTATTAAGCCCAAAGAAAAGAAGGCAGGTGATGTAAAAAGAGTATATAAATTGTTATTTTATTTTTGTTTTTAAAACCTGGTCATTAAAATCAAGGGAGACTTTTCTGAGGAAGAGATGCTTGGACTAACAATGAGCTGTCCCTATGTATTTTGTTTTTTTATGTGCGAAACAACATATTCTGTAGAAAAGAAATCTGAACTAAAAATCAGGAAACACAGCTTTTAATGCCAAGATATTTTTACCTTGGTGAGAATTTCAGTTATTGAACTATAAATTTCTCATACACCAAATCGAGCAAATAATATGTGTGTCACCCATCTCATAAAGAGGCAAAATATGTGAAAGCATTTGAATGTTTCAAAATGGCTGAACTGATGTCATCATTGGTATAAATTTTAGGATGAATTTTTTTAATGTATGAAAACTCTGTGTCAATTTTATAGTTTTAAATTTCATTAAGTTAGTATATGTTATATTGGAGATTTTAGCTGTCTTAAAATGTATAAGTTTCTAGTGAGTACAGCTGACAAATAATAGTTATCAGAAGTGATATGAAGCCTGAAAAATATGACAAATTTGAATCAAGGCTGGGAAGTAAAATTTCAATAAAAATTTAAAATACTGCCCATTTTCCTCACTCTTGGCTTTCATTTAAACAATTCTGTTTCTCATAGTGAAAAAAATTGTTTCTTATATTCTTTTTAGAACATATACATAAAGTTTGAATATTGTGAATTTTTCCATAAGTTAGATTTTGTAAAAATAATTTTTTATGAATATATCACCTCTTTCAGTTTATCACTTATTTCTAAGAAAAAATAATTGATATAACAATTAGGAAAATTTATTTTGCTTATAGTTATGGTGGTTTAGGTAAAGAATTCATTCTTTATATTCATCATATATTATTCATAGGATGAGAATAAAATAATGATCATATAATACCATCAACATATAAAAATTTTCATAACTTCAACTCTAATTTTCTTTACATTTTTATAGACTTTTAAAATTCTTTTTGGTTTTTTTGTATACTTGTAGAATTAATTTTCATAATATTATACTTGGATTTGCTTTTACAAGTGTGAGACCAGTGCTGGGTCATGTTAATACTGGACACTAAATTTGTTTTCTACTTTGCTTTCGTCATCTCAAAAGTCAATGAGTGTTAGACATTTCCAACTAAGTGTTTGATTTCAGTTATTCTTTTAATCTATGATAACATTCTTTACCCTTGAAATAAATATTTGCTGTATTGTAAAGAATTGGCCTTGTCCAAAATGAAGTCTGGCCTTTGCCTTCAGATTTATGGAGGTAATCTGCATCAGACCTGATAGGAATGTCTTCGTTTAGCGGAGGGACTAGCCACACTGGTTCTTAGTGTGGGGATAGCCATACCTGATACTCCTAGGGTAAGGACTGGCCACACCAGAAATCCCAACAGTCTGATTTAGGGTGGATCACATGGTGTAAGTTGGCCTAGACACTGAGTCCACCACGTGAGCAATCAATCAATTATGCCTACATAGTGAATACCCAATAAAAACTCTGGACACCAAAACTCAGTTGAGTATCCCTGGTTGACAGCACCCCGTGGATACTGTCAAACATGGATACTAGGATAGTAATGTATCCTAAGGACAATGGCAGCTTCTCAGACTCAGTCCAGTGATTCTCTTCCTCTGGCTGACATTTTATGTGTATTCTTTCCCTGTAAGAAAACATGAGTATAATAATTTTCAGTGATTTCTTTGAGTCCTTCTAGCAAATTATCAAATCTGAGAGTGGTTTTGGGAGTCCCCGAAACTTGCAGTTGGTGATAGAGTAAGGGTGGTCTTGTGTGAACTCTCCCCTCTAAGTTTGTGTTGGAATTTAACTCCTTGCTGTTGATGTCAAAAGTCTTGGGCAGACTTGGCAACCTGGGGTACTGTGCCCTTAACCTCATAATTTGGCTAACTCTAGGTAGTTGCCATTACCTAAATTTCCAAAATTTCTTCAACTTGGTGACAGTTTTACATTCTTCATTTGAAAACTTACTTTTTGAAAAATTAAATATATTTTTAACATATTATCTTTTTTTGCTAGTAATGTCTCCTTGAATCTGAATCATTTTGTAATTTTTTAACAAACTGATTTATGAATTTCCTTATAATTGATTCTCATTTGCAGGTTGGAGGACTGGGTTGTGGGGGGGAGGTTCTATGTCCCAAGTCCCAGTCTTTCTCTATTTCCATTTTTAAAAAATTGTTGAGTAGCATGAATCTATACATAGAAAATGTCTACTAAGAAATAATATAGTTCACATGCTGATTTAACTTAAAAATAAATTATTTTTTCCTACAAATTTAATTTTAGCCTAAAATTATAAAGCATTTTATCTGATTAATTTTATCATATTTTATATGATAAAAACTCATGCCAGAAAAACTTAAAAGGGCCGACATTCCAACAGAGATTATAACAGAGGGAATGGCCTGAAAATGGGTAAAATATTTTACAAGCTGTCTCTTTAAAACTTCCTCCACTCTTTTTGAGAATTAAAACCTATATTCTTGCCTGGGGCCAGTAATCAGAGGGACAGGGGAGAGTCTTTTGTTCTTTGTTCCACAGGAGATGGCTCAATGGAATTGTCCTGGCAGAAGTCATGAGATTGTCTCAGCCAGACATGGGGTCAATCAGGACAATCAACTATAGTTAAAATAGCCTGAAACTGAAAAACCCCTTTAAAAGCTCTGTATTTTTGCTTACAGTTAGGGCTGTAGTACTTTAAGGTGCTAGTCTGACATACTCCTCATTTGCCAGCAAATTAATAAACCTCCCTTTCCTTCTCCACAGATCACTTGTCCTCATTCTTGTAATGTGGCCTTGGGGACAAGTACCAAACTTTCAATGACAATATTACTAGAAAGGCTACTGTAAGTGACCCCAAATATTTAAAAATCTGTGGTGTGAAGGGACCCATTCTTTGTATGTGCAGAAGTAGTACTAAAACCTACATTAGGAAAGCAGATTTTGCCTCAGAAATGTCTTCCCTCTCAATGAAATTGTCACTGCAGAAGCCATATACTCAAATTTCAAAGATTGAGGGAAATCTCTCTACTGGATATAATAAATATTATCCTTTCCAGTGTTTTCAATGTTAGTATTTATAATGTTAAAATGTTTTCTCATGTTTCCAATGATGGATGAGATCTTAAAAAATACACACTCTTACAACTCCATATTTAGACAATATTTGCTAGAAGAGGGTGTGACTTCCACATGAGTGTTGCACATTTTATGAATTCCATCAGTCTCCACATGGCCTGTTGGGAAGGCCTCTAATCAATCTTCCTGACAGGGGCTGTCTCTGGACATAACACTCAGTCTAGTAGTAAATTGTATACCTAAGGCCTCAGAAGAAAGACTAAGAACTTAAATTTCTATTTTTTTTTTATTTCTCTTGCTTATTTTTAAAACACCAAAAGACAAAAAAACAAAAAAAGTGATGATCCTTTGAAGAATCAAGGAAGCAGGAAATGAAATCCTCAATTTTGTTCAAAATAATGCCATTGCCATCAGCATTTGAATTTGAAATAGGGATACTGAAGTGCTAATTTTATTTTAAGACGATGTGACCAAGTAAAAAACTTTTTTAAAAGTTTTCTACAATTATTTTTAAAGAGATGATCCCAGATCCACAAATCTTTCCTTTCATAAAACTCTAATAGGTTCTAGGGAAGCAAACATAATCAAACCCATTAATATTTCTTAAGTGAAACTTAGAAATATTCCCAATAACTTGAGTAAGCAGTCTCTAAATCCTCACATAATTCATGTCATGTTGTTTGCC
This sequence comes from Varecia variegata, assembly GCA_028533085.1. Taxonomy (NCBI): domain Eukaryota; kingdom Metazoa; phylum Chordata; class Mammalia; order Primates; family Lemuridae; genus Varecia; species Varecia variegata. Next base: position 61,092,228 of record CM052438.1, read on the forward strand.
AAGTAAGTGTGTACTGAAATCAAGAAACAACTTTCTTTTTTCAAGCTGTCTGGATTTTAGACTGTGAATAAGGAATTATATACAAGGAATGTTGTATAACAATGTAAACAGACAACATTTTGACTATTTTTTCCTTTACCAATATTTCAGAAATAGCATTACTTAGTGTTTCAAAACCTTATGATGTGCAAATAGTAAAAAGTTGTTATTTGCTTAAAGTTCGAACAAATTCCAGTTGGCTTTCTTATACCACTCTCTTATTCACCCCTCCATTTGCAATGCCTAGCATAGCACCTAGCTTTTGGAGATGGAAATTAGGTATTTATGAAATGAATGAATTCTAGATAATCAGTGATTTGGGAAGTCATTTGAATGTTCAACTAATAACTTGACAAGGTTATTCAGGAAGATACTTTCAGGGACACCCTTATATTGTCATAGGATCATTAGATAATCAGGCATAGAGTCAAGTTTAAGAGCTGTACTCTGTTGAAAGTGCCCTATTTATGAGAGCAGAAAATCACCTTATAAAACAATATTCATTAATCAAGTGTTGTTCATCTTTCAAATATTTATGAATAGGATAGGTGCACCTTGTGAATTTTCTAGTAGCTTTTAGCAGAGTTAGAAACTTGTCAGCTCCCCCATTTGCAGTACAACTTTATGCCTAAGCTGAAAGAGGCATTCAGATATCCTTTCTCCATCGTATGGAGAACTAAGGCCTAAGAGGTAGTCAACTTGCCCCAGTGCACAGAAGACCAAAGCCGGAGGCCAGAGTCAAAACCAAAACCTAAGGCTCTTAATCAGTATTCCATTTTGATTTAGGTTGCTAGTGGAAAAAAGAAATAAAAAAAAAAAACCTTCTGGACATTTTAGTCTATCTGTAGTTATTATAATAATAAACTTGCAAAAATTTAAGTCAATTTTCAAGACAAAATTAATAGAGTTTTTTAAAAATGCCTTTTAGCAAATTGTTGCCTTCTTTTCCTCCGTACCACTAGGCATTGCCAGTAGTAAAATATTAATGTACTGTAAAATCTGTGGAGCTGTGTCTTTTATTTTTATACCTAATCAACCCTGTCTATAATTTTGTAACTATGTGGCCCACCCTGAATTACAGTTGCAAGCTATATGCATTAATAATATGGAAACTACCATGAATGAAATAAGCCTTTGAAAGTGGTTAGGAAGACCAAAGAAGGAAAACTGAAATCCTTTTGACAAGCAGTTTCTGAAGTTGCTGACATTCCTTTAAAGGCCTTTTTCATGTTGGCACATAGAGAGGTTTTGCATAACACACCAAGTAAAACCTATTAACTGCAGTACAAGGGACTAACAGTTTTTCATGAGACCTGGAAAGAAACTGGACAAACTTTCCTACTGCTGACATTTCAGTTTGAAATTATGTTTTCAAAGTGTTAGGTGGAGGAAACAAAGACATAACCTCTTCTGAGGTGTGTTGCTGGTGTACATCTGCCTCTTTCATTTCCTTGAGAGCTATGTATTGCAATATCAAAAATATTTTGCAAAATAAATTATAAAAATAAAGAGGCTTTTCAACCCTGGATGTGTGCATCATAAACTAAAAAATGGTTAGAACATAGTACAAGGGAGAAATATACTATTTCCTTTGTGTACCTTATGTTTTACAATTTTGGTCAGTAAATAATTTTTGAAATGAAGCAATAACCCATTGTATATGGCATTAAAAATGTTAATTAAAAAATTAGTTAACAATATCATTAGTCGATTGTGTTTGTTTCACTCTTCTGACTTATATCAATTATTTCAGATAATTATAGTTAATTTCTTTATAAATCGGTCTACAAATTACCAATAACCCAAAAATGATCTCAATAAATTAATTTGATAGTAATAATATTTGTCAGTAGAATCTGTGGTTATCTAGCATTTATCTGTTATATTCTAGGATTCTGTTGGTTTCTGTAGAAAAAACCACCATAGAATAGTTATTTTAGAGCTAAACCATGTTTGGGGAAAAAAAGAAATGAATATAATTATCCCACATTAAAAATATACTATCGTACTTCCCCCAAAACCCACAATATGTGTTTATGTTGTAGGTGAAATAAAGAGTTCTTTCTGTTATTTCCAGTATTACACTCCACCTTAGTCAAACCCCAAGACAGACTTGCCTTATACTAAATAAATGCTAGGGCACTTCATATTAATGTGAGAATTCAATGTGGGTTTTGGGCCAATTCTGATATACCATGTAGAAGATTGTTTTTTTAAAGTTCTTTAATTATGCATTTCAAACATGAAACATTTATAGTGTCATTGAAATGGCTAGTATATACATGAAAATAAAGAGGGAAAATACCATTTAAGGCTGTGTTTTATGTTCGACTGTAACCCAGACACTCCTGAAACAAGGCATAACACCTGAGCATTTCTAATCTGCCTATCTAGGTAAGGCCTAAAATGATCTCCTTTGCTACTTGGGGGTTATTTTAAAATGTCAACAATTTTTTGTGTGATTATTTTCTTAACTTTTTAAAAGACATTTGTATTAAATTTTGTTTATAAAGAAGTAAAAAGAACAACCAAAGTCTAGATGCGAAAGAACATTAATGTAATGTAAATCAAAATTGCTTTATACCTTAAGATGTTAAAAATGGCCAGGAAGGAGGCCAGCTAGCTCTTATTCAGTAGTTGGAGTCACAGTGTTTCAAGATCTAGTCTTTGGGTTTATGGGCAAGGCTGCCTCAGTGATTCAGGCTTAAAAGGAATCAGTCAACAAACCAAAATCACGAAATCAACTGGTTGATGCATGAGCTAAAATGGCAACAATCAATTTATAGTGAGAATTATAATTATTACAAAATTATGAATTATTTATGCTCAAGAAGATTCTGCATTATAAGCTACATTATAATCAGAAGGTTGCCTCTGAAGCAGTTAGACAATCTTAATGGCATCCCTAGAGACATCTTTTTTCAATAGCCTAACCCTCCCAATGTGACTGCTAGCACACAGTTGAAATCGTACGTGGTTACGTATATTAAGTTTTCAGGACATACATTCCTCTGGGTAGCACTAAAGTCCCACTGACCAAAATATACTTTTTGTACTTTTTTTTCTAAACAATATACAGTCTAAATTGCCCATTTTAAAAACCTCCATTATTCTGGATTTCCTCAGAGTATTTAGAACCTGACACTTAAATACCTTTGTCCTTCTTCAGTAGATTTGTATGCCTCCTCAGTCTCATCGAGAGAGAACCACCATCACTTTAGTGGCTGACTGCTATAGATGGTCAGTCTCATCTATGATAGGCTAACTTTTTATTTAATTTTCCTAAAGGTAAACTTAAATGTGCAGTGTATAACTTTGTGGTTAATACATTTGAGATATAAGATTTGGTATGGCAAAGATCAAATTGAGAAAGAGAAAAAATGTATTTTTTTATTTTAAAAAATGCCTTTCGATTTCAAAAAAATATATTTCCAATGTGAATAACTTTAATCTCCATTTCTTGTTTAATGCACTCATTGATTTATTCATGTAATATATATTTATTAGGTGTCTACCTTTGCCTAGCAGCCTTTTAGGATCTGGGATACCACAATGAGCACCACAAAATCCTTCACCTACAAGCTTTATTTGACAAAAGCAGAGGACAACAAAAAATCAAATAAATATACATAATTAGTTAAGGCATCAACAAATGCAAAAGTGAAAATTAAACAGGGTAATGTCATAGAAGCTAAGGGTTGAGATATGTGGTGAGAGAGCTCCTCTAGTGTGTCTGTGTGTGTGTGTATATATATATATATATATATGAATTAGTCATGTTTCTAGCACCCCACTTTCTCATTTGTTTTTCCTTCAGCATAGGCTGAAATAGTTTTCTCCTCTCTGTGGCTTTGGAGGTAATAGTGTAACACTCTACACTGGGAAGAATTGAACCAGAACAATACACAGAAAGCTATTAAATTGAAGAGCATTAGCGTCTGTTCCCTTGACGTGTTTTGTGTTCACAGTCACAATTTCTACTATTTATGACTAGTAAGAAATAGTTATGACAGTACCTGATTAAGGAAGAAAAATCTGTAAAGATTTGGGGGAAAAAGTAGGTATTATTGGTCTTGTATTAAAAAAATTATTCACCAAGAATGAGTCATAGTATTAAAATATTCCAAAGCAATAGGTGATCTATATTCTTTATTGGTCACAGACAATAGAAAAAAATATAATTTTTTAATTATACAAATGACTGTCATGTTTAATTACAATGATCGTTTACTACTAATCTTTAAAAAGAAGACCTGCAAAAAACAGCTATGAAAGTAAATAATGTTCACTGAGCCCCAAATGAAGTTACTATAAGTGAAGAATGCATTTTGGAAGGTCAGTTGGAAAGAAGAAAGGGCTTTCCTATTTCCAAGATTTTCCAGACACAGTATTGATTACTTTTCATAGTCTAGGCTGGCAGATTGAACTCAGATATATATGCTTGTATCAATGAGAATGCTATTTAGTAGCAATGTTAATTTTGTATAAATTGGTTGACCTGAGACATATTCAGACCATTAAAGGTATTTCAATATTACCCAGGTCCTTTTTTATTTTTTTTTTCATTGTTCCACTTCAACTTTGGAATTGAATAGAATTGAATAAAATAATATAAATTATAAAACTCTCTAAAATATATATGATGTAGATGCATTTTGAGTTGTAATCAGTAATATAAAAGCAGTTTTTTAAATTGTCAAATAATTAATAATTTTTGCTAATGAATTTGAGCACCAATCAGAGGAAAACTGAGCTGGATAGACCCTGTATCACCAATTCGCTCACTTTATGCACAAGATAACTCACTCAGTTTTCTCTTCTGAAAATAATGGCCTAAATGTAGCCTGGTACAAAAACAAACTAACAAAAAAACCCTGAGCCATGTCTAACATTAAAAACATCATTTCAGTACAAAATGGTTTTTGTATTGTTTAATTTTGCATAGAAAGATTAATTATAAAATTAAAGTGATTCATTTCTTTAATATCATTCCTTCAAATATCAATCCCTTTTAGTTCAATTGAAATAGTATTTACTTTACACAATAATCAATAACCAACTTTTCGGGAGTAGATGTGTGACATAATGTAAGATTCATCTATATTCATGATATCTATAAACTAATTACAATTGCAACTTCCTTTTTACCCCACAGTAAAAATCAAGAGAAGTTGAAAAATTCTGAAACTCTTCAAAAAAATGGGAATATATCTTCCTTTTGATATAAGTGAAGACGGGAAGAAAAATTAATTTGTTCAACTAAATGAGTTGGTTTCCTGTCCTCACTTCCTTGTGCATTTGACTCCTCATGAAGAAATACGGGCAGGATTACATATTCTCAATTACATTGGAACTTTCGACTGTATCCTCCAACACTCCAACATAAAGGCTGTAAATGAGTATAGTTTAGCATCTGAAATAAATGTAATTGAGCAAGAAGGAATCTTCCTACCTACATAACTACATTGCACAAACCCACCTTTTCTTTTTTAACACTTGGAGCCTAATTTGACTGATTTTTTATTATCTGCAAAATTATTTTGTTCTACATGCATCTCAGCATGCTCACTCTGGGATGTGTGAGTTTGATTATTTAGCACTTGCTACTTTACCTAACTCAAGTGCTTTCTTTTCTCCAGTCACTGCAGTCAAGAACTTCCCTCCTGAAATCCTTACTACCTTCTTTACTAACTCAAGTGAACATCACCCCTTAGACATAACACAATGCTACACAGCCTGTCAGACTCTTCTAATTCTACATGTATTTTTACTTTATTTCCTCCTTTTAGTCCTTCATTTCCCATTTTCTTAGATACATTCTACTTTATTGATCACATTATTGGGTAGCCCATCAAGGGGGCTGCCTTTCCATTTCATATCACAATGTGTGCAGTTGCCTCTAGAATTGCCACTCTTTCCTGTTAGTTACCACTCCACGCTCTTAGAACATGCTGCTTGAACTCCTCCTAGTCATCAAATCTTATTTAAGACTGTCCTCTCCTGCCCACCATCACTCTTAGCCTGATGAAGCATAGAATATGCTTTCTTTCCATGTGATATGTGTTAAGTGCCTTTTCTATAACTTCCTTAAAGTCTTCCTGTGAAAGCCCAGACAACATAATCCTTCCTCACCTTTAGAGACTTCTGAAATTTCTCTTATTTTATGACTCTTTCAGCCAAGTGAAAGAGACATATATCATCTATTTTATGCCAAAATGACTCTGGTACTATGTTGAGCTTCTATATATTCACAAAGCTTCAAATATTATGCACCAATTTTATTTAATGTATCTTCTGTCTTTGGATTCCTAGTTGCTCAGAATAATTTTCAAAAATTATTTGATCACATCAATGTAATTGCTCAAGGCTTCATCATTTGGCTGAACGATTAAGAAACTTAATGATTTATTTTTATTTTTCAGCAGTTTCTCTATTTTTGTCTAGAACAGTGAGCAGAGAGTAGACAAAGCCTTATTTGTTTCACCTGATAGAAATGAACCAGTAGCAGGGTGCTTTCCATTATCTAAAGATTTCGATCATCTGACTTCCCTCAGGACCGCCTTAGAACTTCATCACCATCGTGCTGTACACCAAGTTGTTTGTGGAGGACTTTGAGTGTAAAGAAAGGCAGTTACCTTTTGAACTCTGTATTTAAGTAAATAAACCACAGTCCAACAGTGGCAACAGAAGGAATGTTTTCAAGAGCATATTAGCATAAAGCAATTAAGTAATGGTAATGAGAATTAGTCTCTCCTGTTATGGCAACAACTGCTCCTGAACTCTGAAACAAAGTCACTTAGGGATCTTTCAGGATTTTTTTGCTTTGTAATTTCTTGGGAATTCTCTGCCCCATCTCGTAGGAGCAAATCCTTGATTCCACAAGGATACTTAAGTTGTTGACATGTTTGTGTCTCTTTGAATGGAAAAAAAAAAAGTCTTTCCCTATGGCCCAGTCTCTCCTGGGCACCTCTCTGCCTGCCTCCCTCCCCTTTAGGCTTCTGAACTTACTCAGAGACTTTTAAGTGGAGTCTATTGATAGCTCTTTATTTCTGTTCGATATATTATTCTTATTGCTGGCTACCTGCCCTTCTTTCAGCCCTGTGAATTTCTTCTTGTGCGGTATGGTGAGGTCTTTGGATGAAGACCAAGCTGAAAATATACTCCCTAGCTCTAGCTCAACCCTTTGATTCTTCCTGTGTCATATCATGACACATCTCCCTTGCCCACCCTCCCCAGCATGCCTGTGTCATGGCACATTGGCCAGTATCATGCAAGCTACCAGATGCTTGGGAACAAGCAGCCGGGTCAGCTAAGGCAGAAAGAGATTTTGGGGAACAAGAGGTAGAGTTGCAAGTAAGTATTCCTGTCGGAGATGGAGCTGGATTTGGTCTTTGGAAAAAAAAAAAGAAATCAAGAAATCAAGAAAGCAAAGAATGATGATGATGATCACTGGAAAGAGTATAACATGTCGAATCACACAGGTGGGTGGATAATTTCCATCCAGTGGTCTAAGTAGGCTGGCAGACTTAGGACGAGAGGAGCAGGAAAGAGGGCCTAGGAAGAGCTTCAGTGAGGATGCCCAAATGCAATATTGACTAACCAGTTTCCATAAATTCCAGGTCAAGCAATAGCTTTGCTGGTCTGTCTCTCACTATCTCCGTTTTTCTTTTCCTATCTTTGAACATTCATTCCACGAATAGTGCTGTTCCAGGGCTAAGGGGTCATATTTTAATAAGACTGATGAGGTGTATGCTCTGAGGAGAAAGAGATGAACAAATAAACAAGGTAAATTCAGAGGGCAATAGGTATTACGAGGGAAATAAAGCATGATGCTTGGATAGAAAAAGACTGAGGAGACAACTTTAGATTGGGTGGTTAAAAAGCTAAGTTGAATGCACTGCCCTAAGTACCTTGGGTAAAATAGCCCTATACTTTATTCAGCAAGAACATAGATTTTATTGTGTATGAGACATCTTTCTTCAGTTAAAAAATAAAGGGATGGTAATTCTTGATAGGTGTGCTAATGATACAGCTGTTTTCCAGTTCATTGTATTCACTATAGGGTAGTTCCCATTTTATAGAGGCTGCAATAATAGCATTTTACACAGCATTTGAAATGAGTTGTTTGCCTCACTCCTCCTCTCTATACACTCTTAGATAAGAGTTCATATTTTTGCATCCAGAGCGTTAGTGCAGTGGAAGGAATGAAACCTGTTACATGTTTGCAACACTTATAAATATATGGTATGAGAGTGAATTGAAATTTAGATCACCCTGCCAGCATTCATGATCTTCAGTTCTCAACAGAGGAAAACAAAAAGCAAAACATGATATAGTAGTAATGTGCAATGCATTCTTCTCTGGAGTCTGTGACTCTTGTCCTAAATGCAGTGTATCGATGATGGACTTTTTAGTAAATTGTTCTTTTCTACATTCAGCCATCACTAAGTTCTTTCTGAACAAGAGTAGATTTAAGGAGAAACAGGAAAAAAGATATAAGAACCTAAAAAGACAACATTGTCAATATACATCCATCTTGTACTTACCCTTCGGGTCTTTGTAGACTAGGGCTGAACCACACTTTCAGTGTAGCAACACTTCTTTACCATTTATGATTATTTATGTAAAGAAATTGGACAAAAAATGAATATTTGTTATATGTTATATTATTCATGAATGATTATGAATTTTTAAGTTTGAAAAATTAGTATCCTCTGTATTAGTATTTAATACATACTATTTAATAAAAATGATCCATAAATGTAGCACATCACTTAACCCCTTGCTGTCCACGTTTTCTCATACAAATTAATCTAAAAACAAAGGATTTTTTTTAACATTTGGAGGCTACAAAAATTGTCACATAAATTTGTCACTAGTAAACAAAATATTCTGAAAATGTCAACTCCCCTTTTCTTTGAAACACAAATATACATTTTACTTAAGATAGTTTGCAATTCTAAGTCCACATTGTCATTATGACAGATTCTTCCTTGAAAATGGTTAATGACATTAAATTTCAGAATTGTGAATTTAGAATGATTTAGAAGAATCATTGTTAGTGTTACTTACTTCCTCTACTATAACGAGTCTGCATTTTGAACATTTTTGAGAAATGCAGGCAGTAGTTAAAGTGATTTGACCTATTGAGATGTGCTGCTGCATCATTTCTCCCAGAATTACATCTGGTCAATCTTGGATTGATGAGCCCTGAAAATCGTGCCTGCAAAATCTTTGCAGACATTCATGACTGTCTTAGTGAAAAAGTATATTCTAATGGTTGCTTTGAACAGGTTTCCCCCTAACATTTATATACCAAAAACCAGCTTGTGTCAGCTCTTGTGATAAGATAATGAAAGCTTCCCAGAATCGTATTATCTTTGCCAAACACATCTATTAAGCCTCCCTTAAATAATTTTTTTTCTTCTTAAAGTTATAATTTTACTTTTTCTTTCCCAATGTTGAAAAAGTAATGTACTTAATTAAATGTAAAGTCCTTCCTTTCCATCTCTAAACACTATAATACCTTTTACAATTCTTTAAAAACTGTAAATATGAAAGCAAAATTTAGTGTGAAATTAAATTAATGAATTTATAATATACTTGCATAGTATCGCAATATGTGATTTTGTGTTTCTAGCCCACATATGTGGCAGTCAAATGAGGTATATATTACTCTTAATTACATGCCACAAAACATATTTTTGGTTTTTTTTTAATGCACAGAGATGTTGGCTGCAGTGTTATTTATAGTAGCAAATTTAAATGGCTAGTAATTGGAATAATAAACTCCCATTCACTAGCTAATAGTTTTTAGCCATCACAAATAACTTATAAAGATTATATAATAATATTTTATTATAAGGTAATTACTTAGGTATTTTCTAGATTTTTAATAAGTTTATTTTTTTAACTTTTTATTAGGACAATTTTCAAAAAGTCCAGAAAAGTTACAAGAATAAACACATGCACACTTAACATCTAGATTTAACAACTATTAGTGTTTTGCTTATATTTATATGTATGTGTGTGTGCAGATACAATGCTCATGTGCAAGTGTTTGATGAAACATTTGAAAGGAAGTTGTGTTTATCATGAAAGTCCATCTCTAAATCCAGGATCCAGTGACTATCCATGCATTGCATTCAGCTCTTAACGTGTCTTTAGATTTTTTTTTTTTTTTGGTTCTATTTTTTATTTGAAATTGTTGTTTTTTTTTTTATTTATTATAGCTTATTATGGGGGTACAACCGTTCTGGTTAAGTATATTGCCCATGCCCCTCCCAACCCCCCGAGACTGAGCCTCAAGGGTGTCCATTCCCCCAACAGTGCACATCGCACTCATCATGTAGGTAAACACCCGTCCCCTCCCCCCCCCAACACCCCGAGTCAGATCTTCAAGTGTGTCCATTCCACTGACAGTTCGCTCGCTTCACTCTCATCATGTAGATATACACC
>CM052438.1:61103224-61230974 GCA_028533085.1 Varecia variegata
AAACTCCTGGGCTCAAGCGATCCTTCTGCCTCTGCCTCCCGAGTAGCTGAGACTGCAGGCATGTGCCACCATGCCCAGCTAATTTTTCTCTATATATTTTTAGCTGTCCATATAATTTCTTTCAATTTTTAGTAGAGATGGGGTCTCGCTGTTGCTCAGGCTGGTCTCGAACTCCTGAGCTCAAACAATCCACCTGCCTCAGCTTCCCAGAGTGCTAGGATTACAGGCGTGAGCCACCGTGCCCCGCCTACTAATTAGTTTTTTAAGAGTCCTGAAATTGCAAACTCTACTGGTAGTAGATCAATAATATCACTTCATATTCAGACAACAGACCTTTCCTGTATAGTTCTCAGCAAACAGTATGTTATAAGCCAGAATTTTAAAGAAAATAGAAGAAAAACAAACTGAATTTCTCCTGTATGTTACTGCTTCACGGTATACATCATGTGGACTTATCTTTGTGAACAAAATGTTCCTTCTGGGTTCCATGCTACATGGAAAGACCGTAAATGCATCTATCTTAAGTGAAATATTGGTATTTAAGTAGGAATTCCAATTTGGTAATTCTTAGGGACTATTTTTTTTATAAGTTGACTTTGCAGATGTGCTAGTTATGATTATTATTAGTATAGTCTTTTTCCTTTCACCCACTTTCATAAGGGCTGTAGAAAAAAAAAGAGCCTAAAGGCAATATTCAGACAGCGTATTTAGAGCTCTGTAGAGGTTATTCATCTTATCTTTCTTTTTCTTCATATCTAAAGCCAAAACAAAACCTACATTGTTTAGAAAGGTAAAAACAAATGTGTTTTTCCTCTGTGGTTCAAAGACCTTTAAATATCACGCTCTCCTAGAAAACACAATATGTGCTAATCATCTGCCTATTCAAATAGAATTTTTATATTCTTGTAACCCCTGTGTAGCTTTTCTATTTTTTATGTAGGAAAACATCTTGACCACAGAGGAAAAAAAAAAAACTCTGAGATTTAATTTTAAAGCTTTGGTTTCTAAAAGGATCACTTACTTTTACTTTGCTCTTTTATCCTTAAATTTTGTTTTCTATAAAGAAATATTTGTTGAGTGTTTACTATGTGCAAGACACTTTTCTGGAAATTGGGAACCATATGTGAACAAAAGACAGACATTCTTTCCATCGTGGAGCTTATATTCTAGTGGAGAAAGAATAAGCAATAAATTAGTAAAACAAGTATTCTATAAAACAACAGTAAATGCAATGAAAAAAATATAGCAGGAAAGAGAAGCTATGAGAGCAAGCAGACCCATATGGGTGGAGTAAGGGGCTTCAATTTTAGAGAGGGTAATCAGAGAGGTCTCACTTATAAGGAAAATCTGCAGAGACTTAAACATCATTTTGAATATCCTTTCTCTATGAATTGTTCACAAGCCCCATTTCTGAAATGGCAATCTATGGTGACTGCATGATGAGTTCACATCCTCCATGAAAGAATGCTTTCTAAATTATTTGTACCATTGCTTTCTGCTAAACTGAGAAATTGTGGGTAAGTTCAATAGAGGCACAACCTGAATATCTATAATTTCCCTGACTCTCTGCCAAGGCTGCTGTCAACAAGAAATAGTCCAATTTGTCCATGATTTCACATTACCTTCTGAATTTTTGCAAATTGGCTATGCTTATCTTGAGGCAGAACTTTCATTTCTTCCCTTACTAGTGGCAAGTTGAAGTTGTACTTCTATCTTCAGACTGCAGCATGTATCTGTCTCAAAAACCCATTGGCCCTCTCTCAATATGTGGTGAGATTATAGCAATGCAAAGTTGCAAAGTGCTTCTTTTAGGAAAATTGGAATATAGTCCAGGATTTTTCACCTGATTTTTTTCCTATTCTTCTGTTTACAGAGCTTTCTGTTTCATTGTTCCATATGTAACCATGGTCACTTATTTCTTTATCAGAATCCAGGAGGTGTTTAGTGATTTTTACTTATTATTTTGGTGTATACACTACAATATTTTAAGAACATTTTATTTAGAGGTTTGGCATGGTTTTAACACCCAGTTAAAAGCCCCTGTTATAGCTAGACAAAAAGTCTGTTGTTTTTAAATGATTAGAATCTTACCTGCTTGTATGCTATTAGTAGTAAACCTCTGATCTTCATGCCCATATATATCTCCCTGGATCGATCCTTACATGAAATAACTTTGTATTTTAAAATCAGTTTAATTTATCTGATGCATACATATCAAAACATTTATTAATTCAGGCTAGCTGGGACCATGAAAATTATCAAAAATGGTTAATAACATAAGAAGATCTTGGTGGGAAAAAGATGCATGGCTAGAGTCATAATATAGGTGAAATCTGAAGAGGAAGGAATGAACAAGAGAGAAAATTGTAAACAGGAAGTACAAACAGGAAAGAATGATAACTAGTTTTGATATAATTTTAACAAAAATAACAACCAAAAGTTTGGGTGCTAATATGTGCTAGGTCCTCAGAAAATTCTTTATATTTAATACAGTAATCATGCTATGAATTAGATATTAGTTTGTAATAACTCAATGACTAGTATCTTGACTAAGGTGATACAGTTGTTAGGGGACAGAGCAAGAATAGGATATGAACTCAGCCATTAATTCAGCTACTCCTTTTATTTATATAAACAACAGAAATTGGTAGAGAAGACAATTCATGATAACTAGAACAAATGGCAACTATTCAAAAGCTCCTAAGAAAATATTTGGCTTTATTTATTATAGTTTGAGAAAACGTTCATTTTTACCATATCCAAGAATCCTCAGTAGATATTGTGTGTGTGTATGTGTATGAATATATGAATAACTGATAAATCTTAGGAAATCTAGTCAGCCTAACTTATTCTCAGCCAAAAGCACAAGAAAACACGAGAAAGCCCAGTTATTAATATCAAATTTGAGGAAAGAGAGCAAGAAAGAAAGCAGAGAAGAATTAAAACTGACATTTTTGTAGTACATACTTGTCTAAAGAGTAGAAATATTTAACTTCCAAGTAAAATACAGTTTGCATCTACAGAAATTTAAAATAAAGTGAAATTTTAATTGTATCGGAAACCAATTTTTAAAATATGCCTAGTTTTTTTAATATTAAAACACTTCAAATAGTATAATTTATTATGAAATTTGCAATAGAAAATGACTTAGTGTCATCAGATGTGGCTTTTTTGATAGTTTTTTGTTTTCATTTTTGTATTTTTGCCATTAGTAAGTATTTATGGTAAAACACATTGTATGTAGGTTAATTATTAATTCAACAACTTTATACACACCTACCATGGGCCAAGCCATGTGTTATTCACTAGAGATAAGAATAGACACTTTTAACGTAAAGTGACCTGTGCTATGATTATGTAAAGTATAAGGTGTTAAAAGAGCAGATAAGAAAGGTGGTTAACCCAGCCTGGAATCCACTGTGGTGATTTTATTTTCACGATAAGTTTGCTCACTTAGGATGACTGTATAATTTATCAACCAAACCAAGATACATTTGCTGGTAAAAGATTGTTCTACTAATCATTACACGAGACAGTAAGTGCAATGTGGGCATACTGGGGGCATGGCCTCCCTATTTCATCCTCAGCATTATAGGTCTGGAGATCTTGCCCATGTCTAGAAGTGCTAGGACGCATGCGTGGCCATGGCGCTCTCATATTCGGGATGCTGGTTTACACGCACAAATCAATCAGGGCTTGTCTGTGCTACCTCTTTCTAGAAAGCCGTGGAGATAACGTAAAATGACAAGATTAAGTATGTTGACATTATGTTTTTAATCACACTCTATGGCTTAGCGATTGGGGAACTGCAAAAACTTTTGTAATCATTGCAGTAACATTGTTTAGCTCTTTCTCTGACTGGTTTGATGTAAGACAATGATAACAAGACTGCCTTGGCTTTAACAGCATCCAGCCCTTGCACTGTGAAATGCTGCGGAGGCCTACGTGTTGGTTGAGAGATGCTTTTGCTTGCTTTGCAGGACCAGTGGTTTTGGCGAGTGAGAAACAACAGGGTGATGGATGGGTACCCCATGCAAATTACTTACTTCTGGCGGGGCTTGCCTCCTAGTATCGACGCAGTTTATGAAAACAGTGATGGGAATTTTGTCTTCTTTAAAGGTAAGCATGTTTTCCATTGTCTGGCTATGCTGTATTTTGGTCGTTTAGTCCAGGGCCTTGTAGCACACACAGAGGTGAATAGGAAAATATTAAGTGAGGTTAGGTAGCTAATGCATTTTATGTAATAAATTGTATGTTGAATAGAAATATACATGACATAAAATAAAGATAATTTTTATATTTTTATGTATGCTTTCTCATATAGTATTTGCATATCAACTTTAAGAGACATTATGTTCTCTTAGAACTTTTAGATTTGGCTTTAAAGCACCCAAAAATAAAAGAAATAAATAGTTGGTTTTCCATTGACTAAGAGTTGGTTTATTTGCATGTTTGTTTGAGAGCATTTGGAGTTGCTTGCTATTTTTATGTAATGAGATCTCTTGCACGTCTTTTTTTCATATACAATATCTGAAACTTTACTTGACTTAGCTTATGGAAATAGTTTCCAATAAACTAAGAAACCATTCACAAAGGCAAGCAAAACTTATGAGTAGAAAAATGCACCCAAGTATCAGTATCATGAGATTTATTGTTCCTTATTTGTCTGAGTGACACATTTTAATTGCACAAGTCCTACTAACAGCCTGGTATGCAAAAGTGAGATTACTTGGTAAAGTGAACTTAGTCAAAGTGCCTGTTATTTCATTCTCAAAACTTGCTAATATTCAACACAGCAAATCTTAAATCTGTGGGGGAAAACACACGGACAGTAGGTTAAATTGGAGAACTGAGGGAATGGTGAAGGGCACATATTTGAGCTGAAGCAGAAGAGACCTGGAGTGTACAAAGAACATGTTAGAACGTACTACTCAAGAGCTTAGAGGACTAGAAATAAATAGGAACAGGTTGCGGGCAGGAAACAAGGCATCTTAACCCAGAAAAAAGCAATTATTCTCAAGATCAAACTAGAAGAATTCATAGCAATGATAAGGGTGATGATGAGATTTGGGAAACACTTGTAATACTTTAAATGAGGTTCGAACTACTTATATAAAATGAAAGTATATACCTGGAACTTATTTCATCTTTACAATTGTTGAGTAAAAAGACAATATAGTACATTAGTTATAAGAACATGAGAGTTCCGTGATCATACTGCCAATTTTGAACACCTACTAGCTGAATGAACTGGGCAAGTTACTCAATTCTCTTTTCCTCAATTTCCCCACCTGAAAATGGGGTTTGTGTTATTCCCCATCTCAGGATTATTTTGAGGAGTAAATTAATTACTACACATGAATTGCTTGGCACATGTAAGCCCTCGATAAATGCCAGCTATAGCCACTGCTAGCATGATTAGTATTAGTACTATTGCCCTCCTTCTACCTGTAATCGTACAAATGATGTGGGCATGCAGTGCACCCTGTAGACAAAGCAAGGATACCTCCTACAGGTTGTGAATCTTCAGGGCAGATTAGATGGAGGCAAATTCTCCTCCCTACACTCTTCTTTGGCCCCATGAGTAGTAGCAACATCAAGAAGGGAAGGATAAGCCCCTCTGTAGTCTTTAGCTTGAGGGTTGTCCCAGGAGGCCCTGTCACATCCTGGGATCAATAGTGCTCTGTGACAAAACTGCCTGAGGAGAAACTGCCACAGTCATAAATCAGTGTTCTGACAGCTCTTTACTGCCTCGAGGCCTTCTCGCTTATATTCACTTTGCCTCTCCTCCCCCACTTGTGGAATGGCTAGCTCCTTTTCCTCTTTCAACCCCCGGCATAAAAGGCATGTCCTCAGAGGGCACTCTGCCCACCCTATTTAAGTAGTACCTTTCAGCTGGCACACAGCTCTTGCAAAAATTTGAGATTATCTACAGCATTTGAATGTAAATTTTATGAGAGATGGATCTTTCTAATATTTTCTTGCACATCCCGGTATTTTCAGTTTCTAAAACAGTGCTAGATGCATAGTATGTGCTCAAGAAACATTTTAATAAAGGAAGTCCTTTGACTCAGTATGACATTTCTTATGCTATGATGCTAACAGCAACAATAACTTTGTTTGTCCCAGGCTTAACTTCTAGAATATTGTGCCTGTCAGTGATCCCTTCTGATATATTGTCAGCATCAGGAAATGCTCTTAGAAATTTTTGTCACTCCCAGGACCCTGCTCTGGGGGCTCCTACCTCTGGTTTACTCTCACCACCCTCTGCAGATAAACCCTCTCAAAGCCCAGCTAGGACATGCAGCCCTCCTGCTCGAGAAAGCATTGCTTACCCAGAGAGAGTCAGAGCTCTGGGTGTTCACAGTAAGGCCACCTTCTTCCCTAGTCTCTACCTCACCACGGGCAGGAGAGAAGTAAGAGCCCCAGCACCCCGGCCTTCTGATGAGAAACCACCCTCTTCCCTACCCTCAGCACAACAATTCCCATCAGAATCACTGTCTCTGCTTGACACCATCTCTTTATGGCCTTTTCCATGTCAAAAAGTCAAGATAAGCACATCATTCCTCATCCCAAGCTGACACCCCCACTTAGCTCTGTGAGCCATGAGGCAACCCACACTCCTTTGCTAGCAGTCAGGTCCCCTTCCCTGTTTGAACTGTCTGCATACATCTGAAAAACTGTGTATATTTCACATATTTATTGTTGATCTGTACACCCCGACTAGTATATCAGCTCCATAAAGACAAGGTATTCTTCATTTTATAATTTTATACTGTTTTATCCCCAATATCTTAAACCAGGGTTTGACAAACCTTTTCTGTAATGGCAAAATAATAAATAGTTTAGACTTGGCAGCCCATATGTTCTCCATGACATGTCCTTCTTTGTTGTTTTGGTTTGTTTTATTTTGGATTTAAACCTTTGAAAATGTAAAAATGATTCTTAGATTATGGGCTGTACAAAAACAGGCCATGATCATAGTTTGTTGTCTTAAAGAATATCCAGAATATAGTAAACACTCAACAAAGCTTTATTGAATGAACTAAAATAAAGCTCAGCCCCTCATTTGGAATCACAGCCCCACTGTCCAAGTTGGTCTCAGCCTAATCCAGCCCTCTTGGAGCATTGCCAGTGGATTTATACATCACTCTTCTTATAGTGGCTCTGTTCTTTAGCCCCTTTGCTTTCCTCTTCTTTCTCTTTGTCTTTCCCCTTCCTCTTTAGAGAGCCTCCTTTGTGTTTTTCTCTTCTTCTAATCTCTACTTTACAAATATGCTTGACTAGCCTTGTCTTTTATTCCCCCTATTAAACTAAAGTCCATGTTTGAATATAAACTTATTTAATCACGTACTTCCTAAAGGAACTTGATAGTAACCTTGCTGTCATTTTGCATAAGAATTTGAAGATGGAGATTCAACTACATGTATAAATGAGTGTTTAGTTATAAAGCATAACTATGTTCTTAGTAATACAAAAATAAGCATAACACATGTATTTGAAGTTTTATAAATTTTAAGAAGAATGTAAAGCCACTAGATACACAATGAGCAATTCATATTTTGGTGTCATTTATATACTTGTTTGAACTTTGGGCAAAATTATATGTGTGCATGTACATCGTATATGCACACATATAATGCACAAAAAATCATAAAGTGGGAGTTGTCACTACATCAATTATAAAAACATAAACAACTTGTCCTGTATATATGTGACCAATTCTGTAGTCTTAATAGTTTCGCTTTTTGGTATTTTAAAGTACAGTATATTAGACTATAGTAAAGGTAGCTTCTGCTTTCATCAAGATATAATAATGAGGGTAACCTTTATCTTTCCTTCTGAAATTAAAAAAAAAATAGGCAAAATATAGAAAAGAGTGATTTTCAAGACACTGGGCATCTAGAAACAAAGGACAGTGAACGCTGAAAGTCAGGAAACAAAGAGAAGTAAGCCCTGAAATTGCCCCAGCTTCCTAGCTCAACAGAGTTGCCAGGCAGTGGCACAAGGTAGGGGAATCCAGGCAGGGCTTAGAAGACTCTGAGTTGAAGAGACAGAGCTGAGGTCCAGGGAAAACAACGTGGCTGCAGTGCATGGGACAGAGTATTACAGAGGAGATTGCTGCAAGAGTGAGGGCCCACCCAGAGATTAGCAGATGGACCCCTGTAAGTATCGGAGATAGTACTGATCAGCTTATGTGTAGAAAAAAACTACTCCAATCTAGAGAAGGAGTTATTCAACAATAGTAAAAGGAAGAGTGCCTTGTACTCACAGAGAGCTAACAGGACGTGCACTCTCCAGCCACCTGTTCTCGGTGCTCTTGCATAGAGCACTGAAAAGGGTCTTGCCTCACTAGTGGGAAGTAATTATTCTAGAATGAGTACTTTTCAAGTCTTGCATAACAAATCTTCAAAGACCGGAAGCAATCAAATTGTTTCCAAGTAACAGTCCTAGAACAAAGCTCAAGAATGTTTATAGGGATCTAAAAATAGTGACCCAAGGTAAAGTCCACGTATCTGATGGCATCCTCCATAAGATCAGGAAAAAAAACAAGGATGTCCACACTTATCAAGTCAATTCAACATTTTAATGGATGTTTTATGTAGGATCATAAATAAAAAGCATCCATATTGGAAGGAAAGAAATAAAACTGTATTCACAAACAACATGATTTTCTGTGTAGGAACAGACTAATAAAAAGCTCCCAGAATTGATGTGGGTTTATCTAGGTTGCAGGGTGAAAGATCATTATAAAAAATTAATTGTATTTTTATATATTTTCAAGAACTGGGAAAGGGCTGAGATTTTACCCTATTTGTAAGCTAACAACTTAGTCTGCCTCATGTTCATGGTTGCCAGCAGAAGACGCAAGATTCCTGAGTCATAGAAAAGGACAGAAACAAAAGCCGTAGCCAGCATACAGCCACTGTACTTGTTCCCTGAACCCCAGTTCTCAAAATCTGATGCAAACAGGGCCAGATGACACCTTAAATGTAACCAGTTTCATTGCAGGAAATGAACTGCAAACTTAACCTAAATTTGCTACAATGAGCAGTAAGGCTGCCTAAATTTTTCCCTGACAGGAAACATTTTCTTTATTATGCTGGACAGTGAACAAAACTTTCCTTTGCTGTGGAGGGACACACTGTGTCTATGATCAAAAATTGTTTGCTATATAAATATCTGTGGAAATCGATTCCAGAGCCAAGGCAGTCAGTGCCTCAACTCACAAGACACACTGAAAAGCAAGAAACCTATGGAGAAATGTCTCCTATCTCATCCTAGCAAGGAACAATTAGGAATTATAATTTTAAAATTAAAAACCATTTCCAATAACATCCAAAAATATCAAAAACTGAGAGATCAATCTACAAAAAAAAATGTATGATTTGTACATTGAAAAGTACAAAACTTTGCTAAATGAAAGTAAAAAAGACTCAAATAACTGGACGAGTATGCCTTATTCGTGGGTCAGAGGACTCAGTATTATTACAATGCCATATCTCACCAGAGTTATCTGTTAATTCAGTGGAATCCCAGTCAAAATTCTTGCAGGCTTTTTTGTAGTAATGGTCAATCTGATTCAAAAATCATATGCAAATCTAAAAGACCTAGAATAGATAAGACCACTTAAAAAACTGTAACTGATTTCAAGTCTTATCTAAAGCTACAATAATCAAGACAGTGTGGCATTGGCATAAAGATAGAAAAAAAATAGGTCATTGGGACAGAGAGTCCAGAAATAGACTCAAAACATAAATGGACAAGGAATTTTTGACAAAGGTACGAAGGAAATTCAGTGACAAAAAGGCTTTTCAACAAATGGTGCCAGACCCACTGGCTATCCATATGCAAAAAATTAAGTTCCAATCCACACAGTGCATCACATATAAAAATTAACTTAAAATGGTCCTAACCTAAATGTAAGAACTAAAACTATAAAACTTCTAGAAAAAAAATAGGAGACAAATGTTTGTGACTTTGGTCTTTGCAAAACTTTCTCAGATGTGATGCCAATACCACAAGCCATAAAAGAAAAATTGATAAATTGGACTTCATCAAAATTAAAAATTTCTACTCTTCAAAGGCACTTTTAAGAGAATAAAAAAACCAAATATATGATGAAGTGTTTGTATTCATAATATGTAAATAACACTCACAACTCAATAAAAAGCCATCAAGAAACTCAATAAAAATGAGCAAAGTGTTTGAAAAAAAAAATTCACCAAGGATGATATATGGATTGCAAATAAGCATATGAAAAGATGCTTAACCTTATTAGTCATGAGGGAAATGTAACATAAAACCACAAAAAGATACAACTCCATACCTGTTAGAATGGCTAAAATTAAAGACTGACTATACCAAGTGCTGACAGGATTGTGAAAGAAGTGGAACTCTCATACAGTGCTGATAGGAATATAAAGTTGTACACTCTTTCTATAAAACAGTTTGGCAGTTTCTATAAAAGTTAAACATACAGCTACTGTATGATTTAGCCATTATACTCCTAAGTATTTTCCCAAGAAAAATGAAAACTTGTCTAATCTAAGACTTCTGCATGAATATTCAAAACAGCTGTATTTGGTTTTTTTTGTTTGTTTGTTTTTGTTTTTTTTTTTTTGAGACAGAGTCTTGCTCTGTTGCCCTGGCTAGAGTGAGTGCCGTGGCGTCAGCCTAGCTCACAGCAACCTCAATATTCCTGGGCTTAAGCGATCCTACTGCCTCAGCCTCCCGAGTAGCTGGGACTACAGGCATGGGCCACCACGCCTGGCTAATTTTTTGTATATATATATTTTTAGTTGGCCAGATAATTTCTTTCTATTTTTAGTAGAGACGGGGTCTCGCTCTTGCTCAGGCTGGTCTCGAACTCCTGACCTCAAGCTATCCACCCGCCTCGGCCTCCCAGAGTGCTAGGATTACAGGCGTGAGCCACCGTGCCTGGCCTAAAACAGCTGTATTTGTAATAACCCAAAAGTGAAAACAATTCAGTTATCCGTAGCAGGTGAATGGATAAACAAACTGTGGTATAGTCATATAGTGGAATACTACTCAACAATAGAAAGGAATGAACTACTGATTCACATTACAACATGGATGAAGCTTAAAATAATTTTGCTGAGTGAGAGAATTCAGATAAAACAAGAATATATACTATATTGTAGCATTCATATGAAATTCCAGAAAATGCAAACTGATCTATGTGATAGAAAGTGCCACAGTGGTTGCTTGGGGACAGGTGAAGTTGGGCAGGAAGGTGTACAGAGGAGCATGAGAAACTCCTCAGGATGATGAACTGTTCATTATCTTAATTATGTCACTACTTTGATAGGTATATGCATATGTCAAAACTTAGTAAATTATGCACATTAAATACGTGCTGATTATTGAATGTCAGTTATATCACAATAAAATTGTTTGGTTTTTTGGTTTGCTTTTTGGGTTTTTTTGTTTTTGTTTTGTTTTGGGACAGAGTCTCGCTCTATTGCCCAGGCTAGAGTGTAGTGGCATCATCATAGTTCACTACAGCCTCAAACTCCTGGGCTCAAGTGATCCTCCTGCCTCAGCCTCCCAAGTGGCTGGGACTACAGGCCTATGCCACCATGCCCAGCTAATTTTTTGTAGAGATCGGGTCTCACCATGTTGCTCAGGTGGGTCTCGAACTCCTGGTCTCAAGCAGTCCTCCTGCTTCAGCCTCCCAAAGTGCTAGGATTACAGGTGTAAGCCACCCTGCCGAGCCTGTTTAGTTTTGTTTTTGTTAATTTGTTTGTTTTTACAATAAGTTTTACTAAGCACATCAATTTACATTGGAATAGTTTATGCAAATATTTTGTAAGTTAAATATGCTGGTGACCATGCGTAGTAGAATTGAATCCCTTCATTATTCTAAAACATGTTAATTGGCATCAAAATAAATACTATCCTAGTTTTAGTTCCTTAATTGATCGCACTGATTATCAAGTGCAGTGTCCTCTCATAGCACAGATGCCTCATTCCCCAGCAACTTCCCCTCTAAGTTAAAGTTCTAGTATCATTAACAATAGTAGAATTAGAAACTTATTAGGTCTTATTTAGAGAGACTCAGAAATAGAAAATGTATCACACTTCAAGGAAGTAATATATTTTTCTCCAGCAACTGAATGTACTACACACTTTGTGTTAGTCTGCTGTCTTTCTGTCACTCAGGAATATTCAATTTAATAGAGTAATATTTTACAAGCATAATCAAGCCAAATGTTTACATTCTCCATTTACTAGTCACGCTAAGACTGAATGGTTATGAGATAATAATATCAAAAAAGTTATGTTGGAAATTGAGTTGGTGCAGTCTCCTTCAATAATTGGAAATAATTTTTAAAATGAAGCTACTAGTGTTGTCAAAATCAGTAACAGTCAAAACCAAGTAGTCGAAAAGAGTTGTCTCAAAATTCTTATTGTTGCTATCACTTAGTAACTTTAAGTAATACTTATCACCCTGTTTGACAATTTAATTTCAAGAAGCAAAAATCACTTATAGAATGGAAACTAAAATATATGAGGCAGAAAAGAAGAGCATAATAAAGATTGGGACTAAGAAAGGCATACAAAAGATGTGTATCAAAGGAGAGGAGCTGTCTAAAATATGTAGCACTGGAAAATGGTTTATATATAACTTGAATCATTATTTCAAATGAGTACTCACAAATCAATTTCTTTATGCTACTTACAAATCATTTTTCTTGAAAGGTTTAGGAAGTGTTAATGATGTTCACTTGAGGTAGGAATACATTGCTTTTTACACAGTATAATAAATAGATAACCTAAAAGAGATATTTCACTACAAATAGGCAACTGCAATGATTGCTTATTTATTTATAGGATGTAATGGAAAATTGATGTCTAAAAAGTTATACTAGATTAAGGAATTTACTTTCAGTGGCCTTGGTACACATGAAAATGGATTTAGACCATGTGAATAGCGCTATTTTCTTGAATTATAGATATTCAGATAATTTTAATATGAATGCTTTCATTATATATTGAAATGATCATCTAAACCAAAGACCCAAATATTTAATATTTGACACTCTCCATTGATAATATATCTCTGCTTATTATAAGGATTCAAAAAGTCTATGGTATATTTTTATTATGGCTATTTTTAATTTATATTTCAAACTGCAGTATTTTCTCATCAATATTCCTTGTATGTCTAAAAGTTTTCCTCGTCTTCAGAAACTTTTATCACATCCTTTTATAGGCTGTGACATTTTGAGTTCCCCAGGAAGCAGACACTGAGACAAAGTCAGGGGATCAAGAGGTTTGTCGAGGAGAGAGGTCAAACCGTGAGAGATTAAGGGGGAGAAGGCAGGACTAGCCCGAGGCCTAGGACTGTGCTACAGATGACAGGGGCTTAGTGAACCCAATGTCAAACTCCGGAATCAAGACTGCCTGTTAGAGAACTCTCACACAGAGCAGAAATGACCAGGCTCTAGTATTCTGCTGGCCTCAGTCTTTGGCTAGAGGCTGCTGAAGAAGAGCAAAGCGTTGGGCCAACTGAGGCATCAGATCCAAAGGCACTCAGCTGATGGCAAGTTACTTGTTAAAGGAAGATCTGGGCTGCACACCTCAGTGGCTACCACATTTGCATAAGCATTCGAAACTCTCTGCTTACTAAATTATATTGTGGAATCTGGAAAATAAATGCTGGTAACAAAAAGTCATATGACCTCCAGAGTTGGGCATTTATTCAAATTTCCTGAGCAACCTATCTATAAACAATATAGAAATTAAAACATATTCCAGATAATGAGCACTAACATAAATCAGTGTACTTAATCATTTATCATTGGCATTATTTATTTATTAGAGTAGATGGTAAGCAAATTTAATTAGTGGAATACTGTGTTATATAATCATCATCATAATAAGTACCACTCATTGGGCATCAGGAGCCAGGTACAGTGTGGGTGTATTTGATCTCTCATTATTTCCAGAACTCTGAATGAGAGTTAAGTTAGCATCTTATGTCCAAATTAGAAAAGGAAAGCGCAGATTTATGACTTGCCCAAGATCCCACAGCTGGTAATTATCACCCCATAGTTCTGACTTCAAAGCTGTTGAATGCTCCACTAAACCATAGAATCTAACAAAGAAGATATTAATTCTTTATGATAATTTTTTCAATCCCTTGAAGTGTTCTCAAAGAATATATAAATGTTGAACAGCAATCAGCCCAATACATAATAGGTTCTGAGTATTCTAAGTGCAAGCTTCTGTGTTATGAAGAAAATCCAACCATTAAGGAATTTGTTTTCTCATTTTTTCTGTAAAAGACCACATAGTAAGTACTTTCTGCTTTCCAGATAATATGGTCTCTATCATAACTACTAAACTCTCTCCTTGTAGGGTAAAAGCAGCCATAGACAATACGTAAATAAACATATGTGGCTATTTTCTGGTAAAATGTTATTTACAAAACAGGCAGCAGCTAGTGGGCTTAGTTTACTGACCACTGCTGTAAAGGAAGACACAAAATATAAATGTGTAAGTAGTTTTGAGGAGATGAAAATACAGTTGATTTAAAAAAAAATTTTAGTAGTAAGACACAAAGGGTATCTGATATCTCACAGTACAATGAACAATTATGAACAGCATCCAGTGGATTAATTAATAAATGCTTCCATTAATAAATGTTGATAAAGGGGGAAGGAAGCAGGAAATCATTAGCAATTCTGAAAGCCAGAGTGCGAATTTGTTCTTTTCTGAGAGTCAATTTGGGACAGTAAGATAAGTATTGAATCAAAAGACCTAGACTGTTATATTATAGAAATCTATTTGCAATTGGTTGTGTGGTTTTAGGCATTCTACTTCTTTGATCTGTAAAATAAATGAAGGTGTTAGTCTGAATTCTCAACCATTGTTCTGATCCAGTACATCTGAATCCTATAATGCACTCCCATCAGTAACACTGGCTCAGTTCAAAGGTACTAGGAAAACAAGTAGGAATCTTGACTCCAGAATAGGCATTGTTGTTTTGATTTTTAAAAAATGTCATTAGACACTATATGTTTCTTGATAGGAATAACATTTAATTTCAAAATTATTTCTGGGATTATTTGTTTAGTGTCTGTCTTCTCGGCTAGTCTATCAGCTCCACAGGGACCTCTTGTGCTGCCTTAATCGGTATATCTGCATCTCCTAGTTCAGTGACTGGCTGTAATAGGTACCTAATAAACAGACATGCCTAGATGGATGGGTGAATATCATTGGAAATCACTGCAGTAGGTGATCTATAAAGTTCTCTCTGACTCTAAACATTCTCCAAGATTATTCTTTTCTATTTATAAAGGCTCCCTGTCTTTAACTGACTTGTTGATATTTTCCTCTGCATTCTGCCAAGTACAGAGTCAGTAAGGACTAGTTTTTTCCACTTGCTCCAGAATATGTCAAGCTTATATGAAATCCAGTGAATGCTTTTATTCTGCCAAAGAGGCAATATTTTCCTTGAGAACCAGACTGTCTGATGGTAGTTAAAAACCCACCTGTCATATGTAAAATAAAATGAGTTTAATACGAATGTCACATACTTACCCAAAAACTAAAAAATAGAAACAAAACCTTTCAGTTTTGTCATGTGAAGACCTTACCTCAAGATACAAAAGGAATTGTATAATTGTATTTTATTAATAAGCACTCATAAAATTAAATGTTATCACTCATATTAGTGTTGACTTATGTCCTTGAATTCTATGCTGCAAATAGCAAGCAAGGTGGTGTTTTTCTTAATTTTTTGTGTAATAAGTGCCGGGATTCCATCATACAACTTTACAGCAAATGTTTGCTGATTAAGTTTTCTGTTTCATTATGTCTTTTAAAGGAAACAAGCGCATTTTTAAAAAAATTACTTGGTGTTTATTCCTAACAGGAAAAAAAAATCTAATTGAGATCTTTTATAAAAGGCTTTTGTCACTAAAAGTGAAAGATTAATTATTTCTCCCTTTTACTTATGGAAAACACTAGACTCATAGTATGGGAAAATATTTCCAAAGTGTAGTTTTAAAAAAACAGTTTTTTAAATAAATAACAAGAATTTCCAAGAAGAACTGTAACTCCTTTTCTTTTTCACGCATTATCCTTCTCCTGAGACACCTGGACAACATACAAACTAAGCATCCTCCCGCTGCGTGTGCCAGGGCATCCTGGGCATCGATGAACCTAGTGTACTCACTGGAAAAAAGCCTGGAAAAATTTAAAGAAATTGTCATGCAGATGATAAAGTTTAGGAACTGCAAAGGGAAGTATTCTAAAGCATACTAGAGTATTTCTGCTTGAAAGGGACAACCAACTGAGCTGAGCTGATAAAAGGTTTGCTCTAAATAGCTAGCATGGGAGGCATTGAAACTATATATCCTTTCCCAATTAAAAACGAGATGAAAAGAAAGGATGTAATAAGTCACTGAGATATAGGCCAACAGAACAGGCCTTTCTTGCTTTTTCATCTATTGTTTCAAGACTTTGTATTTTAAATGCCATGGAGATAGGACTAAAATATAGAGCATGCTATGAAGCAGCGCTCTGGATTTTCCATCTCACTGACTCTGGCAAGGAAGTGATCTGGACCTTTGGGGTGAAGTTTCTTTTTTTAATGTAAAATATCCAGATTAAACAAAGGCTCAGGATAGGTGTGTATTTTTATGACAATCTTTCCCAACCCACAGTTAAATATAATCACTTAAATAAATGGTTTCCAACACAATGCTAGGGCAAGCCTTTATATTTTCTCAGACTTGCTAGTGGTTATAAAATTCATTTTTCATGCTCTATTAACAGCATTTCAGACTAATGCCCACAATGTTATTTATGTAACCTTTAATGTCCCTTTTTGTTAAACTTTTGATCCTGTATTTGTGATTATTCATAGTTCTTGACATCAATAACCATTTATTAAGCACCTATTACTTTTCAGGCATTACATACGAGATGCTGCAGAAAAATAGTGTGTTTGATATAATGTTTTTCCTCAAGTTGCTCACAGCCTATAGTGGGTGGCAGGCTTGTTATTCATTAAAGTACAGTGTACTAAGTAATATGATAAAGGTAAAGACCAGGTACTCTGGCAATATAATATGCCCACCTTACTCATGTAGGAAATACTTTCCAGAGAAATGCTAAGCTAAGTTTTGAAAGAGCTATCCTAGTTTTTCAGAAAGGGAGATAAATGGAATGTAGATTAGACAAGAGACCCACATTGAAAGGAAACTTGAAATGACATATGAATGTATGTGGGCTTCATCCTGAATGCAATAAAAAACCACTGAAAAATTTCGACAAAAAAGAGGCAGAAATCAAGGATGCATTTTAAGGAAATCCCTTTAATGATGACCTTGTGGAAGATAGATAAAAGGGAAACAGATTGGAAGCAGGAAGACAAGAAAGAAAACTGTTGGAATAATGCAAGCTAGCAAATAAAAGGGTTACTCTGAAGGCGCGTGGCTGGAAGACAGCATGGCACGTTGACTAAAAGGCAGGACTCTGGCCAACAGACTTGGGCTCACCTGCACCTAGTATCTCATGTGATGTTTGAATGTTCACAAATTTATATTGAACAGTCTCATTCAGTTAAAAGAAAAATAAATCCAGTCAGGTCAGTTGAGCTTATGGGAAACTTATGGTAAGGAGTGGGTATGTAACAGGCACTCGTACAGCTCAGGAACTGGCTACACTTGCTGTCTGTCTAATAGGCCTCCTGGTCTCTCCTCCATTCATTTCTTTCACTATGCATCTACTTTGCCCTTTGCATTCTATTTTCTTTTTGAGCCCATCTCTGTTATTCAATTTCTACCTCCTCATAGTGTCTGCCTGCCTGTGGTCATCGTGGTTTCTCAGGCCTCATACTATATAATGCATAGTCAACTCCTCCTGCCAAGTGGGAAAGTCTCTCGGTATTCCCTGGCTCATATTCCCAAGTGAGACATGGATGGCTCTGCCCACCTTGCTCATCTGACCAAGCCTTCTCTCCAGACCTTCCTCTGCAGCATATTCACTGGCTCTAGGCTTGGAGTATAGAGAGAGGTTACAGAGAACAATGAGACCTATCTTAGGCTTGTGGACAAAGCAGTTACCTTTAGAAGGGATGATGGAAAGGATCCCTAGTACCAGCGGCAATAAGAATAGACTTCAGGGGACAGGTTCAAGTGATAGTTAGGAATTGAAATCAGCTGAATGTAATGACCCATTAAGTGTGAAAAATAATGAACAGGAAGTTTTCTGATGTGAGCCACAGAATAGTATGCCATCTACCCAAAAAGGGCAAATAAGAAAGAAGAAAGGTATTTCGGATGAGTTCAAATTTGGAGTTTGGAGTCACCTTTGTAGAAAATCCCAGTAGGTAACTATATATATATATATATATATATATCCATATATATATATATATATGGATATGTATATATAGTTTGGCATTCAAGAGATATTGAACTAGAAATGTCCATTTATGACCACTCTATTTTCTGTTTGGCTTCTGAAGTTTTCTTTTACTTTAGTTTTATCACTGCCTCTTGTTCCTCCTCCTCACTTGCCTCATCTTCCTGCTTCCTTTATGTGATATTTTGTAAAGGTCACAGGTTTCTAGAAGCCTGGTTCTGGTTTCTCTTTATCTTATCTGTATACTCTTCCCAGGATAATCACACCAAATCCTAAATTAGTAAATACCACATTTATACTTGTATCTTACAAACTGTTACCTTCAGACTGACATATCCAGTTGCCTACATGACTTCTTTGTATCAATATCTCCCTGACATCTCAGACTCCTGACTTAAACCCCCCATGGCTCAGCCACCTCCAATCCTCTTTATCTTATTAAATAACACCATTATTCTCTCATCTACTCAAGCCAGAATTTGAGGATTATCCTTGATATTACCTTTATCTTATTCCCCTCGGTGAATTCCTCAGCATTGCCACTCAATTCCATCCCCAGAATACATCATGATTCCATTTTTCTCTCTTCCACCTCCATTTCTGCCACTTTAGTCCAAACCACTATCAAAGAACTTTTTTATTTAACTATTCAATGACATCTTATTTCATGTAGAATAAATTTCAAACTTCTACAAGGATTACAAAATGATCCTCAGCTCTATCCTTACTGTAAATTCCTGTCACACTCTTCTAGCCACACAACAAGCTTGTTCCCATAATGGCATTCGTCCTCGATGTTTCCTCCACCTCAAACAGTCTGCGCTGGGCTGGCTTTTTTGAAATATATAAATCACAGTTGAATGAAAAAATCATTCTTGTGTCCAATATAGAGTAGCCCTAATCCCATCACTATCACGTTATTATCCTTTTTTCTTTTTCTATTTTTATAGCACTTTGCTCTCTGAAGTTATCTTCATTTATTTGTTTGCTTGTTTGAGGTTGATTTTCCCATACCCACTCACTAGAATCCAAGCGTCATGAGATAGAGATGTTGTGCTTCTTGTTTGCTGCTATATCTCTGGTGCCTACAGCAGTGCCTGGTACATTTACTAAGTAAATTGTTGAGTGAATTACTCAAGTGATTAATCAATTCTGGCAAAAGTCCCTTGACAGGTCCTCTCATTTCCATTTTCCCCTTTATAATCCATTTTTCACAAAAGACCAAAACTCATCTTTTGAAAATATAAAAACAATCACATTCCTCCATTAATTTATTTTATTTTATTTTATTTTATTTTATTTTTATTTTTTTGAGACAGAGTCTGGCTCTGTTGCCTGGGCTAGAGTGCTGTGGCATCAGCCTAACTCACAGCAACCTCAAACTCCTGGGCTCAAGGGATCCTCCTGCCTCAGCCTCTGGAGTAGCTGGGACTACAGGTGCACACCTCCACACCCAGCTCATTTTTTCTATTTTTTGTAGAGGTGAGGTCTCACTCTTAATCAGGCTGGTCTTGAACTCCTGACCTCAAGCAATCCTCCCACCTCACCCTCCCAGAGTGCTAGGATTACAGGCCTGAGCCACAGCACCCGGCTCCCTCCATTAATTTAATCTCTTTGATGGCTTCCCAGTGCATTCAAAATAAGATTCAAACCCTTTATATTGGTTTTCAGTTCCATTGTCCCTGCTTATTGCAATCCACTGATATTCTTTCAATTCATTGATTGTACCAAAGTCTCCTTGGCTCTGAATGCTCTTCCTGACATTCTTGGCATAGTTAATTTCTTCTCTTTCTTTAGATTTTATTTCATCAGAGAGGTTTTCTCTGACCTTTTTCCTTAAAGTAAGTCCCCTTTATTTTCTTCTTCTCCATCTCTGGAGGATTTCTGTACTTGTTTTCAATTATTACAATTACATATGGGAATTTTGGTTTTCATCTGTCTCTTCTTCTGGCATGTGGGATGATCAGTGTATTGATCAGGCCTGTCTTGTTAATTTTAGTATCCTTACTACCTAATATGATACTTTAGATGCTAAAGATACTCAGTAAATGTTGTTTTAATTTAAGTGTTATCAAATGGTGGTATAAGGTCCTGGAGTAAATGAGATTACCCATGATTACACTCTAGAAACTCCTAACTAAATTCAGCCTAAAGATGTGGGTGTTTTTTATTTGTTTATTTGTTTTTTGTTATTTTAGGGAAGTACATTGTTTTAATTTTTTTAATACCTTTAGGTGTTACATGAATGCTACAGTTTATCATAGTCCTTTTCTATGGGTGGTTTTGAAATAGTGTAGCAACAAGTAAGGATCTTACATCAATTAGAATGGGCACAGAAGCACCTTTCTTTGCTAGATACTAACCCCAGGAGGGGCTAGTGATCCAAGAGAATGCTGTCATAGAAAGATTCAGGAAGCCCAGGGGAAGGGGGCGGGGAGGGATATAGGCATTTAGGACAATGGATATTTACCAACTTTTATGGAAGTATCTCAATATTAGTGGAGATACTCTATTCCTATCATCCCTAACCCGGCCGTTGTAGGTACTGAGTTTGTGACTCCTCCAGATTTAAAATAAGAAGAGAAGAGAGCAGAGAATAGAGTCTGGGAAACATCAACATTCAAGGACTGAGTAAAATAAAATAAGCCTAGAAAGGAGCAGCTAGAGAACAAAGAGAGAAACCAAAAGAAAATGGTTTTCTTGCAGCTCACGGAGTAAGGTACTTTATCTGGTCAATTGTGTCAATAGATAAGGTTGAAGAATTGTTTAATTGGAGGTCATTGGTGACTCCAGAACAAAAGGTTTAGGTGAACCGTTAGGTATGAGATCAGCTTTCAGTGGAGTGAGAAATGGTTGCAGACCATTTATTTGATAGGCACACCAAAGGGGGACGTGGTGGGCGCAGTCTGCAAGGGGCATAGGGGGGGCATGAGGAAGTGTGTTGTCTGTAGAGAACTGTCAAACAGCAATAAAACTGACTTTAGTCAGACTTTAGCGGTCTGTCTGCTTTTTATTAGCATTGTGCTCCAGGAATTCTGAACAGGTTTAGGGTTAAAATTTTCCACCCCTCAGTTACCACTCTTGAAGAGAGGAATAGTGTTACATCTAGAAGAGGGCACGAGGTCAAAGGAAGATGACTTTATAAGACTAGAGAGACTGTGAGCGTTTATGTAATAAAAGGAAGAATCAGCCTGGAGGAAGTGTTTTACTGGAGTAAAGGGTATAATCACGAAAGCAATCTGAGGGCATCCACATTGCACAAAACACAGGAATAATTTAGCCTTGAACAAAAGTAGGGCCTCTAATTTCTAGGGGAAGAATCTTTGATCCTTGACTCAGAATTGTTTCTTTACAGCTAAGTTGTAGACTTATTTTATGTTTTAAACTAAGTCACAAATTTTGGTTGTATTATTAAGTAGTTATTCATTGTATCCACTTCTGAAAATAGCATTAAATGTTTCAAGAATAACATCAATATTCCAGATTGACTGCTACTAACTTATTTCAAGAATTTAATTATAATAATTTTAAATACATTGTGTTAATAGAGCTATTCTAATTTCTGACATTAAATTAATATATTCTGCATTTGCACTTATTTCATACAGGTAACAAATATTGGGTGTTCAAGGACACAACTCTTCAACCCGGTTACCCTCATGACTTGATTACTCTTGGAAGTGGAATTCCCCCTCATGGTATTGATTCAGCTATTTGGTGGGAGGACGTTGGGAAAACCTATTTCTTCAAGGGGGACAGGTCAGTACACACTTCACATGAGGAAAACAGTTAACTAATGTTTAGAGAAGTCAACATTTCTAGTCTGTCATAGACATGTACTGTTGATGAAAAATCTGTGTTAATATAAACCCAAGAGTTCATGCAATTGAAAATATTTTTTAAATATTTTTAAATAATATTTAAATAAATCTTCCTCTAACGTACTCAACTAATATGACTTTCTGATGAATTATATGTATTTTTTTCCTTTCCGCATGATCTTAACATGCCTATAAAGCTGTGTAGGCATTGTGTGTCTATATCCTTGCAGTGCATTTTCTTACGTTTTACTTTATTTAGGAAAAGAAACTTTTTAGCACAGGTTTTTGTGTGTATGTTTTCACATTCAAAGTTAAAGTTTTATACTTTGCACACAGTTAATTGTGTGAATATTTTCAAATAATTTCAGTTTAGTTATGGGTTCTATTTCTTAAGAGGTTGTTTATTTAGATACCAGCAAGCAGATGTTATAAACTATATATAACCGAACTATCACCAGGCTAAATACGTTTAGCTTAAAACATAATATTCCTTCCCAGCTATTTTACTCTCTCTTACTTTATTTTCCTTTTGCGACATTGCTAACAGGGTTAATAACATGAAAGAGAATTGTATTAGTCTTATAATTTACAGTATCTACTAGGTATACATACATCCACCTATCCCCTCTTTTTGACAGATATTACCTATAAAGTATATGTGAATTGAAGGTTATATTTTTATTAATTTAGATAAATGTTAAATAAGAAAAGTAATAAAGATTAAAAAATCAAATTTTAATTATGCTATTACTAGCCAGGTCACAATGTGAAACTCATAAGTAGTCTTCACTGGTTTGTATAATAGAACGAATTAAGTATGCCATTGTACTGCCTTTTGCAAGTAAAATTTTAAAAAACATACACACTGGAAAAATAGGTTTTAATGTCCAACATGCCAGTATTGAGTTTGCCTTATTAGCATAAGATAACCTTATAAAATATCTCCAACTTCAGGAGAAAACTAAAGCTATAAACTGGGTTTATTTTGAAATATTCAATTTTTAATTGCAAATTGTTTCTAATACTGAGCTTTATCTGTGAACAAAAAGATCCTGTCATGGGCCTCCACAGATAAGAATGTCCACTTTTAAATTTATTGTTACTAATTTTATATACATAATATTTCTATATATTTCTAAAGCAAAATGTTCCATATTAATATATAGATTTTAATTCACTATAATAAAGCTAAGCCTTTGCTACAATGCTTCTTACTAAATCACAAGCAGAAAAGATACATCCAATAAAAATTTGATTAAAGGAAAAGGTGCCCTTACAACCACAAAAAGTATAATGACTGAACAGGATGTAAGTGTAATAGAGTTTGAAAGGAGAAGAATGAAGGACTTCATTGCCGCAGCATAGTGACCACTAATAAAATAAATCTGCAGACTTATAACATCTTCTTTAAAATGTTATGACCCTTAAGGCTGTTAAATTCCCCAGCTGTTTTTAATTGCTTGAATGTACTCTTTCAGGACTAGGTACAATACAGAGATGCACTTCTCCCTCCCCACACCCCCCACCCCCGAGAAAGAGGTAGAAATGAAAGTTTGAGGAATCACTTTGGAGAAGTTAGCTCCTAGGGGACAGAAAATGAAAGCTTATTCAACAATTTTAATTAGAGTTTCATAGATGATAATAGAAACTGCCATTTCATTATCAGATAGCCCTGTTTCCCACACACGCAGGAATTAATTCTAGAACGTTTCCATTCTAAAAATGTAGCCCTTACTGGAAAATTTAAGTTTAGAGAGCAAATTTGGGCTGCCTCAAACCAGTGAAATCAATGAAGTTAGATATCAAATTTATAATAGAATAAAGACAATAGTAAGTGGAAAAAGTGTTATTAGTCCATTTGCTCCCTACTCAAAAAGCCACATGCCAAATATAGCAAAAGGTATAAAAATGCTTTTATTATTTGTAAGTTCTTCTTAAATAACTGTGGTTTTATAGGTTTTAAAGATATTGAAAGCAGGATTCCAGTTAATTTCCATATATGTGATCTTATGTAAGATGTCATGAATTATTGATATTTTATAAAGAGATCACTTCATATTTGTAGAATTGCATAATTCCAGAGTCACAGCATTTGTCAATACATTAATTCTAGATTTAAAAGTAGATGGAAAAGACATTACATTATCTAACTCAAACATATAAACAACAATTCAATTGTCACTTATATGAGAATTTATTTTCCCTATTTCTTCTCTCCTCTCCCACTGCCATTTCTCTGCTTTAAAAAAAGAAAATAAATTGTGTTAATGGTTTTCTATTTCTCTAAGGCTTAAAAGCAGATGGGATTTTAGAGAGTATCTAGTACAAGTGTAAAAAACTCAACCACTTTAAAGGGATCGAGTGAATAACATACTCTACTGGGTAGAGCGGTAGTGTCTAAGGCAGTAGGGAATGGTGGGTACTGCGGTCAGCTGGAAAGTTGCAAACACTAGATTTTGCATTCAAAATCAGGATCATTTAAGATAATTTGCTAGACAAACAAAACACATGTTTAAATTAGATTTGGTCCAGTCCTGCCATATGTCAGCCCTGCATGTTCTTCACTTCCTACCAAAATCCAGACACCTTCAATTACAGCCCACCAATATCCATCCCTCTCTGCCTAACTGCCTGAAATGACAGCGTGAACACGAGGCAGCCTGTTCTATTCTCAATAGTTCTAATGCCTGCTTCCTTAAGATTTCTGCATTGGTCCTGCCTTAGCCCTCATGCATGCATTCAAAAATTAATTTTTGAGCACAAACTATGTGACATGTGCTAGGTAATAAAGGTAGAGTAGTAGAAAAGATTACAAGGTTCCTGCTGTCATGGCACTTAGATTCTGTTGGGGGAGATGAATAATGAACACTAAACAAATTAATGACCCTGATAATTTTCACAGTGAGAAATGCTAGAAAGGCATAAAACAAGGTGATGACACAGTAGAGACGCATGGTGGTAAGGACTAGTTGGGAAGTTAGTGTGGAAGTCAGGAAGGCCTCCCTTGTGAAGGAGACACCTGAGTGGGGACTTGAGCAGGGAGAAGTTTCAGCCAGAAATAGGAGATAGGAAGCTATTCAGAACAATGTGTTACAGGTAGATGAAATAGTCGTGCAAAGGCAATAGTGTAGGAATGAAGTTGGATTGTTCAAAGACAGAAAAAAAACTTGATTGCTAGAGCACAGTGATTAAGTGGTAGAGGAGGTCAAACAGGTAAACAGGGACCAGATCTCACAGGGCCCTGTAGGCCATGGCACAGAGTTTGGATTTTATTCTTAGTACGGTGGAAAGGCAGTGAAGGGTCTTCAACAAGAGAGACATGATCTTATGCATATTCACAAAGATCATTCTGGCTTCTGTGTGAAAAATGCACTTCAGGAGTGGAAGCAAGGAGGGTCCTTGGTAGGCAGCTGAGGGAGTACGGGAAGAAGACAGGATGGTGGCAGCAGAGGTGGGCAAAGTGGGTGCAGGAGACAATTTGAATGTGATAATAACGAGTTGTTCTTATGGCTTAGATTTAGGGGAGACGAACAAAACAAATCAAGGGCAACTTGTAGGTTTTTCACCAGAATAAGTAAGTGGTAGTGCCAGTCCTGGAGATAGAGCAGACCCGGGAAGGAATATTGGGGAAAGGGGATTAAGAGATTGAAAGCTCCATGTTCGGATTGAGGTGCCTGTTTATACACCAAGTGGAGAAGTCAAGCAGGTAGTTGGATAATTGAGTTTGCGTCTTAGTGGAAAGGTCAGTTGGAGACACAGATTTCAGAGGTATTGACATATACGTGGTATTAAAAACAGGGGCCCACAGGAAATCTTCTAAGTATAGAGATAGCTTAAGAAAGTAGATGAAATGATGATCCTTTAAATAGATCTGTAAATTCAGATGAAAATATCTACTTTTTCACTGTTTCATATACACCATGGAACTCAACGCCTCAGATTCCTACTTGCCCTTTTCTTAATACACTACAATTTGGTACTTGGATGCATTTTGATCTTCGTAGCATTTAGCTTAAAATGCTATGTTTCTAAATAATCTCTCAGCATCTTCTCACAAATATATCTGAGACTCTATTGCCACATTTCATTGTAGGCTTAACTGTTGAGAATTTTATGATATTCTCAAATAGAAAAAATAAAATTTAGACCTATTTTGGTTTTTTTATCATATCACTAATAGTCAAATAGAAAAATATACATTTATTTCCTCCAGCTTAAGTTTATGAAGTAATTACTTAATGTATATGTTTTTAATCCAATAATACAGTAAAAATTGATATTTTCTGTTGCATTTTTAAGAACGTTTCTGCGGAAGGAGATTTTGAAGCATTAAGAATGCTTCTCTCAAAAAAATCTTATTAAAGTCAAAATTCTACTGTAGAGAAAACTGATAAATCAGAAGTAAAAGCTAAAAGGTTCATTTATAATAGCCTTTATCATTTACTGACCTTTCTGTACAAAATTTCAAATTTTCCCACTATAATATCTACATTTTAAACCCTTCAGTTTATTTACATAGCATTCCAATCTGAATATGCTAATTTACTTCTCAATGAACCAATAAGCTTATTTTTCAGGGAGGAAAAAATCAGTGGGATGAGCTTTTTTGTTTATGTTAAAGCATGTTAGAAATTAAAATATAAGCTTGTATTTATGAATAAGCCTCAGCACTTTTTATAAGACAGCACTGAATATAGTTAGATGATTCTAATCACATTCAGGTTTACTGGATATATGTAAAATTAATACACAACAGACAACCTGAGGGTTCAAGCCTATGTTGAGTTTTTTAAAATTTGTGAAATGATCCCAATTGATCGTTTTGCATTATCTGCTAGAAGAAGGAAAAATGCTTTTATTTTGACAAATTCAGACCAGAATTATGTTCCTACAAGAAAGTGTAATAAAATTTACATTCCATCAATATTTTCTGGAAATGTGATCCTTCTGAATCTTACGTGTCTGGCATATAATACAGGTGCTCAAAAAAGTATTGGTGCTGAACAGATCTATCAGTGAATAGAAAAAGGGAGGAAGGAAAACTATACCCAAACAATGAACACGAGTTGCTTAAGTGAGAGCATCAAGAGAGGAAGAATGACGGTAGCAGTGCAGTAACATGGTGGAAACGTACCAGACTATGAATCAAAGAGAGTTAACTTGGCCGGGCGCGGTGGCTCACGCCTGTAATCCTAGCACTCTGGGAGGCCGAGGCGGGTGGATCTTGAGGTCAGGAGTTCGAGACCAGCCTGAGCAAGAGCGAGACCCTGTCTCTACTAAAAAATAGAAAGAAATTATCTGGCCAACTAAAAATATATAGAGAAAAAGTTAGCCGGCCATGGTGGTGCATGTCTGTCGTTCCAGCTACCCGGGAGGCTGAGGCAGTAGGATCGCTTAAGCCCAGGAGTTTGAGGTTTGAGGTTGCTGTGAGCTAGGCTGACGCCATGGCACTCACTCTAGCCCGGGCAACAGAGTGAGACTCTGTCTCAAAAAAAAAAAAAAAAAAAAAAACCAGAGAGTTAATTTGAATTTGAACTCCACGACTTTCAAACATAGTGAAAGTGACTAAGTCATTTATCTTTGAATAATATGATACCCAATTCTCTGTCATTGATTAAATTGAGTGACCATACATACTAAATCTATGGTTAGGATGTCATCATAGAGACCATCATAATATACAATATAAAAGATTGTTGAGGGATTTAAGTGAAATAAGATAAAATAACCTATGTATATAAATTTACCTTATAGCTATAAAATACTACAGAAAGTATCAGTGTTATCCCATGAAGAATTTTATAACTACTTGTCAGAAAACTAACCTGGTTTCTCAGTATATAGTAATGTTACTGAAATCACATGCAGGATGTGATCCCATTGTCCTCAGGCTTTTAAATTATTCCAAGCTTCTAGGTAAGCATTTAAAAGCTCTCTTTAAGATATAGTTTATGTCATCCAAAAGTATCATTTATTGTGAGATATATCAATAATCTATTATTGAAAGAAAAACCCCACCAAATAAACTGACACTATATCGATTGTAAGGTGCATTCTGATGTATAGGGGGGTAAAATGTGAAAAAAAAAATGTGTTTGTTAGGATCCATAAAATAGGAATTTGACTATTTCTTCATAAGAAACTTTCTTTGCCCAAGCATGGGAAGCAGTTAACATATATGACTGCTATAAACTGCATTGAAATATTTGCTCAGGAGGCCAGATCTTGAGATTATGAGCATAATCTCAACTACATTAACCATTCCGTATTCATCACAGAATGTTTTGTGGGAAAGGAATATTAAGAAATAATTTAAAAGCAGACGTTTACATGAAAAAAAGGTGAAAGAAAATAGATTTTAGAATTGGTAGCATGATACACTAATGACTCTGCTTCATTGTATTCAGATAGACCCCTTTACCATTATTGCAGTTTTGCTTCTCCACGAAGTGATTCCTGATCTGTCCATCAGATCTGTTCTCATCTTTCATGTGATGAGAACCTGTGAAAAATACCAGTGACATTTTCCCTTTGTGGATAAACTCTTCCTTGTGCATTACTTATTACAGTACTTCCTGAAACAATCTTTTCCTCATTTCCATGTCAACATTGAAGATGAAAGAAGTGCTGATATTCCAGACTGTTACTCTAGTGAGGTTTCCAGAAA
This sequence comes from Varecia variegata, assembly GCA_028533085.1. Lineage (NCBI taxonomy): Eukaryota > Metazoa > Chordata > Mammalia > Primates > Lemuridae > Varecia > Varecia variegata. The sequence goes on from CM052438.1 coordinate 61,132,118, forward strand.
TTTAAAGCAAAACCTTCTGTATAGGTTCCCACAGCTTTGAAGATAAAGGATCTTCCATAGACCTGGTATAGGAAAATATCCAAACTGAAAAATACTTATTTTTTCCTAACTTCAGGCAAAATGGCTAATCCAAGGATTATTCAAAAAATATGTCATTTCACAAACCTGTATTGGTGAAACACTAGCTTTAGCAGATAGTGATAAATGTTTAGTGGGGGGAAAAAGCATTGTCAAATAAATTTGGAAAACATATTTGGCCGTGTCAAATAAATTTGGAAACTGTGTTCATGGTAGAAATAGTAAATACTTTTGAAATCAGGCAAATCTGATTATACATCTGCTATCATCCATTGTCTTCCAAGAATTCTCCTCCCTCAAATGGGGACAATGATGATTTATCTCATGGATTTGCTGTGATTAAATAAGACAATGCATGGAGCATTAGACCTTCCTTAAAATAAGTGGTATCACTATGAACTCCCAATGATTTCACCCCATGTTGTCACTATTTTAGACCATTCAAGAAATAAACTTATTTTACTCTTATATGGGCAATAATGAGTGATCCAAAGTAGGGATGTTCACAGTTGGTTGCCTGGAAGTCTAGGAGGTCTGTGAAAGTGGCGTAAGGGCCTCCCAGTGAAGGGATAGGAGCCTGAGAGTTCCAACTCTTGACGAGCTTTGCTTTTACTTGTCTTACTGTCTATACACTCAGGACCCCAATTAAGACCTGCCCTAAAGTCTGCACTCACATACCAAATTACCTCATCAACAACTCCACGTTTATGTCTGAATTGAAAGTAGCTAACACCAAACTCATGATCCCTAAACCATCTCAGCTTACCTTCCCTTGCTTCCCTATCTTACTGAATGGCAACGTTGTTCCTCCAGATGATCGGGCACAAAATTCCTGAGTCATACTCAGCTTCCTTTGCTCTCACATCCCACATTCAATCCATTAGTAAGTCCTTTGGGCTCTTCCTCTAAAATATATCTTAAATCCCGTGAATTATCTTCAACTCTATAGCTGACTCCTCGTCTGAGGATTATTGCAAGGGCATCCCAACTGGAATCCCTGCTCCTACATTTTCCCCTTCAATGTCTTTTACTCTCAGGAACCAGTGTATTCTTTTCAACAATAAGCCTTAACTTTAAGCTCCTCTGATCAAAATATATACTGGCTTCTCATCTCTCTTAGTGGAAAACCAAAGTGTAAAGGTCTGTCTATTCTTAGATTCTGGGTCATACTCTGATCTTATCCCCCCATTACTAACTCAATTCGAGTCCCCCTGGCCTCCTTGTAGATGCTCAAGTACTCTAAACATGTGCCTGCTACAGGAACTTTCCATTTCTAGTTTCTCTGCCTGAAATTTTCTTCTCCCAAAGACCACATGTATTGTTCCTCACTTCTCTCTGTTCTCTGCTCAAATGTCAGCATATCAGAGAGGACCTCTCTGTTCACTAATTTAAAATGGATTCTCCGTATTCCTAAATAACTTTATCTGCTTTGTTTCCTTCATAGCTCTTGCCACCTCCTATCATAGTATGTATTTACTGATAAATTGGTGTATTACCTATATCCCCACGTATCCAAAAATGTAAGACTGATGAAAGCTGTGCCAATGTTCAATGTTCAATTGAACAACAACATTGTTCAATGTTGTTAACTCTAGTCGTACAATAGTGTCAGTAATATAATAGGAATTCAGTAAATATTTGCTGAATTAATAAATGAATCAAGATTGTGCTTAAGATTATTTCTAAAAAATGTTCTGCTGCCTAGGAAAGATTAAAAAAAAAAAAAACTCATGAAGACCTCAGATACACACACACACACACAGGTTGGTGATACCCTTATGAACTGTAAATATACTTAGCTAGCATTTTTATTAATTTAGAAGACTGAATAAATACTCACTTTTAATATATGCAGGAGAGGAACAAAGTAAATACTTTATGCCTATCATCTTTCCAGTGATTTAAATCAGAGCTTCCCAACCAGTGTTCTATAAATCAGTAATAGGTATACAACTAACAGTATTAAGCACACAGCAAAGATTTGATAAATGTTAGCTATTACTGTTTGTGTGCATTATTTATTTCCCTATGCATATGTTGTTGTTTTTATCCTTTTTAGGTATTGGAGATATAGTGAAGAAATGAAAACCATGGACCCTGGCTATCCCAAGCCAATCACAGTCTGGAAAGGGATCCCTGAATCTCCTCAGGGAGCATTTGTGCACAAAGAAAATGGTATGCAACATGTACATTATACATTTCATAACTTTCTAACTATTTTAATAATGCATTAGGCTTTTCACTATGTTAAATTAAATCATTTAGAAGTGTCATACTAGAGCTGTGCATTATATTTATATAAACTTTCCTTCCTAGATTTACATTTAACATTATGCTATAGATATTTTTAACATCAACTCAGTTTATAAAAAAATCATTAGGAAAAAAACACAGGCAATATTTTAATATGGAGGTTGTGGAAACCTTTGAAGTAACCTCACCTATATTTCTATTAACATTTCTACAAAGATAATAGTAAGCATACGTGGGACAGGAACTCGTCACAAGGAAGATATAAGTGCAGGTTGAGGAACAAAGATACCTGGTAATAATGCATATTGAGTATTATAATTTTTCATGTACTGTTTGGCTTAAAGTGTCAACAAACAAAGAAAATCCCAGCTCAGTACAGTCAGAATAGAATGAGTGTGTGATCATTTAATAGCAAGAAACAAATCCTTGCTCTATATCTCAGAATCTGAGATTCAGCTAGACCCTGAGCGGAGGGTTAACCAAACCATGGATAATCTATACTCCCGTATCTGATGGTGTATGTAAGGTGTGAACATGTCTCTTCTCATTCAGGTATTAGTAAATAGGAATAAATCAAAATAACAATTTGAAATAGAATTTGTACACAGTTTCTCAGAACAATGGAAAGGAAGGATATATTCTGAAATACAGAGAAAAAAACATACCTTATCAAATGATTTACAATAGGAGCCGTAAGAAAATAGCATATTATTTGGGTCCTTAATAGCATGAAAAGTCTGTAATGTGTATTCAACAAGAGCAAAATAAGTAGTTTGCAAGAACAAAATTAAATGGATCTAGGGACAGGAAAGAGGAAAAAAAGATAAATGAAGAAATAGGGGGAAAATGAAAAACCACACCACCACTGACAGCTATGATTGACTATCAGCCTATTGCAAGTTGAAGAAAACTGCACAGTGGGTACAAACTCAAAGGAACTGAGAACCAGGGTGAATGAATACCAGTCAGAAAAATCAAAGTACAAATACTACTTTTTTTGACCATCGTGGTATACATAATGATGTACCACATTCTGTGTCATAGTGGCCCACAAGTGAAATACTGTAGGCAGAGGCAAAGTCAAAAGGAACCTTGAAGCCCTGATCGTGGCACTTGCTGAGAATAATAATTTTTTGTTTATTCTATTGGCTCAGAGAATTAAAAGACCAAGTTAAGATATTGCTTCTATGTGACAGAAGCAGAAATCCATAAAAGAAGAGAGATTAAGATGAAAACATATTTGTCTGAGATAAAAGGGAAATAAATAAGAGAATGGAGGAAGTCACCATGCAGTCACTTGGAGGCAGTAAAATCAGGCTAATAATGTGGCCAAAACCTCAAGAAACTATGCAGGTGAAAAGGAAAAGTAAATGAAAAACATATGAAAGATGATCACATGGAAGACAGAAAAATGAGATCATCCCTAAGAATTATAGCTGTTACCAAGAAAGAAACTAGAACAATGATATAAAAAGCACTAAAAAAAAGAATTAAATGATTCGGAGGGAAGATTTCTTGAGGCTAGACCAAAGGGGCTTGTTACAGCCCAGATAAAACCGACTCTAGCTAACATTTACAGAGATCTTGCCACTGCACTAGACTACCTTTTGGTAAGAATTATAACAGACTATATAAAAATATATACAAGGAAAATAAAGCCAAGATACTATTAACTCTAGCATTTTTGATGATTGTGTATTATTTATTCTCTATTAGTTGTCTAAAATTAGCATAACTCTTTACAATAAAAATAGCTTTTAAAGTAAGTAATGAATTGTTTCAAAAGATTGAAAAATAATACAAAATCTTAATCCTTAACCCATTAACTGTTTTCATTTTTTCCTGTTCCTGTTAACAGGCCCTCTAAAATCTGAGATTTGATTCAATTTCTCTGGAAATAAATTGTAATTTTATAAAAATAACTAAAAATCTTCTTGCTTCTCCTATGTATTATTTTTCAAATTCTTTTCCATCTGAAAATTTAATAATATTCATTCAGTATAAATCAGTGCAATAGTGCTGAAAGGTTTATTTTGAACTGTGTGACTAACTCTTAAATTGTTTCTGAGCAACCATGGAAACACACAGTTAACATGAATAAACTAATCAAAATATTGAATTGTATTCTTATGTTATAAAAACATAATTGATAAAATACTACCTATTTGCACCTCTCTGAAAATTCATACCTACTCAATTTTATGTGTTGTACAAAATAGAACTGACAATGCCAAGATCCTATTTCCACAGCATTTTTCCACTTCAGGGTTAAATTTTATATGTAGAGAAATAGTTGCCTTAGATTCACAATCTCATGGTTCCTTTATAAAGTAAACTTTATAAAATATAAATAAACAAAGGATGTTGGGAAAACAATGCTTACAAATGACTAAAAGCTGCAGATGAAACTTCAACACATCTTATATGTTCTGGACCTTTCCTGATTCAGCTTCCTCTTTGACATCCTTCAACATTGAGCTCACTGTTTATCTTTCAGGAAATCATTTTTGAATATTCTTTATTGGTGCCCTATCCCTTGTACTCAAAATTTTATAGCCAGCTTATATGTCCATTATCCCCTCTAGTATAAACTCTTTGATGCCACTTGTATAGTAATATTCAATATTCAATAAATATTAGTTGTTGAAATTAATTTTATCCTTTGCACTTCTCTCAAATTTCACTCCCTGAAGTGGACGAGATATCTTATTTGTCTGAAGTCCTCATCCTATATAACAGCAGTACCAATCAATGTGGAAGGTCTCAATCTAAATAGTCTAGTGACATCAAATTCTCCATGTCTTACTCTGTACTCAGATCTTATGCTTGTGGCTTCTCACTTTAAACTCACATTTCACAGTTAAAGTATTAAGTACCTGCATTTATATTCATAAATTATTTTTGCTCAAAGTAATTCCTTGTCATGATTAGCCCATGTACATGATATCTGACAATCATAAAATCAGAGATAATAGAACACTAAAACATTTTCTCTAGCTCACCACCATTGTGGGAATTTACAATTGCAGGAATCCTCTCCTAATGGTTATTTAAAAAAAGAAAGTCCACAAGTTTAAAATTCAACTATAGATAATTGAAGGATGTTTTTATATTAAGGTGAAATATGCCTCCCTATAATGTCTACCTCTTGATAGCAATGCTGCCATCTTGACCAGTGAAATATGACCAGCTGGTGCCATTCATTGAATGCCTACCCTGTATCCGGTGTTACATAAATTCATTATCTAATTTCATTGCCCTACAAAAATACCTCTTTACCAACACTTAGCTAATTTAAGTGAATTACTTATGATCATAAAATTAGTAAAATATATATCTAAGATTTGAAACTAGAACATCCTAGCCCCAATGAATGTGGACTAATACACTGTCTCTGAAGAGGAAAAGTTAATATATTTTTTCTACATTATTATTGATAACATAATTGACAATCTGTCATGTCTGGCTAAATTTTTCAGGTGGTCCTACTAGGCAAACCCAGGCTTTCTCAGAGGGTAGCTTCCTAAACCATCCTCCTCCTGGTTTTTACCTGTAACCATCTTAATGTAATAGTTTTCTTGTTTTCCTCTTTATCTTTTGCCTTTTTTTACTCTTTACTTTTACTCCACCCCCCAAAATAACTACAATAATCCAAATAACACATGACTCATGCAGAATATGGTGGGATGATTTCTTCTTAGCACTCTTTACTCAACAGTGTTTTCTAAACAGCAGCATGGGTTTTTAACTACACTAAAATAGTGATAAAGAATCACCCTCTCCTTCAAATTGTTTTTACATTAATTGCTATAAAACCACACTTCTCAGGCATCCTATATTCTCTACAAATGTAATTTTAAGGTGAATTGAAGATTTTACTTTCAACACTGTTGCATTTGCTTTTACTGACTGCAGCCCCATTTTATTTTAGTGACTGCAGCCTTTTAAAACAGTTTTGACTCTTGGTTCTGTTGTTTTGATGTATTAATTCTTCACCTCCATACTCACTGTATTAAAATCTACAAGTTTGATTCAAACAAATATTTCCACAAGATTCAGTTTGTTTATTCACATTTATTAAACACTAACTTCTTACTAATAAACATGTAAGAGTGGAAAATAGAACACATAGGTACTACTGTCAAGTGCCTAAGCTATAGAAGATAGCTGTGGTTGATTATGTCTCATTACATTTTTAGGACAAAGCAATAGAAAAGTTACCAGTAAAATTCAGTCAAATATAAGAGAAAAAAATATCATCAAATAATACATGGCAGCTTAACTGATTTCTTTCTCAGAATTTTTCCAAAAAATGAAAATGCAGGCAAGAATTCATCAGAAGTTGCTCTTCTTCATAAGCATAACATATACAAAAATACAATGTCAAAGCTGGTTTTAAAAAGGAAAAAAAATACAAATACCTAAACATTTCTTCAACCAGCTGATATTTCATAAATGAAATAAAACTCAAAATTATTGAATGAGATGGATTTTACAGGATCATGACTTACCATATTTCTATTACCAAGATTTCAGCTACTTCCTTTCAAATACTTACATTATCTAACTCCTGCTAACTAGACTTCTTATTTGTAATAAGTATATTGAATAACTACAGTTCTACTTGTATATATGAAGTGTATTACTATAAAATTTGGTATGCAGAACTGTTTAATACGAAAATGGAAAGTTCCTAATTCTCATGTAACACCCAGTAGCTTTATAGAAATTATCTTTGGTTAAAAGTTAAAGATGAGGACACTTCCGGCTATTGGTTTCCAGTTTATAAACATAGGAAGTATGTTCACCTATTTTGAAGGTCTGTTTAATTCTAGATCAATGCCATTATTCAACTATGATTGTCTAATTTACTGTTATTTGGCGGATCCTCAACATTTCTTCATCCCAAGCTTATTTTGTAATTACGTTGAATTTCATTAACATGATCAAATACCAGCTCCCTGCAGAAAAACTTGAATCTACATACACCTGTTTTCACTTGGCAAGTTGCTCTGATTGTAAAACTGTCCTTCTAAATAAAAAGTAACAGCAGATTTTTATGGCATTGAACAGAATAATTTCCAAACTGAAGTGACCTGAAATGATGGTCTGTCCTATCTGAAATTTTTTGAGAGATGTCAGAGTTCTTCATTTCAGAGGTGATATCTAGCACAACCTTGGATTTTTAACCGGGGTGAATTTGCTAAAAGACAGGCGTCTCTAAAGGACCCAGTCTTAGGAAATCATTAAGTGTCCAGGCTCTAGACCTAGACCAAGATTTAAGTCTTGCATTCACCACGACTTGAACATATTATTTTATCTCTGGGCCTCAATATCTTTGCCTGAAAGAATAGGTAATTAATTCTTCCTGACAGTGTAGTTGTGAGGATTAAAAGAGAGGGTATCTACTAAACTTTTAACACCATACCTCTTCCGTAATAAGTCCTCAATAAAATAGGAAAAAATATATAGCCCACATTGGTGATTATGAACTCTAAATTATGCCTTCTATCCAAAGTAGATAACTACCAAAATATAGTTTTTAAGTAATTATAGCAGTAAAGCATTTCTTATTTTTTTTGAATTTTATCTCAAAGCAAGAATTAAGTCCAATGTTGTAGTCACAAAGAAACTTGACATGAATGAGCTATGTACAGAAAGAAAAAAATGGATATGTGCCTAACAAAAACAACAAAATTGGGAGAATAGTCTTAAGAAAAATGCACATATTTGTAGTTTAATTATCAGGTGCTTACAACATCTGTGGTCTACAACCATAATGTCTTGGAACATAAATTGTATGTATTGATGATTTATTTGAGCCTCCGCCATACCACTTGCTCCCACATGAAATATAAGTTACTCAGTAGTAGTAAAGATAGAATTGTAGATTTATTTATATTTTATTTTATTCCTAAAACGAGTAACAATAGCTTTGAAAGTTCTATAAAATATAGCTAGGTGGCACGAATTTAACATAAACTAAGTAAATAAGAAAGTTAGGGGCAGGCACGGTGGCTCACGCCTGTAATACTAGCACCTCGGGAGATGGAGGCAGGAGGATCACTTGAGGCTAGGAGTTTGAGGTTGCAGGTGAGCTAACACCATTGTAGTCCAGCCTCGGCAACAGAGTGAGACTCTGTCTCAGATAACAAAAAAAAGTTAAAAAGGACAAAAGGAGAAGGAACAAAATGTTCATGACCTAGAGCTGGAATTGGGGTTTGAGCACAGAATAGCATGAATACCATTTACTTGTTACGATTTCTAGCAGACAAAAGAAAACACCTTTAGTTTTAAGATTTATGGTTTATTATGATTTCTTGTCCACATGATGAAAGGAAACCTATTGTTTAAGAGGAGCACAACGATTCCTGATACTAAGATAATTAGAAATTTCCCTTGAGGTGTTTCATGGAGAAGCCTCTTTATAATGTATTGGACAATGTCCTCAATAGCAGCCTGAGAATAAACAGTGTTTCGATTTATAAGGCTGTTTCAGCCTCTTTCAATATAGGCTGATATTATCACTAGCACACTAACGTGTAATTCTGTAACAGCAATCTTATAAGTGAACAAAAGTTCTTTTTCCAGTGTGAACTAGCAGTAGATGTGTATAGCAGCAGTCCCCAACCTTTTTGGCAACAGGGACCCATTTCATGGAAGACAATTTTTCCACAAACCTGGGATGGGAGGAATGGTTTCAGGATGACTCAAACTCATTACATTTATTGTGCAGTCACAACTCTCTGCTAATGATAATCTGTATTCGCAGCCACTCCCCAGCGCTAGCATCACTGCCTCAGCTCCACTGCAGATCACCAGGCATTAGATTCTCATAAGGCGCGTGCAACCTAGATCCATTGCATGCGCAGTTTACAGTAGGGTTCATGCTCCTGTGAGAATCTAATGACACCACTGATCTGACAGGAGGTGGAGCTTATGCAGTGATGTGAGCGATGGGGAGCAGCTGTAAATACAGATGAAGCTTCGCTCACTCAACTGCCGTTCACCTCCAGCTGTACAGCCAGTTCCTAACAGGTCACAGACCGGTACCCATGCACAGCCCGGGGGTTGGGGACCACAGGTGTATAGTATGGTCTTTCAACCATCCTTTGTAAATACTGTTTCTCTCTAGGCTGAGCTTTCCATAGGCATTAGAGGGCACAGTCCTGGAGAACAGCAGCCAGAGCCATTTTAACAGACAGTTGAGCTAAGAATAGGGTTTCTTTTCCCATGAAAATTAAAGGTCCTTAAACTATATCTTTTAAGAAGTAGCCTATTTTAGTAACATTTCTCTACATATACGTGTTCTCAAATAAGTGGTACCTGTGTGTGTATGTGTGTGTTTCCCCCCCAGGCTTTACGTATTTCTACAAAGGAAAGGAGTATTGGAAATTCAACAACCAGATACTCAAGGTAGAACCTGGATATCCAAGATCCATCCTCAAGGATTTTATGGGCTGTGATGGACCAACAGACAGAGTTAAAGAAGGACACAGCCCACCAGACGATGTAGACATTGTCATCAAACTGGACAACACAGCCAGCACTGTGAAAGCCATAGCTATTGTCATTCCCTGCATCTTGGCCTTATGCCTCCTTGTATTGGTTTACACTGTGTTCCAGTTCAAGAGGAAAGGAACACCCCGCCACATACTGTACTGTAAACGCTCTATGCAAGAGTGGGTGTGATGTAGGGTTTTTTTTTTCTTTCTTTCTTTTCCAGAAGTTTGTGGTAACTTGAGATTCAAGACAAGAGCTGTTATGCTGTTTCCTAGCTAGGAGCAGGCTTGTGGCAGCCTGATTCGGGGCTGACCTTTCAAACCCAGAGGGTTGCTGGTCCTGCACATGAGTGGAGATACACTCATGGGGAAGCTTCCATGATGCACAGTATCTGCTGTTCTTCAGTCCTTTGTCTTTCTTTGTCATTCAGTTCTAGGCCTTTCCTCTGCACGCTCAATGCCCAGTAAAATTTCAGGATTAACTAAAGAAGAGGAAAAAAAAGAAGAAAAGATTCTTCTTAAAGGTTTCTAATATTATTTTCCTTCTGAAGTCTGAGCCCATTTCTGGGGGTAAAAAAAAAAAAAAAAAAAAAAAAGCAAATCAGAAAGCCCACAATTTTTTGCTTTAAAGCAAAGGAAAAAAAAAAAAAAGTTTAAACAAAAAACCCACAATTGAACTTTCAGGAAAGTGTGAAGACCCAAAACAGCTTTGTCTCCAAAGAAGATAGCTCTCTGACTGCTATGGATATTCTCCTACGCACCACTTTGTCAGGTGGGAGATTTGGAATACACATGCAGGACTTTAGACTGTTGGGACAGCCATTTTCCAACAAACAAGGGGCCAAAATATCTGCAATATAGTAACAGCCTTAATAATACATCCATTTTTCGTTTTATACAGCTGTTCTCAGCTATGTGCTCAATGTTCATCACATTTATACTCATAGCTATTTTCAAACAGGATCTTTTAATTGTTTTGAAGTGTTTCTAAACCCCTTCTTGCCACCTTCCCCCTACATCATTGTAATAATCCTCCCAAGATGTATTAGGCCATTGCCCCAGGCCTTCCATGGGTCTGTCAGGAATATTCATTACAAAGCAGAGCAAGAAGCAGTATGTCTCTGAAGTGGATTAAAGTGACAGTTTTTTTAGCAAAGATTTGTAACACCAGTAATCCATTGGTGTAACCCTTTGAGAACTATCAGACTAGCTTTCAGAGTCTTAGGATTGTCAGTCTTGCTATTTGGTAAACTGTAGAACTGGGCAATGGTGAAAACAGTCACATGTTCAAGACGGTCAGGTTTTTAAAACAGATATCCTATAATCCCATGTAATTTCTAAATGATTTAACAGTACTACATGAATGCATTTATAACAAACAGAAATGATGTTACTTGCCAAAAATTTTCTGGCAAATAAAAAAGGTATTTTATTAAGTATCTCATAAGAGTGAAATTTTATTTGAACAACTGGTTATAACGGTCTAAGTCTTTTTTTGTTTCCTTAAACATATTGAGTTTCTGTTTTAAAATCCATTGCATGAAAATTTAATTTGCCTTGGTATATGCAGTTAGCATTGCCATTTTAAAAGTAAATTAAAATGGTGACTCTGAGGTTGCATGAGTAGCCTCCAATGCATTACTTATCGCATGTCCACCATAGTTCTCAAAGGGTTAGTGTGGCTTCTGGCATTTGGCTATCCATTTGATCACTGACAGAGCCAAGAGACCACCAAAGCATTTCACTGTTGAGTGTAATTTGTCCTAGCAGCAGTATTGTCATTTTCATGTGACCTGCAGAGCAGGTTTGTATCAATATTTTTTTCCTAGAGAAAAGTCAGCAACTGACAGACCTCTTTATTGATTTTTAGGAGCTGCTTCTTGCAGTGAAAGGCTTTACAGCCACTGGGCTGTGAACTTATTAGAGATGGTCAGAATGAACGCACCCCATGAGTCAGACATTGGCTTTGTGTGAAAGCCAGCTTTGAGGGGATTAGCTTTCGAAACAATGAACAGCTTGCCTTGAACTTGATTATTGATCTCTTGACTGTCATTAACAACAACTTAAACATTGTCTTCTGTGAAAATTTTCCTTGAAGAGTCCTGTTCTATGTCTTTGCCCTTTGACCTTTAACTTGCAAACTGGCACAAACTGAAGGAAATCTGGTGTTGCTTCTCCATTGGATTGTTAATCGTTCTCTAAAACCGAGTAAGCATGAGCTGTTTCCTTAGAGTGGAGAGAGAAAGAAATGGCAGATCTGCAGATGGACACTTTGCTCTTTACATGCACACTCTAAAAATGCCCTATAGGTAGAAGTGACTTTTAATTTTCTTCTAATATAATTTCAAGTCTAAATTTATCATTTCAGTACAAATTACAAAAACTATAGGGAAAAAAAAAACTCAAATACTTGAATGGCCAGTGTGGCTTTTATATAAAGCAGGAATTTTATACTAGTGAAAATTTCTTACTCATTTGCTAATAATACACATTTCCAGATGATTTTTAATGAGTGTAGGTATACATTCTTATTTGGAAATGGATAGTTTGGCTGCCTTGAATTTATATTTATACTCAACATAGCATGACAATTAGAATGCCTTTTGGTTAAACTACATGTTTATGATTTGGTTGGGAAAAATATTTTATAATCGTGGGTGGCATGCTGCAAAGCCTTACAGATTGTTATTTCTTACAACCTGAACATATATGCTGTAAGGCTGAGAATAAAGAACAGTTAGAAAGGAAGACTTTGCAGCAAAACCGTATGCAATGTATTTTGACAAGATATTGGAGATTATGTATGTGAGGGCCACGGAAAGCAAGGAGAGAGGACCAGAATCAGCCCTGTAGCTTTACTTCAGTGCTTCCATTCTAGAGGATGCTGATATTATAAAGAGTCAGTCACCGCCGCTAAGCATGGAGGACTATATATACATAAGCTCGTTTATACGATGTTTGCTTGTGGGAGGGTTTAATCCTTTTAGGGCCTGATGTCAAGAAAAAAATAACTGGAAACTATATTTTGCTAAATATAGAAATGAGGAACTGTGTCATTTTGGAACATGTGCAAATCATCGAAGAACTCCATCAACTTGCATTGAAAATTGATTTTTTTTTCTCTAAAATGAGAAAGAAACTGAATAAGCAATCTATTGCCTCTTGACTCATTCATCACAATATCCTGGTTCGTCATAAGACTATGAGTATATAAGGGCTAGAAAATAATCATAGCATTAAGAAGGAAGGAGTCTATCACTATGCTTGAATTCTGGCAAATGTCATGGATGCGTGTTGAATCGTATTTACTTGAATATAAGATGAGTTTTACATGATAAGTAAAGGCATATACGGCTGGCTGCTCTCCTGACTAGAACATTTAAATTATCAGGCTGTAAGACTACAAGAGATAAGAAAACAATAAGTACAATATAATCACAAACACTGGGATTCTATTTGTTTATTGTCCACCAAGTATTTTGTTAATGTGGTTGCAAACTCCTCTTCTACCTGGGGTTTAGAAAAAAAGCCTTAACCCTAGTAGAACAGTGAAGAAGGGAGTGACAAATTTATCTAGCACATAAGAATAATGATTCAAAATACAATGTGGAATAAATTTCCATGAGTCAACAACATAATGTATCAGTTCAGTATCAGTAGAGACAGGCAGCCTTTCAAATATTCATCATCATCCCATCACTAATAGCATGAAAAGCTCTGACCTACGGTTTCCCAAATTGAAATGAAAACACATTTTACATGATTGTAAAAAATAATTATTTTTCTGCTTCATTTCTCATTATTTTATCTAATATAAACAAGGTAATGTTCTTTACATTAAATGACCATATATTTTATAATTTTAGTCAAATAATTGTTGTTCTGTATGTTATTAACCAGACTGAATGAAGTATTAAAATAGCTGATCAGCTTGAATTCTCTGTAAAGCAGTAATTCCGCATGAGAATTTTAGAGAAGGTTGTGAATTTAACTGTTGACTTATTTCAAAATGAAGTGTGTGCTGGCATAGCAGTCAGAGGAGATGAGTACAGATGCTCTTTAGGATTGCAAAGGTTACATAGCTAAATCAGAGAACATTACATGATACTAGCAAAGACAACTTCTGTTACAAATCAGAGGGCAAGGCTTTTCTGAATCAGATGTAATAAATTACTAAGTAATGATTACCAATAAATAATTACTAAGTAATGAGGGACACAGGCTGGTTTAATGAAATAAGCAAGTATTACTTTTACTAGTCAGATTGCCTATAATCTTTTTCTATTAACATATAATTTGGCTGTTTCATATATAATACTGTATACTTATTTTCATTCTCTTTGTGTGGTTGCTTTAAAAACATAATGTGGTGAATAAGAACATTGTCCAAACTTCACTGCTAGTTCTAACATATGGAAGATGGTGTATATACTGGATCCTAGGAATAGTAATATAATACTTGCAAGTTCTACATATTATGCTGATATCTCTAGTATGGTACAAATACACACCCACACTTTGTGAATCTTATAGTAGAATAACCAGTGTGTCCATATTGACTAAATTCAATGTGCTATCTGAAGAGAAATGGATATTATATTCAAATAGACAGTTAAACTGAGTCATGAAAAAAGTTTTTTTTAAGTTTTTGGAATTATTTCCAGAAACTAATAAAGACAGTGATTTACTGATAGTATTGAGTCTGTGAGATTGTAACATACTGAAACATCCTTCTGGATGATGGTGAGATTTTTTTCAGCCAACACAGAATAGAATTCATTTAATTTTTGATACTTTCAAGAGCATATTCCAAAGTATCACAGATGTCAAATAGAACATACCATCTAAACTAAAAATGTAAAATTCAAATGACCTATTACAAAGCTGTAAGTACAATGTCAGCCGATATTTGATATCACAAAAGGTGTCAAATCAATCATATTAGAGGATCTAATCATTCAACTGGATTTCATACACCTTCATGATATTGATTTATTGTGATCACAGGAAGTAAGTGCCAGAGCACCTGTATTTAAGTTGTGGGTCCCACATTGCCGAAGAGGGAGCCATAGCTACGTCAGAAAAGTTTTATCAGTTATATTTTAAAAATCAGAAAATTATATATTAAAGAAAGCAACAGGGTATATACTACCACACCATAAATATGACAGCTAAATATTATATTTAATAAATATAATGGGAGTGGAGAAGGAGGAAAAATGAGTCTTTTGTAAAATGTAAAAACATACTACAGCACTCCTTAATAATACAACTGGAAATTTTACTTTGGCAAGTATAAAAATCTTAGAGAAAAATGCAACTTCGAGCCCTTTGCACTAGCAATGAGTATGTGGTATGTCAGTGTATATAGTTAGCCAGTGATCGTTAGATGTTAACCTGCTTAAATACATCTGATACTCATGCATTGCCTTGTAGACTAAAAATGTCAGAGGTAGGTGTTCAGCAACCTCAATTGGAAAGATATATAATGTTAGAATCCCCTGAGAAAATCCATTTTCCTAAGATAGAAATTTACCTCAATAATCATATAACACAAAACACTTGGCATAGTAGCAAAGCAGTTGCCTTAGTGTTCTAGTCTCATCTAATTGTGACCTTTGTCTTTCTTGTACTACTCAAATCATTTTCCATTTTTTTCCATTAGTGTAATTTTGACATGATTCTGAAACATTTCAGGTGAGATTAATGACATCCCATTACAAATAGCTCTTTTAATATTTCATACATATGTCTATTTTGAAAGTTAAACCAATAGTATAGAAAGCCTAAGAATGAACACTGATTTGACTTATTCACAGAAATTGAGGGAAAAACACATGTCATATTGTAAAATTCCTGTCTGTTCTCTGGTAGAATACAGAAGTAGTAGCCTTCAATTTTTAAACATGATGGTGAGCATATAACTGGACATGACATGCATCATTTTTTAGAACAATGCTAATTCTCTATACTAAGTAAGGATATAAGATTATGAGAAGCTTAGTGCTGTACCAGACTTCACAGGTGTTTATAGCTAATGCTTGCTAATGAAAATGAGGGCATAGCCAGTAACTCATGATCAGTGCATAATAAGTATGAAAAGTTATGTATGAAAGACAATTTATTCATGTAGATTTCTGAGGAGTCTATGCCTTTTCATTTTAAAGAGCAGAGTGTCTTAGAATTTATCTTATACTAACATTGGACTGGGGATAATATTTAAATTTGTACTCAACGTGTCCTTACATTAAAGGGGACATTGAACAGTGTAGGAAAGTACATCATAAACTAGAATGTTGTGCTGATTCACATAACTTTGCGATGTGCTCTGCTATAGAGCTGGATTTATATGCCCTTAAGAAGGGAGGAAAAAATCAATTAAATATAAATATGAAAATATAATTATATCATGTTAGGCCACTTAGCTTCAGAGCAAGATGTCATTAACCTTTATTTCAGATAAAAAAAACTGGAAGGGAGAATGGTGAACAAGAATAAAATGATAAACTTTTTGACTTAAAGAGATGTTTCTTGAGTATTTTATCTACTTGTTTTTATCTATGAAAAAATATCAGTCACAATACAGACATTTCTGTAGTGTTTGGTCTGTAGCTAGATTGGATTCCAGGTGTAATAACTTTTTGACACAGGCCTTTTTATATGCTTCATGTACGACGAAGCTTTGGTGAGATGTGACCGCATGGTAGGATACTTTCTCCTAGGTTAGGACATGGTGCTGCTTGCACTGCCATCTTTTATATGACTGTATATTGCTATGTTGGCCTGTCTTGCCAAGATATGAATGAATAAAGGCCTGTGTGAGCTGTCTATTTGAAAAGTCACTAAGATGCATGTTTCATTTGCTGTTACATAATGCCAGTTTGAACTTGTTACCTTTCTATATATTGACAACTCCATTGTTAAGGTAAAACATACTTTGCTTGAATGAATGATTTTGGTAGTAATATGAGGGTTATCCTTAAATCAATGCCATAACTTTTACTATCGATGAAATAACATCACAGAGGCCACATTATTGCCTGTTTTCTCACAGCTTTTTAGCATATACCATTGCCTAGGTGAAATTAGGTTTCTAGGTCTTTTTGTCATTTACTTTTTTTGTATTTCATATAAACCGATTATTCCTTTATATGTTTATAAACACAAAGTTTCACAATCTTAGTTACTTTCTTCCAAACAAGGGTGTGTATGCCTGGTTTTTCTGCTCCTCCAATTCTGAGGTCATTATTTGCTTGCTTTCTGTTTGTCACCCCAAAATACAGATGGTTGGGAGGGATATATCATACTGTGTTGTCTTATGCCAGTCTCTGCCTATATTCGCATTTTTTTTCTATTTTCGCCTTGTTCCTTGTTTTTACAGATTTGATTTTTCCCTTCCCTCTGTGAAAACTAGAACTGAGCAGCACTGTACATTAGAGGTATGCCCAGGAAATAGGTCTTTTTTTCCTCAGTATTTTCCTTCATAAGTTTCGTGCAGAGACTTAGTCCCTGTAAATTTCACACACATCCTAATCTCTTCCATTGGCTTCTAACGTTTTATGGAGCTATTCCCCTGAGAAAAGTGAAATGCTGAGTATGATGGCTGTTGTCTGTTGATAACAGCTAAGGAAATTTGTTTTTGGAGACTGTATCTTAAATAATTATACAGGAAAGTAAATACCATAATATAGTGTTCTGTTTAAGGTACATCGTGAGTACAGGAATGCCTAAAACCTTGATTCTTTGGACTATTTCCCTTAATGTGTAAATTACATATGTATTAGAAAGAGAGATAGAATAAAAGAATTGGGGGCATTATAGCGGCAGCTTTTTGCTGCATTGGTTTTGACTGCATCAGCATTTCTATTGTGAACCTCTATTTTCAGGGGTTTTAGAGACTCGGCCATAAAAATTTGTTTCAGGCTTAAAAGTCTTAAAATGTCTTTTTAGGTATCTAATTTTAAACAAATATATCTTGTTTTTATATTATAGGAGGGAAATAAATGGAGTTTACTAGTTCAATTTTGCGCTACTATAACTTTTAATAAACTTAATTTTTTAACAAAGACATAAAATCTAATTAGTTCATAGTCTGTTGCTGGTTTTTTAAAAGAATCAGTTATTGAAGTTGAGAAATTTGCCTGCTTCATCAGTGTCGTAGCCTATCTTTAAGATGTTTTAAAACTTGTACACCTGTATTAACATTATATTGATTCCAGTAGCGGATCGGTATGATAATGAATACAGATCTATGACATCCATATAAGCTATCTGGTAATATAGATTTGGAAATATATAGTATATATGATATATATATTTACGAGATAGATTAAGGGGAAAAGCTCCCATACACTTAGTTTGTCAAATAAATACCATATATTTTAAAAAAATTGCACAGACATTTATCTTTCAGAGTCAGATGCAAGCAATTGCAAAGGAAAGTTGTCTCTTGGGTAAACAATATACATTTTATAGCTTCTTGTGAAAATCATTTTTCCTTTCTATATTGTGGTTATGGGAAATTAAAAGAATTAAAATGAATGCAGACTTTATTTAAATAACATTAAACTGTGAAACAGAGAGAAACGCCAGGAAATTAAATATTTAGGCCATTATCTTGTGGTTGTCTGACAATACTTTACTTTTATTTTAATTCCCCATGATGTTTTCAGTTATGGAGAGAGTATTAAAATCTAACTTTAAGTTTCTGGATTGCTTACATTACAGTCAACACTATAAAGTTTTTGATAGTATGTAGTCTTCTGTGTGCAAGGAAAGAAATAAATAACACATTTATTTGCTGAATGAGTTTTAAGGTTTGCAAGTTGTTAGTGGTTTTTTGCCCACACAGGATTCTATACATTTATACCATATTAAATCTGGCATATATATATATATTATTTTTTTCAGATAGCTTCTACTGACAAACACAAAGCTTGTTTGTGTGCAAATATAAGGCTAAATCAATGGTGCTAAAGTGTATTATGACTGTCAGATATAATCAGGCAAAATTTTGTGGTGCTTAAATTAATTTTTTCATTGATTTTATTGATCAGTGCATTGAACGGTGTTTATTATTCACAAGTTGTCTTTTATTAGTAAATCAAGGCCTCATAGCACATTGTTAAATAAAATGGTTGACTAGTCTATGTAACAGCTCACCAAGCTATCTCTTTTAACTCCTTATAATGTTGCGTCATTAAAGGTCAAGGGGTCATGCTATTAATCTCATTGCTATACACCATTAACATGACTGAACTTTTCCACAAAGTACTTATGTTTACAATGCTATAACCCTTTGACTGCTGCGGCAACCTTTAACCACACAAATGTCACAAGCTAGAATCATCAGCATGGTTCTTGCCATGGCAATCAAAGAGTTAAGGGCTGTGCAGTAATTTGTTTTGTATTTATTAATTTATATTTATTTTGTTTCCATTCAAGGAGGGGAATTGGGGTGGGGCAGTTTTTGTCTGCTGTAAGTGTCTTAACCTAGGGAAGGGTTAAATGGCTTTTTATACTATTGCATCTTCTGTATTTACCATCAATTCATTGTGTTGTAATTAAAAAAAAACTGTCAATAAATAAGAGAACAGAAAAATGGTTCATAGACATTGTGGTTTTACTCAATGAATGATTTCTGTACATTTATGACCAGTTTGTAGGGTATGATCCATAGCAGTAGCCCTTACCGTCTCTTCCTAATTCATATGAAACAGAAAATGAAATCTCTTAAGTAATAACCATAATTATTGTTGATAACACACACCAGGATATGGCAACATTTTGTAATATTAAAACATATAACATTGGAACAAAATATAAATATAAATTACCATATGCCATAAAAATAACCAACTTTATTTGTCAGTTGTCTCTTTAACCATGACTAGTCTAAGAGTTTTTGTTTTACTTTGATTCATCTCAGAAAGTGTTTTTCTTAAACTGGCTAAGTCCAAAGTTTACTTCTTCAAGGGAAGTCATGGAAAGGACTGACAAGTTCTCTTGAATACAGGCTTCTGATAACTTTGGAGATACATACCATTGGACTAAAATAAAACAATCTTCCAGGACTTTAATTAGAAAGGTGATATGTCCATGAGTACCCCTAACTCAACCTCACACAGAATAGAAATTAATTGCATGGGACCAAACTAAATTTTTTATGACTTTTTATTTAGAACATTACTGATTCTCTTGTTTTATTTTCCAGATCCTGACAAGTTTTAAGTAAATAGCAAGTTTACTTGATATTGCCAGAACCTAAAATTATTGAATCTGCCAACGCCCTGTTCAAACATCCTCCCTCTAGGCCCAGCGACTACCATGGAAGAGGAAGTGTGTGAGATTGTAAGGGCCAATTCAGAGGGACAGAATTACTTTAGACCCTCCAGATCAAGAAGGGGCATACAGAAGCCTAAACAAATACTAACTGAAAAACTTTGTCTTTTTAGAATACATGCTGCAGATATCCATCCCAATCATAATTTTTTTTTTGTCCTGTTTCCCATAAACTCAGAAATTCCTAAGTATAATTGTTCTCAGGTATGGGTTTATACAAAAGAAGATATAACAAGTAATTTATCAGCCACCTTAATATAAATTACTAAAGAGACTAAAATATTGTGACACAATAAAAGTCTCTAAATCCCCGTAGCTTAAATGTTAACCATGCTTATGTTAGCTACAAGTGTACCACTAAACCCAAGAATATAGTAGCTCAACATTTAATAGATAAATTAGTTTTGTAGCCTTGCCTTTGACATTTTGGGTTTTACTCTTATGTTGCCTAAAAGGTTTAAAAATGTTGATGAGTGCCTGTCTACCTCCAGTCCTGTTTGGCCTAAAATATTTAGTTGGCCGTAAACCCCCTTTTGGCTCTTCAGTCCTCTTGTCCACAAGAGTCCCACCAAGGGGCCTGGATAGACCCAGGGCAGGTAGCCACACCACCCTGGCTGGGACAAAATGATGGGACAAAATAAACAGATGGGACAAAATAGGAGTTTGGCCATAGATGCTACCCCTGGCAAACCTTGGCCAAAAGGGTGGAATTGTGAACTAAAATAAAATCTTAAGGCTCCCCCACATTGGCTGACTGAATGGATCCCCTCTTGGCCAAGGGGATATCCTAAAACTAAATTGCCTGCCACAAGGAGAGAGGTCAGACAAGCCTCATCATGCCTCTTCCCTTCCTGGAGATATCCTTTGTAACCCATTAACAAGCCTAAGGGTATGCAAGACAAACCTACAGGTCCTCAATTTACACAACAAATGTATGTCCAGTGGCTTGTCTCTGATTAACAGAGTGCCTTATTTTAAAACATTCCAAGCCTTTAGACAAAGCTTCATGTCTTTAACCAGTTATAAGTCAAAGAATCTTTAAACCCACTTATAAACTGTAAGCCCCTGCTTTGAGATGGCCCACCTTTTTGGGCCAAATCAATGTATGCCTTCCATGTATTGATTTATGGCTTTTCCTGTAACCCCTGTCTCCCTGAAATGTATAAAACCAAGCTGTAACCCAACCACAGCGAGTCCACTTGCCCAAGGCTTCTTAGGTGTGACTCCGGGTCATGGTCCTCAAATTTGGCTCAGAATAAATCTCTTTAAAATAAAAAAAAAAAAAAAAAACTCTTAAGTAAATTAAGCCAAAATCTCCTGTGTGTTTGCCTAAATTAGCAAATATATTAAACTGGCCACATTAACTGGAGACTTGTTTGCTGGCTACTTAGGTGCATATAGCTATGATCAGGAAAGGAAAAGGCAATGTCACTGCACAGAATATGCTGAGATTTCTACAAAGACTTGACAAGAATGAAAGATAACTTTTTGGGTAGGTGAGTATAATTTATTCTTTAAAGCCATACATCAAGATTGTCTAGGTAAATTTATTCAAAGGAATGAATTTTTATATCAAGCCTTTGGCAGAACCCCATATAAGGAGTTTTTCCCTCTTCTTTCTCTGTTAATGATAGGATTATAGTAAAGCATGGCCAGGAATAGAGAACTGACTCACAGAAAGAAAGCAAGAATAAGGATAAACATTTTCATATTTAACATTTTAATAAATTATCTTGAACATACGATCAACCATGAAGTCACTTTCCAAGAATATCAAGTAGTTTCATGTAATCAAGTGCTGAACCAAGAATTTCCCAAACACCATATCTAATATGTATCAATAGTTCCAGGCCATCTGAAATTTAGGAAATCATATTTGGAGTAAAGCAAAAAAGATACTTTCTCATGCAAAAATCAAGGTACATCTGTCCATTAACGAATTAATTTTATATATTTTAATCTACCCATGAATGTCGAGCTCCAAAGCAGGGTAATGAAGATGATCACAGAGATTTAATTACCTGAAATATAAAAAGTAGGCTAGAGGGACAGAGAACTCTTTGTGTTAGGTTTTTGAGCCCTGGATCTAGGATGAATCCCTGGGAATTTGGAGATATATCAAGAGTTTAAAGGAAGACTACAGATGAGAGTTGACTTTTACAACGTGTCAAAGTGTTACAGCAAGGCTGACCGAGAACAAACCGAATGGCACGAAAAGGGTGGAGAGAACCAGGTTTGTTTATGCTGGCAGGCTCAGAGGGGGCTTGCCACCAAATTCTGAGCCCCGAACAGAGAGTGTAGCAGTCTTTTATACATTTCGTTTTAGGGAGGGTGTAGCGTACAGTTACAATGTGGTTATCCTTAGTGGGTCAGGGTCTCCAGCGACCCCAGTTCCTGGTATAGAGTTTCCATGGAATTTCTTCCTGCCTTATCTTACCAGGGCAGACGTTGCTGCAAGCAGTTTATAGAAGCAAGAGCGGCAGCAGTTTAGCAAGTTACATAGGGGCTTGTTCATGGGGAGGGGTTTTGCTTAGTGGAATTTTCCTTTTCTCTATCAAAAGAACCTACAAGATTTAGCCTACCAAAAATATAGTTTACTTTTATTTGTAGAAGGCTTTTACACAAAAGATAACCTTTATTTTTATAACTCTATTAGGAATATTAAACCATAAATATCAGGCCAAATCCAAGAATGAGTCTCCTTTGTTCTTACTCTCAAAGGGAGAGAGAAAGCTAGGAACATCAATCTGACCCAGTAGAGAATTTATTTTTCTTATGCATATGAATTTATTTATTTAAGATCAAAATATACATTATATGATAAATATTACATGATTTTTGCCAAAATCAAGGACCAAATTAGAATGAATAATCACCAGTTGAGTAAAGGAAAAATCTAGATAAGGTTATAAGAATCTAGTAACACACCTAGCTCATTATAGGAATATAAATATTATTTATTGAGGTGAATGATAATGTTTGCATGTTTTATATCTGTTTTTAAAAAGTGTTTGAATGGGCATAGCTTTAACCCAATTTCATGCATTCTGCCACCTTTTCAAGTCAGTTACCCCAGTGTCCACTAGCTCTCCCCTTCTCCTCCTCCTTCTCTTCCCTTCCCTTCTTTTCCTTCTCTTTCTCCCTTAATTTCTGTATTCCTTGAGAGAGAAATTTTTAATCTACTCCTTTCATTTATTTTACTTCTTCATTCTTTCTTCTCATAACTGTGTTGCACTCCTCACTACTCCACTGGACCTATTTTTTCAAAGGTAAATGATACATTTATTACAAAATCCTATCTTACTTGGCTTCCTCACAGTATTTAATGCTGATAATTACTCTGACATTAATACTTTTTCAAGACAACCCCTTGATGTTAGAACTTTTCATTTCTCATTCCTCTTCCATCCCCAGAGCCTGGTAGAGTACCTAGTTCATAATCAGCCTTCAGTAAAATGTTGACTTCTAGACATTAAAGTCTTTTCCCATCACCATGTCTAACATGTTAAACTAATTCTTGTGAATTTTCTACACTCTCTCCTGGACCCTCATTCACAACCATGTCTTTAGCTTTGTGGACAGGATGTGTTGCAAAATCCAGATTCACAATTTCCACCCACTTACTGGACACATTAATCTGGATTTTTTTTTTTTTTTTTTTTTTAGCTTCCCGGATTCAGTCTAAAACTCATCACCATCCTTTTCCTTCTCTCAAAATAAACTTGCTTCCTCCTGAATTGTCCAATTATATTAATGGCACTAGATTCTCTTGGTTACCTATCCGTTAAAACTTCTAGAGTTCTTGGCCCTCTCATTCTCCCTTTGCCATACGTGCCCCCTTAGACATTTGCCACATCTGTAAGTTCTGCTTCCATGTTGGCATCTGATTTCTCCTTGACATTCTTACCCTATTTAGGGTTCATCATCTCTTCCCTTCCCAATTTTCTTGTTCAATTCTCTTTCTCTACCTTTCCCAGCTCATCTACACATTCCTGGCAGAACAGTCCTCTCAAATTAGAGTTTGAATCATCATCACTCCTCTCTTAAAAACAAAGATTTTATATGTAGCCCTTCCAAAATCTATTCTCTACTTGTCTTTCAAGATTTTTCCCCAGTATATATTTTTATACCTAAACCATTCAAATAGTTGCCATCTCCTATCCATGGTTTTGCATATGCTGTCCTCTCCATTCTGAATTCCACTTTCCCCATCTTTAGCTTCCCTGACCTCACTGAATAGACAAAACTCCCCCACCTTTGGAACCTCAGGTCATCTCTTTGCATTGTGTTTTTCTTAGGATGATCCCAGTATAATTAATATTGCCTTCCCCCTTTCCTTCAAAAGTGTCCCAGTTTTACTAGTAAGTTATATGACCATATGTTTATGCAATTTTTTAGACAAAGCTTATAATTTTATATGAACTTGTTTTTTATTTCTTGTTAACGTCTAAACTTCTGGGCACTGTATTCTTATTGCTTTTTTTTTCCTCCTGCTGCAACCTCTAATGCAGTGCCCTGCATAAAGAAGGAGCTGCAGAAAGGTTTGTTGCACTAAATTAAATTATTTTTTTACTACAATTGGAATTACAAAAATTTCATTTTGCTTGTTGTACATTCACTAACCCATTTTGTAGGAGTCTTATGAATGAAGATATTTAAAAACATTTGTTTCCAAGATAAAATAGTTTAAGCAGTTGACCTTGATTCTTTGCAATACCTTACTTTTTTTCCAAAGCTCTTTAGCTATTTCTCATTAAATCATAAAGAAAGCCTCAAGTTTAGGCTAATTTTTTTAATATTCATTTTTTATTTCTAATCTTCTTTTAAGCCAAGAGGAAATTTTTCAATAACAGTAGCCAAGTAAAGTGGGAAGATCTGTATTTTGATTAATAGATCAATTATCAGGATCTAAAGTATTCAAAAATCAAATCCTACTTTCAAATGTGTGCATGGGCATAAGAAAATATTTATTAGCTTACTTACTATGAGCACAGCTTCTATTACAAAAGGGACATTAGGAAAAGACTTTAAAGCAGGAATCATTTTTGCCTATTCGAAGAGAAACGCAGTCTAAGTTCTTGCAGGGCTACTGTTGGGTCTACAGGACAGGATGTGAAACATAGTGTTCAATCTGGAGAAAACTAAGAGACTGGTGACAGGTGTTCACAAGTGAAAGAGCCAAGTCAAGGATAAAAGAGAGGACACAGATAAACAGTTCAAGGGCAGGAAGAGAAACAGTTTTTAAAAATTATTTGTTGCTGCGAATGGTTATTGGGCCATTATACTTAAAATAACTTTCACCTAAGAACTCTTTATAGCATTTTCCTGGTGTGTGACATACATCTAAGAGCCATCATAGAAGTTTCAGGTCAAATGATAGCTCAGGCACAGGCATATAATTTCCTTCTCTCCAGAGCCCTACTAAAACTATAGAAAATGGATTGTCTTTTCTTTTATTTTTTTTTCCCAAATACCTAGGATAAAAGGAATATGAGAGAAAACAATAGTAAGGTTTGGGAAGCAAGTGGACATCTAGTAACTGGCTTAAGCAGAACTAAGGAAACCAAGTCATAAACTGACAGGGGCAAGGTGAGAACAAACCCAAAACACATAGTGTGCTTGCTCGAGGCTCAGGGAATGGAAGCACCAAGTTCTTGTGGAAATGAGATGAATGGAGTTGACTAAATTAAGAAGAATTGCAAATTGTTTACAAGGAACAGTTAAAAATTCCAGATCCTGTCCAGGCCTCCCTGCCTTTAAGCAACTTATCCTATCTCCAGCCAAAAACTCAAAGGTTTGTTCCATGGGGAAGGTAAAAGAAAGTCTCTGAATTGGGACTTTCTATATCAAAAAAACGGGGGATTAATTGTTTACACATTTAATCCTCCTGTTCTCCAAGTTGAATACTGAATTTTGAGACCACAGCAGAATTTTTTCTCTGCCTCACCACAGGAATGTCAGCACTGCCTTGTGTTTGTTTTGGGGGTGGGGGCGGGGCGGGGGCGGTTAGTTTGTTTTCCTCTAGGCAAGAAAATGGAACACTCTTCCACTCTTCTTTGGTGAATCTGACAACTCAAGAGGAAAGATAATTAAATTTGATAATAGGGTTTCCCCAACAAATGGCCAGCAAGATTACCCTTTATTAAAGCCCATACTGACAAGTTCCACCCTTGCAGTTAGTGTTTTCAATTAGCTTTTTGTTTCCCTCTGTTAAATAGGATCAGACAACCAAGGGTTTCTAGGCACTTGAGAAAAGATTTAAACAGAAAGATAGAGATCAAAACAAAGAAACAAACAAAAATTACATGAAGGAAACAGATTATGCAGGGAGAAAAAAAAACTTTTACCACTACCTTTAATATCCCATAGAGGAAAAAATTTAAAAGCCTTTTGCTTGGAAGTTAAAAACATAATAAGAACAAGGAAGAATTCAGTAGAGAGGTTGGAAAATTAAAGTTAAATCTCTAAGAGAATATAGCAAAAAGAGAAAGATATGGAAAAAGCTGCTAAAGCAAAATATTAAAAAATCAGAGGACGATCCACAAGTTCAGAAGGGGCAGCATTCAAATAACTGGAGTTACAAAAAAAAAAAAAAGAACAGAGAAAATGAAGGAGAGAAATAATTACCATACAATTTGCTAAAATTTCCCAGAATTTGGAGACCCGAGTTTCCAGATTGAAGGGACTGTGGGATGTCAAGTATAATGGATAAAAATAGACACACAATATGATATATCACTGAGAATCATACCATGGGAGAAAAAAAAAACAACACTGTACAAGCTTTCAGAGAGAGGATAGAAAATTCACTTACAAAGCATAAAAGAGTTAGAATGGCTGCAGATTTTTCCAAAGTAACACTGGAAACTTGAAGATCATAGAATGATGGCTTCAAATTTTTGAATAAAAATTATTTTCAATCTAGAAATCTATGCACAGGCAAATCTTCACTAATTGTAGGGTAAAATGAAGACAGCCAAGTTCTCAAAAACATTTTCCTCTTACATTCCATCTCTCAGCTAGAAAACGTGTTCCCTTAATGATGAACAATCCAAGAAAGAGATACAGAATTCAGTAAAAAAAAAAAAAAAAAAAAGTCAAAAAAAGAAGAAAGAAGAAAGGGAATATCCAAGACAAGAGTATGGTAAAGGGCACGTCTGTGCACCAGGCATAAAAAACAACTAGTTCAGATGGGAGCCGCATGATGAAAAGACAAGCATGTTAAGGACTTTCATGCTCATGACTTTGGTCATTGTATCATCTTTTTTAACCTATGATGCTACTGCAGGATGTGCTCCATCAAAACAAGAAAATAAATTTAGAATAAGAACACATAAGATCTAAGAAATAGAGAATCCATATCTTGAGAAAGATATTTTCTAAAATAAAAGCAAAGGTAAATCCTAGATAACAGGCCTAGAGAACGACTAATCCAAATCAGAGAATGGATGACTACAGTAAGGAGAGACACATGTAACTCATATACACACAGTGAAACACAACACAAGTGAAATTGATACACAAAGTGAAGAACAACACACAAAGTGAAACCAATAGATTACTTGATGTGATTGGGCCAGGGAGAAATTGTACTTAGGGGCTTTTGGAGTATAGGGAGAATTAGCAATTAGGCACAATAAAAATGAAACAAATGTGAAAACAAGGCAATTGTTCATTTAGGAAGCATTTTTGAAAATTATAATAAAGATCCAATTCAGTGCTCAGTTCTGAATAGCTAGTTATGGGCATCATAATGGAAAAATTGAATTTTTATTTAACTAAAAATTGTAATAAAACTATGTGGAGGAAATGGTAGAAGGGAAACAGAGGCGATGACAGGAAGGCAGCTTAATTATAGGAAATGTAGAGATTATGTCTAATATTGATGGTTTAAAGCTGAAAGTATCTGCATATTACTTATACATATTTAGATGTTAAATGCCAAAAAAAAAAAAAAAAATCAGCCAAAAATATCAGAAGAGATTTTGGGGAGGAAGACTATGAGAGTGGGTGCTGGGGCTAGGAATGGTTTTATTTTTTTAACAGCCTTTTCTAGCATTATGCAACATTTTAAATGATCTAACTGCATTAATCCAATAATAGAATGTTTAAAGCACAAAAACAATTTATGGTCAACATATGTACAACTTTTATGTACATAGGGATGCTCTGACCATGACGTCACTGTTTTCCCTTTGTCACTGTTACTGATTTGTCTTTTCATTCAATATTAATTGAATCCTTGCTACCTTTCAAATATTTGCTAGGACAGGAAATAGAATGTACAAAGTCAAGTAGGGAAATCAAATTTGCTTAAATTATTATATTTCATTGTAACTATATTATATAGCATAGCACAATGTAATATAATGTATACTTGATATAATATATATTATTATATATTATAATGTAATGGCTACAACCAGATCGTGAAGGATTCCAAATGGCAATTCTACTTGGATTTATCAGGGAAGACTTGATAAAGAAAGTAATGCATGAAATAAAAAGTAGGAGATTAAGAAGTAAAAAGCAGGAAAGTATCATTTCAGGCAAAAGTTACAGCTTATGGAAAGGCATCCAAGTATAAGAGCATAGCACATTTTGAAGAATTGCATTATTTTAGAACTGGAGCACAATGTACATAAAGGAGAGTTGCAAAAGGTAAATTCAAAGATACAGGCAAGGCTTAGATCATGCTTCTAAGTCTTTTTCATTCAACCTACCTGGTGATTCTGTAAGGGACTCATTACCCCTTTAAATGCATTTGTTTTGGGTTAAAGTCAGACCAGGTCAGACCGAAGTGGTTGTTGCCAGTAGCAACTTGGAGGAACAGGTGGACCAAAATTGTGTATCTATCCTGGTTAGACATTGAATGGTGAAAATTCATCTATTTTAAAGGGGTAATCTTTGACAGCTGATAACACACAGGGGCAAAACAGATAATTAAATTATCACCTATCATTACCCGGAATCAGGTACAACTGAAGGCAAGGCTTTAGAAGTCCCCGCCTCTGCTACTATACAGCTGTATGAAAGACCCAAGGGCCTCAAAGACTGCAAGCTACACACATAACTTCTAATAACACTTGAAAATTAACTTAAAAAAAGAAAAATTATAAGTTAAATTCATATTTTCTTGGCTGAGGCATTTATTGAAAACTAGGGACTTTCTATGAATTTCTTAACATTAGCAGCCAAGTTCTGAGCAAGCTAGAAACAAAACCTCATTTGATCCAGTATGTTGCCAAATTTCAATGTCCATTACTTCACAGCCTAATTGGATGTCTTATGTGAAACCTGAGGTTAGGACTGAGAAAGAATAAAACCCTACTAATTGGAATGGGGGCATATTGGAGGATTTATAGGATTCATACTACCAAATTCCCAGCCCACTAGGAGCTTAATTCCTTTTCCCAATCTGATGAAGCTCTTTCTGCCCTATTTAAAGACACTGTAGTAACTTCTCCAATGGAGTTACCTCACAAAGAGAAGTTAATACAATTATTGCTTCATTCTTAATACATTTAATTGTCTACAGGTACAAAGCTAGAGTCATATTCCAACATCCCCTGAGAAGGAAGTAATTATCGTGTCAAACATTGGGGGAAACAGCTTACATGTCAAAAAAACTACAAAATTTAGGTACTTTGTATCATCCAGGTTCTGAGAATTATGCATGGGAATGGATTCTGAAGGTGCTAGATCGAAAAGGTAAGAACATATTTTCTAAATTGGCTAAATTTATCAATAAGGGCTTTACTACCTGAGATTCTGCAACAAATCAATTAGGTCAAGCAGTATGGAATATTGTAAACCTGGAATCACTGTTGGTTCCAATAACTGAAGATAAGATGCCAAGAATTCCTTGGTATAATAAAGAAGAAGAAATCCAAAGACTAAATGAGATGGGAATGTTGGAATAATATATCTAATGTGGAAACATCACATGTATCTCACTCACATATACCCAATCATATCACCATATGAGGGCCCAGGGGCAGTCTCTATGATGAGAAGAAGAGCATTGTCCACTTTCAAAAAATCTTTTAAAGGTTGTTCTTTGCTAAACAGAAGTACTAGTGAGAGAAACTATGACTAAAAATGGCTTAATATTTCAATGAGGACAAGAATGGAAAAGCCCAATAACAATACATGTAATTGGCCACCAGTAGCAAGGGATGTGTAGTTATCTAGTGGATAACTACGTTGGACAGCTACTTTGGAAGTAGCTGTTTAATCATTAAAGCTCCTGAGACCAAATAGAATGATATCTCATAAAGTTCTACCTGAATTGTATAACTGATAAAAAACATTAGGTCTGATGATCTAATTCGATAGAAGCATGACTCAAGCCACCTCTCTGGAGAGCTACAGCTCTTTTCCAGTTCTCAGACCTGAATTAGTCCATAGACTCAGCATCTATTGAAATAATAATAATAATAAAAGCATCTAGTTACCCTTGAGGAGGAAACTTTCAATATTATTATAATAATGACAGTGACTCTTTCTCCAAACCTAAAAATATCTGTGGCCATTTCCCACAGTAATCCTGTTCCATTGTAAGGTAAATATGCATATTTTTCAGGGGTATTTCAGCACTGACTTTGCTCCAACTCTAATTCCTAAGGACCTAAATAGCAGCTCTGCTTTTCTAGTTAGGTATTTTATGGAGAGAAGTTTTAATTCAATTTAGTGCCAGTGAGATCCCAACATATACTATGGTTATTTCCCTAGTGGTTTTGGAATATTACCTTTAGCATCTGGTAGAATCTTTATCTTGGGTACCCATCTAAGTGAAGAGTGATTATAATAAGTAGGACCAAATAGAAGTGCCTAGGTCTCCCTCTCCATACTAAAATTAAAACTGTACCCCTGGAGTAAATGCAGAAAAATTAGGGCCATCATCAAAGATTTAAAAAATTAAAGGATTGTGATTGGAATCACACCAACAACTATCCACTCTAGCTAGTGAAGAATAAAAACGGTTTTTGGAAAATGATGGTGGGTTATCATAATGATAATTAGTTAGTGATTTAAACTGCCACAGCTATTCCAGATGTGGATCTCTTTACTGAAATAATTTGTACAGTCCCTGTCACTTGACTTGCAGCTACTGATCTGGCAGATGATTTTTAAATTCATTCCAGTAAGTACAGAACATCAAATTCAATTGTCTCACTTGGCAAGAATAGGAGTGCACCTTTACCACATTGCCACCATGTTATGTCAAATATGTGTTACAATTTATTTTGAAGGTAAATTAATCATTCTTATCCTTATATAGAATTCATGCTTGCTAACTGCACTGATGACAGCATGCTGATGGAAGCTGGAAGGGATGAGCTAGGATATGCAGATGCACGCAGGCCAAAACATGGGAAATGAATGTCGTGAGGAAGTATGCTATATACAAAGAAATTTCTGGTGTCCATTGTTTAGGGCATGTTAGAATATTTCCCCTAAATATACAAATAAGATGTTGCACCTTTCAGACACTACCATCCAAAGAGAGGCAAATGTACTACTTTGGGATATAGCTCTTCAAACCATTTACTTGATAATCCAAAGACTGCTAGATCTGAGTGAGGCTTAGAATAAGAAAGAGATGTTTGTCCATAGTGTAAACAATTTTCTATCTGGCTGTCATAACCCAGTGTATCTATTTATCTTTAAACTGTCTTTAGCTGGTTCAACCTGCAGCAATTTGTGATCGGTGAAATCTTCAGAGTTCTGAACAAAGAACCATGCACTTTTCAGCAAGTAACTATTCTCATTTTGAAAAATAATTCTTGACTTGCTACTGTGTCCTATTAGGTACTAAACTACCAACCACAAAGATGCTCATACTTTTTATGAACTGAATATCTGATCTACCATGCCAAAAAGTCAAGCATGCCAGTATGACATTATGATTAAGTAGAAGTGGTATATGCTAGAAGAGGTCTAAGCAGGCCCTGAATGTACATGTTGCATGAAAAAGTAGTGCACATTCCCAATTTACCTGTACCTGTTTCAGGGTCACCCTTCTTCAAGCCACAGCTGTAGACTGAGGAAGAAAAGTTTCCAACCTGTTTTGTGGGTTACTTGAAATTCTGTCACCAACAGAAAAGGATTGTTGCAGTGAAATAGTCCAACTCAGGGGTGGTTCTGAAGGAGAGTAGGGAAAATAATTCTTCAATTGATAGATCTTCACTTTGCCTGGAAAGAGAGATGGTCGGAAGTGTCTCTGCCCTAATGAATAGATTGTGGCTGATCATTTGGCTGGATGATCTGGGAGTTGAAAGGGACAAGATTGAAATCACAGTAACCAATTTGCCAGCGGACATTCTTCATTGTCTCAGTTTTTAGAAATGGAGTAGTCTTTTTTCACAGCAGTGCTTTCTCATAACTAAAATCAATATCTACTTAACTGATGGCATTGTTCGTGGTTTGAACTTTCTGGCTATAAAATATTACAATACTTTAAATGTAAGAACATTTTTTCAAAAGACATAAGAGGCATGATATTGACAACTGGCTTGTTAATAGACATCCAAGGGTTTGAACTAGTAGTAAAACTACCAAAATATTTGAACTCCTGGTGCCACTTCTTACTGAGGAGGCAGTGTGGTGTGGTGAGTATATATGAATAGGAATCCAGGGAATCACTAACTAAATTTTTTGGAACGAGGCAAAGTCATCTCCCTGACCTTCTTGTTCCCCATCTCTAAAAAATGATTGTTTTACAAGTCCCTTTTTCTGTTCCAGGATTCTACAGATGACTGCAATGAGAGGATTATCAGGATGGCAAAGTTTTATAAAAAACCAAAACTTTATGTGGTAATGTCAATCTTAGCACCTTGCTCAAAATAAAGTGTTAACATGCCGGTTCATTTTGGAATTATTTGGGGGTAAAATAGTTTTATCTCTTGTTTAATATATTTTAGATATTGAAAGAATTTTGAAAATCAATACACATTCAATCTCAAAACTGGAACACATGTCATACTTCCTTAAAAAAACAGTATTACCATTTTTCTTAAAGATGCACTTTAAGCGTTCATATGGATTCCAGAGTTCCATACCTGATTCGCTGAATTAACTTTAACAAACACCTCAAATATTTCTGATGATTGGTCCAGGTTTGGAAACACAAGCATTTACCATTGCTTTCTGATTGTTGCCTAAGAATATTCTTTGCTAAGGCAACAAAAAATCTTAATTTTCCTAGGAGCAGGAAGCATCTGACATAGTCCTATTATTTCCCAGAATGTGTAGCCAAAGTTCAGGTACACAATAGACAGTGTGTGTATACATACTTGTTAGGGTGCCTTTAAATTAATGAACAAGGACTGCAGAATGAAGAGCTGACCCAGAGTATATTTTCTTTTAAATAAAAGAAGACTTTTTATAGAATTGACAGCTGGAAATATCCCAACGTGAGTTTCTTTGTGGCTGTGAGTCATTTAATATACTGACAGTGATGTTTGATTTGAAACTCATTCTTTCCTTCACTAGTCACGAGGTGAAACACCTCCGAAAGAGCATATTTAATTGCCCAGATGTTTGTGTGAAATTACTGCCATTAATCACAGTATTGATTATGCTTCTCCAGTTTTCCGGCAGTCTTCTATTTTTAAACAGTCCTCTGAAGTGACATAAGGAGGCATCCTTGTTATCCATGAATTTCTGGTTTGCAATCTAATTGATAGATGAAAAATTCATTGTGCACCATTTAAAGCTGCTGCATGTGTTGAAAGGTAGTTATTTTTGTCACTTACTGTTTGTTACAAGGCATGTTCTGTGCTGTAGCTTTTTCTACAGTCAGCATCTCCCTGCTCGTGCCTGTGGAACTGGCCTTCGGCAAAATTGTCTAGTAGGTTCAGCTTTCTAGCTCTCTCCGGGTTCACTTACCAACACCCCTCCTCACCTTGCCCCTACCTCCTGCTTTTTATCCTATAGGCTTCTGGATTTTGTTCAGTTTCTAAGACCTCAGCTATCAACTAATGTAGCTTACAATGCACAAGACTGTCTCTTAGAGGTATCTGCATGTTGATAAGAACTTTTTGAAAATCAATACACATTCAATCTCAAAACTGGAACACATTTATGGAATTGAAAAAATGTAAAAAAACTGCTTTTTAAAAACTCTAGCATTTATTAAGAGCTTTCTATCTTTCAGGCCAAGTCAATTATTTTTATTTTGGTATAGGAGAGGTTGTTAGTGTTAAATGATGTCTGGGCTTCAGTTCCGTAATCTGTAATATGAAATTATTGAACTAGATTATTCAAAGTCATTTTCAGCTCCAATATTTCAAAGTCTTAAGAAGGCAGATTGCTTCCTCATGGGTCATATGGAACAGTCATGCTGTCTGTGTGACCTGGGCACCAGAATCTTGGTAGCATTTGACATTTGAATTTCTATAAAGGACTTTACGATGACCAAAAAAAGAAAAAAACCATGGTTGAGAGTGAACAAACCATCTCTGCAAGAAAGCACGTAGAGTTAATGAAAAGTTAACATAAGCAATTATTCAAACACAAAAATCAAACATACACTCAAAACCAAAACAAAAAGACACAGATTAGAAATGATTTTTAGTTTGTCCTCGTATTAACGAAAAAATCTCTTCTCTTTAGGGAATTGGTGAAACTCAAAATCAGATTTTGTTAGTCATGCCTCACTCCCAGCATTTATGGGGCCTAAGCCAAAAGTACAAAAGGAGGCTCACATACCAAGTCTCTAAATGCTAAATGGTATCAATCAAGCTAAGATTCTTCTATGGGTTCTATTCACACTACGTATCTTCTACTCTTCTATTAATACTTTGACAAATATACCTTCATAACAACTTAGAAGTTAGGCTTGAATTTAGAATTCTCAGACTTCTGCCCCAGACTGGGTGGCACGAAGAGAGCCAATACATGAAGCAGGGCCCATGACTGTCCCCATTTCTCTTTACACCCTCAGCTCAATCTAGCACCTCAAGGAGTCATACTTCCAAGCTCCCTCCATCAGCCACCAACACTTACCCCTGGCTACCCCTTAGTCACCCTTACGACCTGGTCCACTCTCAAAATGATAGACCCATACAAGCTCTGGAAGCAGATTCAGAGTTATTCTGGCAGAGAATTCCAGAGCCCCAGACGCTCAGGGCACGTGTGTGTCATCCCTAGGAGGGCACATCTGCTCAATCCTGTTGATCCCACACCTTATGAAGAGGAGTACATGCAGAAGATATGGAAAAGCAGGGGCTGAGGGCAGAGGTCCTATTGCACAAGTCTAGGGGTGGGACTGGATGTGGTTCCATCCCTGTTTGAATAGTCATACACTTTCATTATTATGTTCCAACGTTGCCCACTGGTGCATTTTTTTGGTTCTTTTCCTGATCATGACAGATGTAACAGAATAGTCTTTTCCTTATCTCAGAACTTTTAAGATTTCTCCCTCTCCCTCTCTCTCTTTCTCTCTCTCTCTGTAAGTGTTTACCATGTCATCTTAAATATCTATATGTTTACAGCTATTTCTTTTCCTATCTTCTATGCTACAGTTCCGTGGAACTGTGCATTAAAATGCCTACCACAAAGTCAGGTATCAGAATAATTTTTATTTCTGCTGCTCACTGTGGTGGTAGAAAGGGTTTATATAGAGGGCTCTAGCTTTAGAACTAGAAAAGAACAGTGTCTACGTTGTCTGTTAACTAAAATCCTCCATGCAGAAGTCATTGTTTGTTACATCCCACGTCCTACAATCAGATGCTCTTCCCTCCTTTCTCTCTGGAGTTTTCCAATTTAACCATTTCAAGGCCACTTGTGAGAATTGCAGTAGCTCCTTGAACAACTAGGGGGTTAGGGGCATCGACTCCCCATACAGTTGAAAGTCCGCATCTAACTTTTGACTCCTCAAAAACTTAACTACTAATAGCCTACTGTTGACTGGAAGCCTTACTGCTAACACGAACAGTTGACTAACACATACTTCATATGTTGTATTTCTATAATATAGTAAGCTGGAGAAAAGAATGTTAAGAAAATCATAAGGAAGAAAAAATATATTTAATATTCATTAAGTGAAAGTGAGTCATCATAAAGTTCTTCACGCCCATAGTCTTCATGTTGAGTAGGCTGAGATAATGGAGGAAGAGGAGAGGTTGGTCCTCCTGTCTCAGAGGTGGCAGAAGTGGAAGGACCATCTGCAAATAAGCGGATCCATGTAGTTCAAACCAGTGCTGTTCAAGAGTCAATGGTATATTTATAATTTAAACACTACTGTAGACTTCTCCTGTTAATGAAATGATTTTTCAAGGCTCTATTAGCTCTGACCATATCATCTGCCTAGGACACAAATATCTTTTTATAATGAAAAATAATTAAGGAATTCTATAGAGGAGTAAAATATTTCCAGCATCAAATTAAAGAAAAATTAAACTGATGTCCAACTCTCACCCCCAGTTAGAAACAGTTTATTTTAAAAATTAAATTCCTCAAAAATAATTTTAAAATATAGATCTGAGAGAAAAATGGCACAAATTAGCATTAAAAAGGAGTTGCTTATTTTGTAGAATTTTAATAACAAGTAAAACTGGAAATATTTTGGCTTATATTATCACTGTGCCATTGTAATGTGGTATTATAATTAGTGTTAATACTAAGAACTATTGATATTTCAATCCCATGGACTTTGCTAAAAATAAGGCGTGCCCATACTTCTCAAAATGTTGATTTCTTCTTTTGGCAATCTTCTTTACTCAATTTCAGCTTGAATTTTCTGTACTCACAGTGTTTATTTCCCCAGAGTTCCCCTAGAAGGTTTTGCTAGTGTTGGTCTCACATATACACTTGCAACAGGCTCCTAAGCAAATAAGGCTGATAGTCATGAAAGGTTCTGAAATCTGGATGTAAATACTGAGTTTTATTGATAATTTGCATAATTAGAGTATCAATGGGGAGTATGGCAGACACCTTAGAGAGCATCTGAGAATCCTAAAAATAATTTGCGTGGGTTGGAAAGAAACTATTATGATAAATGTTCTGTGCTTACTTTTGAGTTTTGTGGTATTTTCAGGATTTAAAAAAAAAAACCAAAAAATAGAAAGTTACAAATGATGATTCATTCAATGAGTCCAGTGAAGGTTTGTTGAAGCAGGTGTGAAAAAAATTCTGGCATTTTGTGGATGAAATGAATATAGAAGAAATAATGCACTGCATGTTTATTTTAGTTATGTAGTTCACATTTTAGAGGGGAACATATTTGGTCTATGGAAAGTAAAAGGAAGGCATCAAATTAATATGTGTGGAAAGGATGCTCTATAATATCACTTCAGAGTTGCTGGAAGTAGACTGGAGAGTAGACTGGAATTTCAATTCCAAACCTACTGACTGTGCCTCTATTCATGGTCAAGAAATGAATTAAAAAAGAATATTATAAGCTATTTTTGTACACCTGGAAACTTTAATCCTTTGTCTGATGTGAACATATAAAGTAATTTTTGTCTTAATGATCTCTTTACCTTCAGAAAGAATAAATAGTGATGGAAGGGAATTGAAGTAGGGTGATTGATACTGGAGGGAGGAGAGTGGAGGCTGTGTCTGTACAATAGATGGAGCTTGGGCAGTAAATTTTAATCTCATTGATTTTGAATCTGGACTATTAGAGTCAGAGAAACGTGGGATCAAGTTCAAGTTCTCTCACTTAATATCTGGGCAACTTTGGACAAAGTAGAATATGCCATAGTGGGGTTAGATTAAAGTTATCAGTATGAGTTCATGGTTTTTCATACATATATTTATAGATAGGTATGCAAATACATTGAGATATGGGTATATCTATCTATCTATCTATCTATCTATCTATCTATCTATATATATGTTTCTTAGCTCTGTTGACTGAGAAGGACTATGATCAGTGACCTACTGGTGGCAATGAGCAAAATTATAGCACCCAAGGCATAGTTTATAATACCATTATCAACTAAAATGAACCACAGCTCCTTGGGGGGAAGACTGATGCTAGGACTGAGACAATGCAAGCACAAGAAAAACCTAGAATGGATAGATACTCTGTAAGCCAGAAAGTAAAGGAGTGCTCCAAGAGGGATAGAGTCACGTCAAAAAGACAAAAGAGTCATCTTGAAGGGCTCTGAGTGGTCAACTCTGGAACAATTTGAATATTATTAATAAAAAAAGTAGATTGTAATGGATTATAAAACATTGACTAAAATAAAAATTCTTGGTGATATAAATCTATAAGTGAATAAATAAATGGGAGAGAAGAGAATATTCTTTCTTATAGTGAAGTGTTAGCCAATGAATATAAAAAGATGTATGGAATTAGAAAATCATGAATGGATTCAAAAACTGGAAGATTAAAGGTTGAAGAGGTACAGGATGCTTTATGATCTCATGTTGCCTCCTTCACAAATTGCATACTGGTTACAAATGGGAAATAGCTTTTGACTGGAGAAACCTGATGGATACCACAATAACAAAGTGATAAAGTTAACTCTATCAATATTGGAAACATATTGCATGCTGTTTATTAGAATACACTAAGGATAAAACATACAATGGTTTTTCTGTCAAACATAACTTGAACCTAATGATGAGGAGACAACAGACAATCCCAAACTAAGGGATCGTCTACGAAATCATTGGCCTCTACTCTGTAATAATGTCAATGTCCAGAAAAACCAAGAAAGGCTGCGGAACTCTTTCCAAATAAAAGAGACTAAATAGACATGATAAGTTATTGAAATGCCTGATCCTAGACTAAGAGAATATTAGTCATGAAGTGTTTTATTGAGACATTTTATGAATTTGAATAGGAGCTATAGATTATGAAAACATTTTACATTGGTGTTAAATTTCCCAATTTTGATAATTTGTCAGTGAAAATATGTAAGAGAATGCCCTGTTACTTAAGAAATATACAACGAATGATGTAGAAGTAAAGGGCTGTGGTGTTTCCATCTAACTTTCAATGGTTCATGGAGAGAGAGAGTGAAACAGAGAATTGAGAGAGCAAATGGGGCAAAATGTAAACAATTTGTGAATCTTGATTAAGGCTATGCAGGAATTCATTATTCATGAAATGTTTCTGTAAGTCTGGAATTATATTAATATATAAAGGGAAGAAAGAAAGAAAGAAAGAAAGGTCACTTAAAGATGGGAAATGAAAAAAAAGAAAGAAAGAAAGAAAGAAAGGAAGGAGGGAGGAAAGTTGTCCATGGCCTCAAAATAGAATGGGTTTCTTTTGCCTTTGTGGTTGGTAATGTCTAAAGGGAAGGGGTATGGGATGAGTGGGTGGGACTCTTGCAGCACAACCATCCAAATTTTTCCATGTGAGCCTGGTTGTCAGATTTAGTGGTTTTTGCTGCTCTTCTATTCCTGACTTCTGACGTTCAAAATATTAATACAATAAAATACAGATTACTTCCTATGTCACTAAGCAAATGCTAAACTGACCTGACGTAGTTGGTGTATTCTTACTATTTCCTACTCTGTTTATTGATTGTGTATCTTTTTTGTTACAAAATAATGTCTCTGTATGTTTCAAGAACAGATGTAAAGACCAACTCAAAAGCTAAAATGCTTATAAAATATCTCTACCCACCACTAATTTAGCAACTGCCAATTTTGAGACTTGCTGTTTATAACATGTTAGTTGAAACAGTAACTATTAATTTAAGAAGGAAAATTTTCTTCTACTGTTGAGAAAATTAAATGATGTTCCTTCAAACATTATAAGATGAAAAAGATGTAATGGAACAAAACCCCCATGGCCTTTGAAAGTCTAAATTGGAAAATGCATTCTGAATGCAATTTTAATTAAAGCAATTGAATTTAAGCAGTTGAGATAAGCAAGGAATTGGAAGCCCTAAACCTTAATTTATCACTTTGATAGGCTAGATTATGGAAATTGTATTTTAAATATAGGTCTCTGTTGGTTTGAGCTACAAGAACTCCATCAGATACTGTGCTGCAAGGCACACTTCTGGTCTTTCATTTAATTGTCTTTTTGCCTAGTTGATTAAATAAAGATTAGCATTTATTATCTTCACAGCATTTTACAAGCTTTACCAAATGAAGCTAAACAGCTCTTCTATGCTGTAGGCACACCCATTGCTTTACCCTCATTTACAGATAGATGAATCAGAGAAGACTCAAGGTCTCAAGTACCATAGTAACAGGGAAAAGTACAAGGTCACACATCTTAACTTCTACCTAGATCCTTGAGCCATTGCTAGTATGTTCAATCTATTGTTCACAAAAATCTTCAGGGCATTTAATGGTTTTTGAGACTATATTATACTTGTGAAGAATTTAAACCTGGCTAGATTCCTGTCTTCAACAGCTCATAGGAGAGGGAGGGAAGAGGCTCTTTTGTAGTAATTACCCCGTTTCCTATTGCTGCTGTAAAAAATTACCACAAACAGTGGCTTAAAACAACACATTGATTCTCTTACAGTTCTGGAGGTCAGAACACTAAAATTAAGGTACACAGATTATTTTCTTCTGAGGACTCTAAGGCAGAACCTCGTTGCTCTGGTTTAAATGTGTCCCCTCCAAAATTGAGGCATTGTAAATGTGATAGTCCAGTCGACCCATGAACAACACTGGTTTGAGCTATGCACGTCCACTTACTGCAGTTTTCCTTCTGCTACTGTCACACTTGAGATAGCAAGACCAGACCCTCCTCTTCTGCCTCCTCAACCTGCTAAACACGAAGGCAACAAGGATGAAGATCTTGTGATGATTTTCCACTTAACGACTAGTGAATATATTATCTGTTCCTTATGATTTTCTTGACAATGTTTTCTTTAGCTTACTTTACTGTAAGGATATGGTATACAATACATATAACATACAAAATATGTGTTAATTAACTATGTTATCAGCAGTAGGCTACTACTAGCTACGTTTTGGGGGAGTCAAAATTTATTTGTGGATTTTTGACTTCACAGGGGGTTAGTGCATCCAAGCTTTGCGTTATTTAAGGGTCAGTTGTATTAAGAAGTGGGGCCTTTAAGAGATGATTGGCCATGAGGACTCCTCCCTTGTCAACGGGATTAAGGCCCTGTAAAAGAGGCTTCATGCAGATTTCAACTAGCTTTGCTCTCTTCGGCTCTCCTACCACGTGAGGACACATGTTAGGCCTTGCTTGCCCTTTTGTCTCCTGCCACGTGAGGTTGCAGCAAGAAGGCCCTCACCAGATGCCAGTTCTGGACTTCTCAGTCTCCAGAACTGTGAAAAAATAAATTTCTATGTTTTATAAATTACCCAGTCTCAGGTATTCTGATATAG
The DNA here is from genome assembly GCA_028533085.1 of Varecia variegata. NCBI lineage: Eukaryota > Metazoa > Chordata > Mammalia > Primates > Lemuridae > Varecia > Varecia variegata. The sequence goes on from CM052438.1 coordinate 61,173,574, forward strand.
GAGCATAAATGGACTATGACACTGTTTCCTTGCTTTTGCCAGCTTTTTTTTTTTTTTAATTTCAGAGAGGTTTATTTTGAGCCAATATGAAAACACAAACCCAAGAATCCTTGAGTAAGTGGTCCCAAGACAGTCAGAATGCAACTCTGTTTTATATCTTTCAGGGAAGCAGAAGTTATAGGCAAACTCATAAATCAATACATTGAGAATATACATTGGTTTGGTCCCAAAAGATGGAATATCTTGAACAAGGGCTCATAAGTGGAGTCAGAGATTCTTTAATTTGTAATTGGTTGAAGGACTAAGACCTTGTCTAAAAACTTGGAGTCAGTAGAAAAGAATGTTTAAGTTTAATTTTAACATACGTTCGTTAAGAAGTCTGCTAATCGTCATGAGATGCTATGCCAGCGTGAGGTTGTGAGAGCAAGACACAGCTGCTGGGTCAGAGGACCTGTTAAGCAAAACTGATGGTCTGCAGATGTGATTTGACCCTTGCCTGGCATGGCTTTAGGTCTTGTTTATAACTTGGTATCTTATTACCACAAAGAATCTATTCTGTCAGTGTTATGATCTCTGCTTTAATATCAATGCTGGTCAGTTGTCGTATCTACATGCAAAAGGGAGTGGATATAATGAGGTGTGTCTTACCTCCTGTCCCATCATGGCCAGGAACTCAGTTTTAAAGGTTCCTCTGGGGTCCCCTTGGTCAAGAGGGGACTGCCAGTCAGTTAGGGAGGCTTACGATTTTATTTTTAGTTTACATATCAGTTGATGGACATTTGGGTTTTTCTACCTTTTGGCTATTGGGAGTAGTGGTGTTATGAGTACCTATCCTAGTCAGCTCAGACTGCCATAATAAAATATTATAATCTGTGTGTCTTACACAACAAACATTAATTTCTCACAGCTCTGGAGGCTGGGAAAGCCAAGATCAAGGCACTGGCATATTTTGTTCCTAGAGGGGGTCCTCTCCCTGGTTTGTAGACCATCACCTTCTCCCAGTGTCCTCACATGGTGGAGGAGAGAGAAAAGGAGAGGGAGCGAGCAAGAGAACACTCTGGTCTCCCCTTCTCTACTTACAGGATGCCATTATAATCCCATCATGAGGTCCCCACCCTTGTCACCTCTTCCAAACCTAATTACTTCTCAAAGGCCCCACGTCCAAATACAATCACATTAGGAGTTAGGGTTTCAACATATGAATTTAGGGGGACAAAAGCATTCAGTCCGCACAATAATCATGTACAAACATTTGAGTACCTGCTTTCAATTGTTTTTGGTATATACCTGTGAGTGGAATTGCTGGGCCATTCTTGTTTTTCTTTTTTTCTCAATTCCTCTTCATTTAAGTATTTTTTTTCTATTTCAAAATATTAATTAAGGGGGTTCAAGTGTTTTTGCTACATGTATCCCTTGTATAATCCTCAAGTCAGGGCTCTTGGTTGCCCATCACCAGAATAGTGTTCAGTGTACCCAATAGGTAAGTTTTTATCCCATACCCCCCCACCCTCCTCTTTTCTTGGTTTCTCATATCCTTCACAATGCTTTGTGCCTGTGTGTGCCCATCATCTAATTCCCACTTATTAGTGAGAAAATATGGTGTTCTGAGGTACTTCACTTTGGATAATGGTCTCCAGTTCCAACCAAGTTGCTGCAAAAGACATTATTCCATTCCTTTTTATAGCTGAGTAGCACTTCATGGTATATATTAAAATATACCAAATTTTGGCTGGGCACGGCGGCTCACACCTATAATCGTAGCACTCTGGGAGGCCGAGGCGGAAGGATCGCTTGAGGTCGGGAGTTTGAGACCAGCCTGAGCAAGAGTGAGACCCTGCCTCTACTAAAAATAAAAAAAAAAAATTTAGCCTGGCAACTGAAAAACAAAAATAGAAGGAATTAGCTGGGCATGGTGGTGTGCATCTGTGGTCCCAGCTACTTGGGGGGCTGAGGCAGGAGGATCGCTTGAGCCCAGGAGTTTGAGGTTGCTATGAGCTAGGCTGACCCCACTGCACTCTAGCCCAGGTGATAGAACAAGACTCTGTCTCAAAAAAAAAAAAAAAAAAATACACACACACACACACACACACACACCACATTTTCTTTATCCACTGATGAATTGATGGGCACTTAGGTTGATTCCACGTTTTTGCAATTGTAAATTGTGCTGCAATAAACATTTGATGCAGGTGTCTTTTTCACAAAAAGATTTTTTTTTTTTTTTTTTGAGACAGAGTGTCACTCTGTCACTCCAGCTAGAGTGCAGTGGCATCATCATAGCTCACTGCAACTTCAAACTCCTGGGCTCAAGTGATCCTCTTGCCTCAGCCTCCCAAGTAGCTGGGGTTACAGGTGTGCACCACCCCTCCCAGCTAATTTTTTTCTTTTTTTGGTAGAGACAGGGTGTTGCTCTTGCTTAGGCTAGTCTCAAACTCCTGAGCTCAAACGATTCTCCGGCCTTGGCCTCCCAGAATGCTAGGATTAGAGGCATGAGCCACCATGCCCAACAAACTTCTTTTCCTTTGGGTAAATACCCATCAGCAGGATTGTTGAATTGAATGATAGGTCTGCATTTATTTCTTTGAAGAATCTCTGTTAGGTTTTCCACAGAGGTTGTACTAATTTGCAAACCCTCAGCAGTGTATAATTTTTCCTGTCTCTCTACATCCATGCCTGCATCTATTGCTTTTTGATTTTTTAGTAATGGCCATTCTGGCAGGGGTAAGGTAATATCTCATTGTAGTTTTAATTTGCATTTCCCTGATGATTAGTGATGCTGACCTTTTTTTATATATGTTTGTTGGCCATTTGTCTAGTTTCTTTAAAAAACTTCTGTTCATGTCTTTTGCCCACTTTTCGATGGGGTTGATTGTTTATTTCTTGTGGATTTATTTGAGATCCCTGGTGTTGGGGGTGCCTGGCTCTGTCACGGGCCTGCAAGTACATCTGCTGTCCCTGCTCCCACCCTGGTCTAGCAAGTGGCGATGTTGGGGCAGCTGCAGCAAAGCTGATACCATGTAGACCTTTCCCATACTGTCACCAAGCAGTTCTCTGATCAGTACAGAGGCCCACAGTGGTGGTGTGGGGCCCCCCACTCACAGCTTGAGTTGCAGCGTCTGCATAGGGAGGCTGGGTCCCTGGGGCTCTTCTTGCCTTTGTCATTTCTCCACATGTAGGGGTCTCTCCCAGGTAAGCTTCCAGTCTTGGTGAGTGGTACTCCCCGTCCCTGTCTCCTTCACTTGGAGTGTCCCCCGTCAGTTCTCTGATGATTTGCAATGCTCTTTCCAAGAGGGTGAGGATCTACTTGCAGTGTTTGATCCTCTCCTAGAGGGTGCATATGTGTGCTGCTTCTAGTCCACCGTCTCAGCCCAGATCCGCTTTTGCCAGCTTCTAAAGGCTGCCTGCATTCTTTCGCTCATGGCTCCCTCCTCCATCCTCAATGCCAGCTTCTAATATGGTCACATCTCTTTCTCTAACTCTAGCCTTACTGCCTTCCTTTTATAAGGGCCCTCGTGATTATCTGGTCCACTGGGATAATTGAGGATAATCTCCCCCAGCTCAAGGTCTTTAACTTGATTACATTTGATAAGTCCCTTTGGCTGTAAAAGGTAAAATAATCACAAGTCCAGAGATTGGAGTGTGGATATTTTGGGTGGACATTATTCAGCCCATCATACTTCTCAAAACTTACGTAAGAAAGAAGATGACTGGCATCCACTTCTTCTTCCCTTTGTAGTCTTCAGATCCATATTCCTGAAGTTACAGGTGGTTACTGAGACAAAAAGTAGACCCTAGGGACATACCTCAAGCAAAATGGAGAACTAGGGAATATAATCCCCTAGCAGTATAATCATCAGAGCAGGGAGTTTGTAATAGAAAGATGTGGATTCTAATCTGATGTTGTACTAGATAAACAAGCCTGAGAAAGGGGTTAAGTCTATGGCTGATGAAGGAGTAGGCAAGTTAAAACAAAACAACAGTAAAAAACCTTCCTTTTACCAATTCTTCAAATCTCCCAGACTTGATTTTTTAAGAATGTATTTCCTACTACTCCCTGAAATATCTTTTCCATAGGCCTAAGAAACTTCGTGTTGACACACTGCTCGAAACATATTGAAAAGTCTCCATATTGGAGAACGTTCCCTGCGGAAGAAACCATATGTCTTCTCTATCTTCATACTTGCCTCCCCACTGAGGCTTCCAGTGCCAGTTCTATCTCGGCCATTTACCAATAGAGAGATATTAGGCCAGCTGCATAATTTTCTGAGCCTCAATTTTCCTATTTCTAACACGGGTACAATAATCTTTACTTCATAATGTTTTGTGAATTTTAAGTGAGATTATGCATGAAGACCCCCTAGCACATATTAAATAGTGGGTAAAAAACAAAAATAAACCCAAAACCCCTGGGGTCCATTCGTCTCAAGAAACTCTCCAAATTCTATTTTAAGCAAACATGCTTAGGCTGTTCAGCCTGACCACATGAGGAGTATATGACAACAGAACTGACATAGATAGTGATATAAAAATTTTCTCTCTTAATAAATAAACATATATTGAGATCTTCCAGGTTCTGTGCTAGGCACGGTTCTCAAGGTACACACTGTTTTGAAGAAGACAAGTCATTATATAATAACATAACCTGAAAAGTGCTAAGATAGAGGTTTGAACAAATAAACTGGTAATAAGGACATAGAGCAGATACCTCCTCTATCTCTACCTCCTTTCTCTCTGACATCTGTGTGATAAGGTGAAACCAATTGGGCTTCTGCACAAATGATACCAATGGGCAAGTAAATAAATATACTTGACAAAGAACTTGCATCCTTTGTTTTGAAGGCCCTGGGCAGATTAAAAAAAAAAAAAAAGTGTTGCTTTTCAGACAAGACCAGAGATAAACTACAGGTAAAATTCCAGTCTAACGTTATTATCAGCACAAAATCCTTTTTGTGCAGCCAAATGAGACCTCTGTCCTGGCTGATTGCCCATGAAAACAGCAGTATTTTGTTAAACTAATTACATTGTTTTCTTGCAAAGAATAGGGCTCTGGGCATTATATGATTTCCTTTCTAAATGATAGTCTCTGTTCTTACCAAATTGCTTCATTCAGTACTTTACTACATAGCGGAAAGGATAGGGAGCCTGGTCTCTTGCAGCTCACCCTTTTGTTCTTGATTTCCTCTGCAATCTCCACCCAGTTCCTCCCTATGATACTCTATCAACCTAAACTCTAACTCACCCACATCACTCACAAAATATTGGTCAAGAAAGCAAAGATCAGAGGGAAAACATAGAGTGGGTATGTGTTGAATGCTTTCTTTCTTAATGGTTTTGAAGCATTTTCCAAGTGTTAAATCACTTTGAAGAGACTGGACCCTGCTTGCTTCCATATTCTATTAGTGCAGGCTAGAATGTGATTTACAGACTTGTATGACTTTTAGTAAAATTCCACTGAAACAGAACAACTCAGGTGTCCTCTAGAGTTGTTTATAATAAGATTTTATCTTTATTAGAAAGAAAACAGCACTAGTTCCAGCTCCTCTTGCTTTAAAATAGCTATAAAAATGCACTTTTCATCAGTGGAGGCTATAAAGTTTAGTTTGACAGCTGGCCTCATACAGTTAAATGCTATTTCATGTTATTTAGTTTAAAATTTCTCTCATAATGCTAGGCACAGATAAGAAGAGACCCAGGTGCTGAATGCCATATTTTTAGTTCTGATGGAATGTACTTTGTCAACAAAGTTGGAAAGCAAAAGAAGAAATAAAGAGCAGCTAAGAAAACTTATTTGAATGAAATCTAAAGAATATAGCATGGTGTTTTCATGAGCTTTGCCAAAAGTGTGAATGAAAATAATAAAAATTGACTCTGTCAGCAGAACTATTTATTTTTTATACTATACAAAATCAAATAGCAATGAAAGAAAAATCACAACAAAATGAAAATTCAGTATTTGGGCTTTTTCCCTGTTTCCTTCACTATGAGTATCTCTCAAAACGAAAACAAAAAGAACAAAGCATTGAATGCTGATCAAGATTCTTGACTTTCGGAGACATAAACTAAGCGGTTTTGTAGAGGTTTATTGAACTTTAGCTGTCCCCGAAGTAATCAACATGTTGCTTATGGTAAAACATACATCTAGGACTCCTAATTTGTGATCTGGACCAGGATTTCAATGCTTCAAGCAAGCACAGGTACTAAAGTTGCTTATTGAACAGCAGATTGAACCATGCCCCACAAACGTCATGCAATGACGTACATTATCATTAAAGAAGGGAAATGGTTCATAGCAAGGGCACTGGGATTGCAAAGTGTAGAATTGGGGATTATTGTTAGCTCAGCTGGGCAAGGCCATGGCTGTCAAGAAGTCAGAATCCAGGCAGGTATCACTCAAAGCCAGGCACACTTCCAGCTGGTTCATAGGCTTATAATACATTTATCAGGCAGTAGTTGTAAGTGTTAACATTTTCATTATTTTTGCTGGCATGTTTAATTTCAAACCTCATCTATTTTCTCGCCACTTCATACAGCATGCTGAAAGTTGCCAACATCTCTGTCCCTAATAGAGACATCCTGGAATACAGAGGTAACTAGACACTGCATGATGTTTGGAAGCTCTCACCTAAGCTATGAACGCAGCCTTTGACTAGTCCTCTATAATAGTAATTGTCCATTTAGTATAATCTAAAGAGTGATATGTACGAGGTGTGTGTGTGTGAGATAAGGCCATCCCTTCTAGTCTAATACTGTGGCCATAAGCACTGAAGTATATTAGATAAAGGAGGAAATTATCCAGAAAGACTCAAACGAATATTAGGAAATTAAATATCTAGATAATCAACATATGGTAACTTATGATCATTTAAACTTATGATAATAAATAGTAGGAAAAAAATGTGCAAAGCTATATAAAAGGCTGTGGAAAATAGGGAACTAACTGAAGCATGTGATTCTGAGGATATTTATAACCCAGCAAAGGTGAGAGGACGAGGAAGACATGGTCATAGAGATAATAACAGACAAACCATGGCTAAAAAATAGTGTAGTTAACATTTTGGAGTAGTTACTGTGTGCTGGGCATTGTGTTATATATTTTACATTTATTTTCTCATTTCTTTTTCATATCTTTATAACACAGATACTATTATTGTCCTTATTGTCCTCATTTTATGTTGAGGAAATTGAGACCTAGAGGGGTTAAAAGATTTGTCCAACATGACATGGCTGGCACATGTGATTTATTCATTAAGTGATTCAACTATTCATTTATTTATTCAATCAACAATTATTTACTATATAGTTATTATGTGCTAGACACTGTATCAGGTACTGGTGACGTAGAGCAATGGACAAAACAATTGAAACCCTTGCTCTCAGGAAGCTTACATTTTAGTAGAAATCGGTTGGGAAACAAAATACCAATGAACAATTTTATAAATGCCAGCAGGCAGTAGTGTTGTAAAGAAGATTGGATAAGGTGTGAAATTGGATAAGGTGTCAGGGATGACCTATTTGAAGAGGTGGCATCTAAACTCTTTTTGGTTAGTTCAAGATTCAATAATTTTTTAACATTTTTCTTATTATGAAAATATTGTGTGATCACTATAGAATATTCAGAAATGTAAAAAACATACAAAAGAAAATAAAAAGTAATCTATTAAATACAATAAAAAATAAAAGTATCTGTTATTTTACCACCTATATGAAACTATCACTCTTTTGCTTTTTGCCATATGAGATAATTAGAACATTGAGATTTTATTGCTTATATAATTTTATATAGTGCTTTTTCTCCTATTTTTGGATGCTGAATATTTTTTATTATCACTAAATATTCTTGTAAGATATAATTTTGCATCTTATTCAACTATATGAATGAACCACAGTTTCTTTAGCCTTTCTGTTGTATTTAGCCTTTCTATTGGATATGTATATTACCTTGAATTTTTTACTACCATAAATATTGACTTGATGACCACCCTTGAACATAACTTGTAGGCTTCTCTGATTATTTACTTAGGATAAATTCATGCTGAATTTCTGGGGAAACATATGTGTAAAGCCAAATTTGCTTTCCAGAAAACTGATGTCAACTCATTCTTCCACCAATCTTGAATGAGTGCCAATTCATGGTAATCTTTAATTTATATTGCTATTTAATACATATCAGCTAATTTTATGAATGAAAATATCACTATTGCTATAATAAGATTGATCTTTCATTGAAAAACACCTCTAAATTTGGATCTCAGAACTTGCTGGTCTATAGAATCTGGTATAAGAAAAATGAGGTGAAGGGTGATTTCAAGGATTCTGGACTCAGCAATTAGGAAGGAAGTAGTTGTCTTTTACTGGAAAAAGTTACAAAAAGAAAAAAAAATCTTAAACAGGGATTTAGGAAACTTTTCAGATATGCTTGACTTAGTTTTAACAACTTTATTAAGAAAGAAGTTGTATTTAATGTTACTGAAAATGTTTTAAACAAGCCACTTTAAAATTCTCCACTTTAGGAATTAAGGTGGATAATGGGTAAAAAACAAAATGAGTTTATTTTGAATTATGCAGTGTCATACATATCATATATAAAAACCTAATTTACTAAAATTCAGAGTAGGAAGCAGCATTGCCTTTGGAGCCCTCAAATTTGGTATCATATAAACAGGTGAGAAAGTCTTTGTTTTGCAGTAGATACAGGAGTGGCTTCGGTGTCTTGAAGGCCCTAGGTTAAAAGTATGGCAGGTGTCTCAGTCTGTCCAGGTGGCTATAACAAAATGCCATAAATTGAGTGGCTTATGAGCAAAAGAAATTTATTTTTCACAGCTCTGGAGGCTAGGAAGTTCAAGATCAAGGCAGATTCAGTGTCTGGTGAGGACCTACTTTCAGGCTTAGGTGACACCTTCTCACTGTGTCTTCACATGGTAAAAGGGACAAGGGATCTTTGTGGGGTCTCTTTCATGAGAACACTAATTCCATTCATGAGGGACATAAACATTCACACCATAGCAGCAGGTATGCCTGATACACAGGTCAGTACCTTGAGGATACTCAGTTGTACATTGCTGTACATTGTCAGCACCTAGCGAGAGTGTTCTCTGTGATCTCAGGTAAGAAAATGTCTGAGTTTTTACTGCTAATCTGACTTTACCTTTTATCCATAGACTTATAAGTGATGAAGATACCAATAATACTGTTTTTCTGCACTGAAATTTATACATGAAACATTTTAATTCTTATTATAAATCAGTGCAGTCAATTGAAATTGTACGAATATCTTTAGAACTTGCAATAATTACACTTGGCATTTTACTGATAAATTTAGTCCCTAACGAAAAATGTTATGACTATTTTTCAAAATATTCAAAACAACCTTAAATGCTTTCTTGTCGACAAAGATGTGGGGATAATTACCCAGAGGGAAAGACCTATGTCTCAGCCACTGTCCATGTTATGCTGTTATAGATCTTTCTCTAGGCTTCTTGAACTACCAACAACTCTTTTAAGTAAAAAAAGCAGAACCAAAAGACAGAGAGAAGGGTGCTTGAAATCACTGTAGGGTAATATTCTGTGGGAACGTGGAAGAAATATGTACTGCAGCTTCCTCCAATACTGAGGCTGCTGGGCAAAAAGTGTTAATAACAATATTGGTTACAAACACAAACACACACACTGCAGGATTCACTCGCAATGAATTACTAACTGAAGCACTGAAACATTCTCAAAAAGAAATAGTAAATTTCATTTTGAGAGAATTCACCCAAAATTAATTCTAAAGCTCAGAGTCATCCTTTTTTGTGTGGCTCACAATAAAGGCCTTTCCCTCTGATTTTTCTCTATTAATACAGAATCCCTCAGGGACCTAAAGCCAGGAAGCCTTTTGCATGCATCATAAATTTTCTAGTGACATATTTAACCCAACTTCCTCTGTTGGAGCCTAGTGTATTAACAAACAACTCCTCTGACTTCCTAGAACACACACCTTTATTGAGTTTCAAAATGACCGTTTTCAGGCCTATTGGAACACAAAACAAAGCTCCCCTTTTACCATGGGCCTATTGAAGGCCACTTTGATTCTTCCATCAACATTGGGAACTGCCAGAAAAATTTCATTTTTTCCTGTGCCTGTTGGCAGTAGGAGAGAAGTTCTAATGAATCCATTGTCAGCAAACACGACTTTCTTGGATTGCAGAACACAAACTGACAAATCAGTTGCACTTTTAGTCTGTGGATATGAATGTGTCAGTGTTCTTCCTCTCCCGAAACTTTGCCAATTAGGAAGCAGATCCTCCTATCCTGTATTTCAAAGCCTTATTCACAGACTGACATTAGTGTTACAATTTCAGTAATGGACCCTAAGAAAGTATTACAACTAAATGGTTCTAGTTTCAATTATGAACCACATCATATAGAATGAACGCTCAGACACATGCTTCAGACTCCAAGTAGCTACGCTATGTCTTAACTGCTTTGCAATCTTTCAATTCAAGTGAAGTTAACACTTCAACCTTGTTGCTTCACTCTCAGAGAAGGTAAACACCGGGCTTTAATGGGCTGTGCTAATAATAACTACTCAAAGCAGTTAAACAAAACTCCAATTCTTTTCAAGGCTGGCAATGAAAAGAAAGTTCTAAAAGGAAGGACTGTAAGTATCTGAGATTAATGCTATACTTAAAAAAAGTTTTGGGAACTTTTATAAGCCTACTTACTGCTAGGTCAAAAAACTCTGGTGAAATTTGTGTTTTAATATAAGGCAAAAAATGAATTCAAAGTAGTCTAGAAAGACTAGCTTTTTATTTCTTTCCATTCCTTAGATGCTTATCAATGAAGGTCCTAACAAATTCGGAAAAATTTTTCAAAAGCCTGTTTTATGTAGATAGTTGATATATTTTAATCGCATAGAACATAATTTAAAAAATACTTTTCCATAACTCTATCTTGTCTCCCATTTCTAAATATAAATCAAAAATAGGTTTCTCAGAAGCAGTTGGCAGCAGAAAGCAGGGTGCAGCATGTGACTAGCTGTGCAGCAATGATTCTTTGCTTTCTGGGAATTCTAAGGGAGAACGGAGGCATGAGGCCAGGGTAGAGATTAGGACAGTCATTCCCAAGTTAGAGGAAACATTGGATAAATAATCAGTGATTCCTACTCTCTCCAAAATGTTTAACTTGACGTGACAGTGAAATATATTCATGCCATAAAACATTTAGGCACTCAATAAATCCTTGCTGAATACATTTATGAAGTGAAAATGAAAGATGCAGAATTCATTACTTTGTAATTATACATTCGTAAGTCAATGTATGTTTACAAAGTGCTTCCCAGTCCTAGTCTTCACTTTGGAGCAGAAGAAATAGAATTGGATTAGCATTAGCCGTAACGACTCTCAGCTGAACAGCACTTTACAACTTTCCCACATATTATTTCATTGTCGGTTGTTAAGTGCCTTGTGCGACACTACTCCATAACATGCCGAAAGCAGAGCTCGTTCCCTGCATACCCCGGGTGTGATGAGTTCACTGTGTGATTTTGTCAGTGCCTGCATAATTATCAAGAGAAAGGACCCTGGAAGAGCAAGTTGAGTGCACCTATTTACAGGACACCACTGAGGAGTATCATGGTGGAGTCTTTAATCATTTACTATAACAAGATTTAAGATGCTCTAATTTTCCAGCTTTTATCAGTTAGAGAATGCCTGCTGAAAATTCCAAATTGCAGCTTTCAGAAACACAAAGTAAGATGAACAATTCGGATCCAAAAAGCCTCTGTTCCCATTTGGTTCAAGAAACTCTAATTGCCTTGACCTCCAATTTGTCTAATTTACAGAAGCATTCTAAGTGTTTCCTTTCTTTCTACGCATTTTAAATGATTTCATTTTCTTGAATAATATGAAGTTGTCTCAAACTGTTTTTGTGTGCCCTCATAAATGTGATAAGGCAGAAGAGTTCTGAAGCAATATTCTATCAAAATAGAACTCATTGCCATTATATACGGATTAGGATGAACTAATATGAAGCCCACATGATACACTCTGTGTAGCAACGACAATAATCAAACCAAACCAAACAAACCACTTGGTTAGATACAGAGAAATAGGAGTTTTAATTGCTAAGAATTTGGGTTCACTATTTCCAGGTACTTTCCCATATTTACTCATTTCATCATCACAAACAAACTTTGACATTATATAATATTAAAGTTGAAGGCCTGGCATGGTGGCTCTCACCTGTAATCCTAGCACTTCCACCTCTCAAAGGCGCAGGTGGAAGGATTGCTTGAAGCCAGGAGTTTGAGACCAGCCTGAGCAAGGGTGAGACCCGTCTCTACACAAAATAGAAAAATTAGCCGGGAGTGGTGGTGTGTGCCTGTAGTCTCAGCTACTTGGGAGGCTGAGGAAGGAAGAGTACTTGAGCCCAGGAGTTGGAGGTTGCAGTGAGCTATGATGATGCCATTGCACTCTAGCCCAGGTGACAGAGCAAGACCTTGTCTCAAAAAAGTAAAAAAATAAAAATAAAGTTGGAAACATTGAGACTCAGAGCATTAAACAACAACAACAACAATTTTTAAAAAACAGTACAGGATAGGGTAGCACATAATAACATAGTCTTTAGTGTCAGACCAATATGATTTTGGTATCAAAGATACTTATGAAAACTTGCTAAGCCTCATTTCCTCTTCGATAAAATTGGAGATAATAATAGCACCTAACTTGTAAAGTTGTGAGAATTAAGAGTATTCATATAAGGTACTTAGCACAGTACTTGACACTTGGTAAGTATACAATAAATGTTAGCTATCTCTGTGAAGAATTTTAATAATTTATCCAGGGATGCTGGCTGAGAAGAGGCAGAGCTGAATCAATGTTAGTTTTGTGTGGGTCCAAAATCTGTGCTTTGAGCCATTATATTCTACTGCCTTCTATCATCTGTACAAAGTGTCCAAAATGGACCACATCATCTTCTAGTTCCAAAATATTGTGAGTCAGGGGCATAAAGATGTTTGTTATTTCCTCATATTAATTAGTCCATATAAAAGTATAGTACTACTACTAGAGTATAAAGGTCACAATTATAATAATGAATTTAGTCTTTTAATGGGAATTAAGTGTCATTTCTTGCTTTGTGTCAGTTTAACCTAATGTTAAAAATTTTTCCTAAAATGAGGAAATATCTGTTTAGCTCAGAGTACTTTATTTATAATAATGTAAGTTTGAAATGAAAAAGAAATATCAGGTTCCTCTTTTGAATTCTATAAACATAAAAAGAATGAGACGTCTTCTCAAATGACTGCACATAAAGCTCACCATTTGCTTCTTCCCACAATGGACTTTTTTTTTTTTCAAAATTGTAACTTTGAACCACAATTAGTAGGTTAACATTTTCTTTCTTTTATTTATGAAAGAAGTCAGGAATGTTCAACAAGAGAATTGATTTACTCTGAATTTGAAAGTCGTACAATAACGAATCCAAGTACCTCCATTAGGCCGGCTTACGTGGACCCATCTTGCACCATCCCTTTCAAGCATGCACATTAGTGGAGGTTCATAACATCAAGGGAAAGTCTAAGTAAAGGTTGTGACTATATATGGCTGCAGCCCTAAATATATGCTTCACATAAAGAAGTTGGTTCAGCTCACAGCATGTTATTTAAGAATGACTGAGTTTTATTTCTGGAAAGAGGGGATTTGAAATCATTGTTTACATTTTGGAAAAAATAAGATTTCTTCCACTGGACTAAGCTCTCATTTGTATATATTCATGACATACTCTATTTTCATATTAAATTCATACACGAGAAATTCATGGCCATGGGTAGATCTTGAGAGAGCATTTAGCAACATTTTTACTGCAAAAATAATTGTCTATTATATTATGTACAAATATGTGTGTCTAAGTTTCTTTTTGAAGTATATATTGAATGTTTCAACATAAAACCTTGATAGATGAGTCTTAATCATTTACTGGGAAAAAAAAAAAAAAAAAAGCCCTTACTCTAAAGCTAACTCAGTATCTATCACATTTGAAAAATCTGCTATAAAAGAAGCAGCCCATGATTACCTTATATAAATTGATCTTGACCATGGAACGTCTTATAAAACTGGCTCCCATTTCACTTCTAGGTAACACTGTCAGGAAGTGGAGTCATCATTTCAGACCTGGTCTCCTTCACAGATTTGTGGGCGTTATATCAGTCGTGCTTTCCCTGTTAGGTTATGGTTTGTTGGTCTTTGTTATCCTTTAGGAAATGAGGGGAAAGCAAAGATTTTCTTGAAGATTGATTTTAAAAAATGAGGAAGAATATACAAAGCTATTCTGAGTTTTATTTATAGCATAATGCCTATCTGTGAGGAGAAACCAGCAACCCGTGCTATATTCAACTATTACTGAAAAGGAAGTTTCAGTTAAAGAAACAAGAAAGGCAAATGGTTTGAGGGTTACCAAGTTCATCTTCCTTTTTCAAAATAAGACAGAAAATTAAAATATTTCAAAATACAATAAAATAAAGGTCCATTCCTTGCCACCTCCACTTCACAGCCACCCCATCTTGTCAACTATGCTGGGAAGAAGGACCCGAAATCCTTCAACCAGAGCCTGGCCAGTGGGAAAATTTCATCTACATCCCAGTCATCAAGGACATGGGGATCACCTGCTCCCACTCTGGCTCATGCCAAGAGATCAGAAAGTCTTCTTGGGAGATCAGACTTTCAATTCTCTTGTTGGATGTCTGACTGTCAGGCGGAGGTATGTAGATGAAGGTCAGTGTGCTGCAATAGCAGGCACATACTGACCACCACCCAGAGAAAGTGCTTCCTGGACTACTAGTGGAAAGAATAGAAAGAAATTGATTCTGTGCTTCTACCTAGTCTCTTATGGTTCCTAACTATGCTACTCTCATTCACAACATAAGCTATGCAGAACTTCAGGTGGCTCCATGCACTACATTTCTCACATTGTTATAAAATCATGTGTTGTTGATTCAGTATTTTTTTTTGTATCTTTTGATCTGTAAAACTGTATTGGCATCAAGATATGTTAATTAATAGTGTTAAATTCATAAAAATTTACATAGACCATGAAGTTTTAGAGTATTGGCAACAAAGCAATATAAAAAGAGGACAAGACCACTTATTATAGAATACCTACTGGTCACTAATATGGTTTCTATACACTGGTCCAAAGGGGCATTAGAGGCAACAGGAGAACATGGAGCATTATTATTCTGGACACACACTGTCATCCTACCCTACGTGTCATGCGCATTCTCAACTTTCCACAAGATTGTTTTATATACTAGAATGGCAGATCCAGCTCATACAAAAATCAAGACAGGCAATGCAACATTTAATTTATAAAGATATCCTGCTCCTACTGTGCATTCACTGTGATCTTGAAACTACTTGGCTCAAGAACTTGTCCTGGTCACTTGACTTTTTTGATTGGATAATTAATTTCTCCACCACTCTCCTGTCACTTCTATCCTGGTAGCAGCCAATTAGTATCAATAAAATCATAGCTCGACAGTCTTTGTGTAAAGTCATGATCATTCTTATGGACATATTTGGTCCACTTCTGAGAAAAGAGTGACATTATACTGTGATCCATGAGATTAAACAAAAATCATATTTTTTTATTTTCAGGGAAGATACAAGCTACAAAAGGGAAAAATTCAGATTGATGAATAATGATATTGTTTTTAATTAATTAAATTTATTCAATATCAGCTAAGTAATATCAGTTAGACTTTCATTGTCTTATTCACATTCTCCTGTCCAATATGTTTTTAATTTACAGTATATGCCAAATCCAGTTAGGGGTGGTCAGCTAGGGAAAGTTAACCGGTCCACACAGGGTTTCAAAATATGACCATGGCTTTATACACATTGTGATGGAGTAGACTGAGGCATTCAGTTACAAACAGTAGTAATACCAATTAATTAGGTTATTTTAAATAAGAAACCGTAGATTGAAGCTTCCTTCCTTGGGTTCTTGAACTCACAAACTATCTAATTGATGGGAGGTAGCAATCGGAGGTACTTGTGGGTCACTGTCATCAAACTTTACTTAATCAGATGATGCTTTTTATGGAGCTGACTTTTAAGTAGAATCATTAAAGATGCATGTAGCTCTTATGATGCAGAAAGATAACCTCTTAGGTATGCTGAGACAAGGTGAATGGATGAACGAAAACACAGGGAATTAGAGGAGGCCGTCAAGAGGCTTCCCAGGGTGCCTGTGCGTGAAGCATTGGGTCTAACATTCAATGGTCAATCATCAGCAGGCCTTAGAAATACAAAATCTCTGCAGGGAGTTTCTCTCAAATAGTAGGCTCTTTAATTTTGGAATATCTCTGAAAAAATAAAGATTGAAGACCTCTCTCTTCAGATATCAGATTCAGTGGAGGGATTTATATCCAAGAGTTGGAGAAAACCCAAAAACTGATTTCTGGAAGGTATTATAAAGACTTAAAGCTCTGAATAGGTTCCCTAAAACCTACCTTTCTGAAATTTGAAAGAATAGATTTTCTTGAGGTTTCAGAAAACCTGCTATGGGCTCAGGGGTTATCTTTTAAAAACCTTCTTATGGTTACTGAGATATGTGAGAGGATCCATGACAACCAAGGTAGATAATAAAGAAAATTAAGAGGAAAGAAAGTTTTCAGATAGGAAAAAAAGCTGAGGAAGAGCTTAGGAAGACTGTGTTTTTAGATTTCCCAGGAAAATTCAACATCCTTTTATAATGAATTCAGGTGGACCTTTAAACTTTTGAGATGTTTTAGTGATTGTATGTATCTGATTATAAGCAAAAGTTTTAATAATTGATTTTATTTATCTGAAGGAACAAGGGAAATGCCTCCCTTAAGATAACTTTTTAAAAATAGTTTTATTTAGATATTAGATATAAAAACATTGTATATAATAATTTGTTTATTTGAATATGTGTATCTGCTCCTCTAAGTCTGAGTTGCAGATAATGTTGGTAAGTGAGCAAGTGAGCTCTCCAGCCATATAAATCCTTTGCAATTTTTTTTGGTTAGTATATCTTCCAGATAAACTATGGTATCCAAGAGGCATTGTCTCCAATTCTCTCATGGTTTTTAGAGTACCTTACATATTCAGAACTACATGGAATAAATATACATTGTAAGAACATGCAAAATGGTATTCAATTTTGCACATGGCATTTGCAATATGGAAAGTTAGATGTTGATAACTTCTTTAAACAATACTTTTTAAAAATCTTAACAACACTTATAAAGTAATTATTAGAAGAAAAAACCCCACCTCTCTATACCACTGTATTACATTCACCGTTTTATTGTTTCAATGTAATCTTTAATTACATTCCTTACCCAAGTGCATATTTTAAATACTACCTATATTTTTATAGTCTTCACATCTTTCATAAGTCAGTGGAGATTTACTTTCCTGCTCAACCTTCTTTTTCTAAATAGTTTGTCTCTCCCCCACCCCCGCACCTTTCACATGACAAAAAGAAAAGAAAAAAATCTTGAAATGTATAACTTCTTAAACCTTTTTTCTTCATTGGATACATTATACTTAGAATTAATGGTTTGGAATTAAGTTACTGGTCAAGAATTTTAGAATTGTTTGGTTGTTTCTTGTCATGTCTGCCTAGGGAGAAATTACGTATGTAGTGTTCAATGTATTTGTTCACATATAGATTTTCTAGACTCTTTTAGATGAAAGTAAGCCATGTGTTTAAATGAAAATATTAACAGCAGGTCTCATTAACTTTCATTTCTGAACATAAACTGAAAGTAAACTCCATTGATTAAGTTAGTATATTTGGGAGACTGAGCACATTGGATAAATTAGAGCAACGTCCCCTAATTCCCCAAACCAAGTGCTATAGTCCAGAGTATGCTTTGGACGTAGATAAACCTATGTCAAATCCAGATGTGTGCACCTACATGATTATTTTCCTCTTCCTCATTAGGGGGAGAAAAAAAGGGTAATAGCATGTATCTCCTATGTTTGCAGTCAGAATGGAATGAAATGAGAACAAAATAACTGAAAGCAATGCCTGATGCAGAGCAGGGGCTTAATAAAGTGAAGACTTCTGTGCTCTTTGTAGAAATCATGGAAATTTATTTAGGATCAATTTTAAATCCAGTATGAATCAATTTCTGGGATTATAGAGTGCTTAGTTGCTCGATATTTTATAGATAGCAAGCATGTTCAGATGGAGAGAATGACATTTCTGTGATTATCTAAGGGTTTGTTATAATTCCTGATTTATTTTTGTAGAAGAGATGAGACAATGTGTGCAGTTATGAGCTAATGGGTTCAGGCATGGGTTTAATCATATTTTTTCTTTATGTCTGACCCTTACCTTACTTTTGTGCACATGTGTATGTCTAAGCCTCTGTAAGACTATATTCATTTTCTGGGCAAATGGACAAAGTTGTCTTATTGGTCAAATTAAAGAAAAGGAGAGCTCCAAGTATTTGTAGTCCCTTGTTTGACAAAAGAAGCCAAAAATATATGCCAGTTTGAATAGTACTCTGTGCTTCGAGTGGAGGGTGCTAATAGGCAAACTGTTAGATGATTTGAATGTGGAAAAACACAGACTGACCCCTAGGAAAGGGCACAGTTTAGAAAGAACTTGCATAATTTGCCTGTGAAGAGAGCACATTCATTTCCCTGGTACCTGGAGTCATAGAGGCAGGTGTACGAAAGTGAAAACTAGTAATGGCAAAGGATTGAGACATCAAAGAAATACACACATTTATTCTATAGTCATAAACAGTTTTCCCCGTTCTCAAAATAGCTTGAATGGTATCATCAGGAACTAATCTCTCTTGGGTGGGACATCGACATCCCCTCACAAGACCATTTCCTGAAGGTTGCAAGAAAGCTAAGCTTTACAATGTCGTAGGCAGTTGAGGAGACCCTTTGTCCTTGTCTAGCACAAAAATCATCATTTGAAAATGTTTTACATTTTTATTAAGTCAAAGGTGGTCCCTATGCATACCCGGAAATCCTAAACGTTCCAGGCTGCTTTGCCATTGCACTGCATTCGTGCTTGTCTCATTTCTTCCTGTTGCTTCTGCTTTTCTTGCCCTGTCATTGTACTGTATTAAGAATTTTTAAAAATAGAGAAAAATTCCACCACCTCTGCTCACATTTCCTCAACGATTAGAAAGAGAAAACTACCAAACAAATAGCAGCACCCCAATATTCAGTCACATAAGGAGTCTTCACTATCAAACTCATAGAATTGGTGGAAGACTTTGTTTAGCTGCATAGGTTTTGATTTGTGGCAAAGCAGACAATTAAATGCTTAGTGATGCATTTTGTTCAGGCAAAGTATTCATGATTTACACACACCTGACTTTTCTTTTAGACAACTGGAGGCACCCACAAAGTTTTACAAGTCATAAAGAGAGCAATCAGAAGGATGCCAAGGAACAAAAGTTTGAAGGATATAGTTCAAAATTTTATTTTTTTCTGTTATCTACATATTTCTTTTAATTTTAATTTTTAGATGAAACTTTTTGGAATCATTACACTAACTGGACAAAGGTTAAGGAAAAGGATGTTTAGTTTTAACTGAATCTGAATAGAAATCGTGGATTTCTTAAATAACACATTCAAAGTCAGTTTTTTCCTGATAGATAGGACTAAAAGAGTACCCAGATTTTAGTGCGATATGTGGTCACATACTTGGGGACATCTTTTAGCCTCCCTCTTTTGATGCCTTTGAACTATGAATGTGACTGCAGTAGGAAGTGAGTGCATATCTGAAAAGCCTAGAAAAAGAAAAAAAATGTGAAAACAGTTCATGCATCAGCTCTCACTGAAACATAATTGTGTTCCCATAAAGAAAGCCTTTTGAAAACTGTTTTTCAGTGAAAGTAACAAACGGTCCAAATATTTAAATTAAATCATTCCCCCATCATGGAGAGGGTTCCACTAGGTAGCGCTACTACCTGAGTCTCTGGCACCTTTGAGGGCTGCAGATGTAGCATATTCGCCTCAGCCGGAATACGATCACGACTTCACTTGACAAACCCACTCAAGCAGAGAGGCTTTTCCTTGGGCACTGTTTGTTTCCTAATCTCATCCCTCTTAAAGCCTCAAAATAAATTGAACAATCCTGCTCCGATATATTTTTCAATTTCTTGGTTCCATATACTGATGCGTAACCAACTCCCCGAGAGCACTTCGGCAATCTACATTAGTTTACAGCATTTAAATGTGCTAAAGGACTCTTTAGTTTGCAAAATTACTAATTTTTTTATGTTGTGTTAATGAACTCTCCCAAAGCTGCTTTCCAAAGAGGAAAATATGCTTTCAGAGAGTAGTCGATGCACTGAACAGAATCTATTTTAAATTCACTCACAGATGACTTTGAAAACATTAATCAGCTACATGATGATATGGGTTTTTATATTTTAATCCTCAGAGCATCTGGGAAGTAGCCATTCTTCAATCATTTCTCAAGAGGCAGCCTGCTCTAGTAGCAAACGCAAGGGCCAGGGATGAAAAATAGGTTTTAAGTTGCATCCCAACGTCAATCGATTGGTAAGGGGCTTCTTGCAGTGCTGAGTAGAAAAGGATTCTGGGACCATGCGGAACCTTAGAGCACAGAAATATTGAAACTGCTTAGTGATGTGTTTCATGCCTCCAGGAAAAGGCCAGGGCAGTTTGTGTGCCACAGATACACAGTCTCTTCACATGTTAGAGAGCTAGAAAGCCCTAGGTTCTAACCATGGAGCTCTCATTTTAGAGTTCCAGAGCTTATGTGACTTTAAGTTTCCAGTTTCAGTTTCTTCATCACTAACCAAGGGAAAGATAATACCTGCGGCTCAGATTTATTCTGAGAAGTAGAGAAGAACAAATATGTAAAGAGCCCCAATTTATTTTTAAGGAAGTATTTGTTGATTTTTAGTTTTAGGTTTTGAAGGTTCTTTAAAGCACAGCAAATATAGCTTTTTGTCTATCCTTTTTGGTATGGAACAAAGTTCTTTCTCATAATTAGGCACATGGAAGAAAATTAAATTTTTGTCATTTTAAAATATTGTAAGCACACAAAATTTGCTTAAAATTGTACAGATAAACGTATATTTTGTAATAATATCCCTATTATTTCAATTAGACCAAGAACTTAATTTATGAAGTGTGGAAAGCTTTTAAGATCATTTGCTTAAATGTAAATGCATCCTTTTTATCCTTTTTTTTAACCAATATTTGTTATTTATATGTGATACTCTAAGTATACTGCT
Source organism: Varecia variegata (assembly GCA_028533085.1). NCBI lineage: Eukaryota > Metazoa > Chordata > Mammalia > Primates > Lemuridae > Varecia > Varecia variegata. The sequence goes on from CM052438.1 coordinate 61,194,818, forward strand.
ACCCACGTACATAAAATATTATAACATATAAAATAACATTGAAATGTTTTTCCATATCCAAGTTGTTTCACATCATAATGAGAAATAATTTATGATTGTTTTCATTTTTAAGTAGTGTTTTCATTATTATATAGACACAGGTTAAGCAGAGTTCAGAATTAAAAAGCTAATTCTTCTCTTCAGATGTTAAAATGACATAATCAATTCTTCAGCTGTTAGATCTCAACAAATATTGCCCATTGTCCCTTAACTTTGTTTCTAAATATTTGCACCAGATATTTGAATGAGCCAAGAGGATATCTTTGCTTAGTTTGCTGCCTCTGCTTTCTGAGGACATCTTGCTAAATTCTCTCTTAAGTGTCTTGTAAAATTGATTTGTTTATTCATTCTAGTGGCAGCAGCTGGTAGATTTGAGAAGAGAGAACAGTAATTAACAGTGGCAGAGGAAAGAAAATTTAAACTGAAAATGACCACATTCCCTTATTTCTAATAGACAAATGAACCTATCAGAGAAAAGATTGAGGTTCCAGGAGATGGTTTAAGAAACCCAGGGGATATCAACTAGCAATGTAATTAGTTATAGGCACTGTCTATGCAAAGCTGGAACAACCAGTTGAAAAGTGAAAAATAGTCATCTGTCCGTCAAACAGCTGTTTTGTCTATGTGATAGAGGGAAAAAAAAGTTGGATTGGGATTTTTTTCACACTGATCAATTAATTCATATTTGCAACAATATGTTAATTAGCATTTTGTTCCTTGGGGTACAGAATTAGAAAACCTCTACAGCAATTTGATAGAAGCAACCACATTACAAATTCACTAACTGCGGTTCTTTGTTGATTGATTAAATGATTTAACATTATCCATTTCCACTGAAATAATCAGCTGGGGAAATTTGGAGACACCAAAAACTGTCACCTATAAGGCTTGAAAATTCTTTGTGGTTTTGTGTTTTATAAAATCATGCAAATTGTACATTTTGCTTCATGGAAACTCACATTTGTCCCATAGAAATGATTTTTAAATAATTTTCTGAGGGAGTTGGGTAGAAATCTAGAGAAGTTCCTACCTGGCAGTAGACCAGTGTAAATTATGCTCACTCCATCTGGATGGACCGTGCTTGGGTTCAAATCCTGCTCTTCCTCTGCTAGTGTTCTTGGCCAAGTTTCTTAGTCTCTCCCTGCCCCAGTTTCATTACCTCAAAAACAGGAAGATACTTCTCACAGATTCAGCGTGAGAATTAAAACTGAACATATGTGTAAACTCCTTAGGCCAGTGACAGAGCACATAGCAAATACTTGGTAAAATGTAGCTATTATTTCCATTACTTCTTACATTTGAGAAAAATATAGCTGAATTGTAAAGAGTTAACTGTTTATTGGGTTTAGAATCCTGCCGTGTTCTCTTTTCTATCTTATGAACTCTCATAAATGTTAGAATGTAAACACCTTTCAAAATTTACTACATTCAACAAATATTCTATTAAACAGCAGGGATACCTAAAATGCCTCCAAAAAGAGAGTAGGATACAATCTTTTCTACTTACTATTGAAATTTTAATCACTGCAAATCCAATGTATTTTATGTTCAGATTTTGCTAGTTTAAAATAATGCAATATAAAATATTAATAAAATTTCATTTTATGAACCAAAATTTTAAAAAGTAATGCAAATCCTATTTTAATTTTTTCTATGAGATAATCTTATATTAAGTTTTGAATAATTTTAGTCTTCAAAAATACATACTTTACATGAAAACCTTATTTCCTTACTTTCTTTTCCCCTTTATTTCTTTTGCTAGGAAGGCACGTTACTGATTTTAAATAACAAACTGAAAGGATTTATAGTAGGTGATTACCTCCTTTTGTCTAAAGAATTTAAAAAAATTCTTTTTGACTGAAATATAACATATACACAGAAAAACACACAAATCACAAGGCTACACCTTGACAAAATTTTATAAATGTAACATACTATTTTAATCAGCACAGGCATCCAGAATCAGACCTTTAGCAGAACATTCTTTAACTTTCGTTATGTTCTGTCCATCATGTGCACCACAAGGATAATTTCTATCTTAACTTCTGACAGCAATGATTGATTAGCTTTGCTTGTTTTTGAACTATATATAAAGTGGTTTTCTCATATATATTCTTATATGTTTAGCTTATTTCATGGAGTATTTTGCTAGAAAAAAAAATTTTCCCACAGTAATATATATGGGACTACCCATGAGTGTTAAAACTAAGTATAGGCATACCTCTTTTTATTGATCTTCACTTTATTGTGCTTTGCAGATATTTCATTTTTTATAAATTGAAAGTTCGTGGCAACCTTGTGTTGAGCAAGTGTACGCATGCCATTTTTTCAACAGCATGTGTTCACTTTGTGTATGTGACATTTTGGTAATTCTTGCAATGTTTCAAGCTTTTTCATTATTATTACATCTGTTATGATGTCTGTCATCAGTGATCTTTGAATTTACTAAGGTAATTGTTTTGGGGCACCACAAACTGTGCTGATAGAAGAGGGTAAACTTAATTCATAAATGTGTGTGTTCTGACTACTCTACCGACCAGTTGTTCTCCCTTCTCTCTCCTTGTCCTTGGGCCTCCCTATTCCCGAGACACAGCAATATTAAAATTAAGCCAGTGAATAGCCCCACAATTGTCTCTAACTGTTCGAGTGAAATGAAGAGTTGCATGCCTCTCACTTTAAATCAAAAGCTAACACTGATTAAGCTTGGTGAGAAAGGCGTGTCAAAAGCTGAGATAGGCCAAAAGCTAGGCTTCTTGCACCAGTTAGTCAAGTTGTGAATGCAAAGGAATTAAAAGTGCTACTACAGCAAGCACATGAATGATAAGAATGTGAAACAGCCTTATTGCTGATACGGAGAAAGTTTGAGTGATCTGGATAGAAGATCAAACCAGCCACAACATTCCTTTAAGCCAAAGCCTAATTCAGAGCAAGAATCTAACTCTTTTCAATTCTGTGAAGGCCGAATGAGGTGAGAAAGCTGCAGAGGAAAAGTTTGAAGCCAGCAGAGATTGGTTCATGAGGTTGAAGCAAAGAAACCATCTCTATAACATAAAAGTTCAAGGTGAAGCAGAAAGTGCTGTGGCAAGTTTTCTGGAAGATCAAGCTAAGATCACTAATGGAGGTGGCTACACTAAACGACAGATTTTCAATGCAGATGAAACAGCCTTCTTTTGGACAATGACATCTAGGATTTTCATAGCTAGAGAGAAGTCAATGCCTGTCTTCAAAGGTTCAAAGGATAGACTGACTGACTCTCTTGATGGGAGCTAATGCAGGTGGTGACTTTAAGTTTAATCCAATGCTCAGATACCATTTCTAAAGTCCTAGGACCCTAAGGATTATGCAAAATCTACTTTGCCTGTGCTTTACAAATGGATTCACAAAGCTTGAATGATAGCATATCTGTTTACAGCATGGTTTACCAAATTTTCAAGCTTACTACTTAGACCTACTGCTCAGGAAAAAAAAAAAAAAGATTCCTTTCAAAATATTTCTGTTCATTGACAATGCACCTGGTCACCCAAGAGCTCTGATGGAGATGTACAGGAAATTAATGTTGTTTTCATGCCTTTAACACAGCATCCATTCTGCAGCCCTTGGGCCAAGGAGTATTTTGACTTTGTAAGGCTATAGATGTACAGTGATTCCTCTAATGGATCTGGGCAAAATAAATTGAAAACCTTCTGGAAAGTATTCACCATCCTAAATGTCATTAAGAACATTCATGATTCATGGGAGGAAGTCCAAATACCCACATTAACAGGAATTTGGAAGAAGTTGATTCCAGTCCTCGTGAATGACTTTGAGGGGTTCAGTATTTCAGTGGAGGAAGTAACTGAAGATGAGGTAGGAATAATAAGAGAACTAGAATCCGAAGTGAAGCCTGAAGATGTGACTGAATTACCGCAATCTCAAGATAAAACTTGAAGAGATAAGGAGTTGTTTTTGTGAATGAGCAAAGAGAATGGTTTCTGGAGATGAAAACTACTCATGAAGATGATGTGAACATTGTCAAATTGACAATGAATGATTTACAATATTTCATAAACTTAGTTTATAAAGCAGCAGCAATGTTCAAGAGGATTAAATGTAATTTTGAAAGACGTTCTACTGTAGGTAAAAATGCTATCAAACAGCATTGCATGCTACAGAGAGATATATTTTGTAAAAGGAAGAGTCAATCAATGTAGCAAACTTTATTGTCCTATTTTAAGAAGTTGCCACGGTCACCCCAACCTTAAGCAACCACCACCCTGATCAGTCAGCATCCATCAACACTGAGGCAAGGCCCTCTGCCAGCAAAACAATTAGGACTTGCTGAAGGCTCAGATAATCATTAGCACTTTTAGTAATTAAGTATTTTTAATTAAGATATGTATGTTTTTTAGACATAATGCTATTTCACACTTTATTAGAGTACAATATAGTGTAAACATAACTTTTATGTATACTGGGAAACCAAAAAATTCATGTGATTCACGTTAATGTGATATTTGCTTTATTGAGGTGGTATGGAACTGAACCTGCAATATCATTGAGTTATGACATCTAGGATTTTCATATTACATATTTACCACATACTGAGGCAATATTAATATATCTTATGGATATAAGGATATGGATATGGATAAATTATCATATTGGTCTAAAAAGCAGATAGTATTATCCTCTGAATTTTATTGATGTAAACAATACAGTTCAGGGTGGTAAATAATTTTCCCAGAATGTGTAAATGTAAATGGTAGAACTGGAAGCCTAAACTCTGGTCTCTAACTTCAAAGCCCGCGAACCTTCAGACATTGCTATATCTCCCTATATTAGGAATGCTCTGATCTTACCACGACCTAGCTGATGTATGAGAGATATATTTGATTCTGGGGAGGAGTCAATTTTAAAGATCTTAGCTTGCTGATAAGCATTGTTGGCAATATACAAAATTGTATTAACAGAAACAATAGTATAACATGATATTTCATAAGTCAGTACAAAGAGCTCCTTTTTTTTCTTGTAGTTAGTCTTTTAATTGCTATATGCTGAGTAATTGCAGAATTTTTCAGATGTCAAAATCAGAAGTTACACAAATACGTCAGATATTCAGGAAAAACTCATTCACTGCATTTCCCTCCTCTGCTTTCCCAATACTTGCTATAATTTGTATACAGAACAAATGTTAGAAAAATTCAACATATAATGATAGCTTTTTTGTGTCTTGGAAACATAACAAACCTTCAACTTCCATCAAGCTAAAAGACTAAATAAAAATTTGGTAGCAAGAATTAAAAATATATCAATATTAAAAAGCAATAAAAAAGAGGATCAGTTTCAAAGAATGATGATTCATGTAACTTAATCTTCTAACTAGTATGTATTAAGAAATCATGAGCAAAACAAGGAAGACTATAACCTGAAAGTTTTCTTGATTTTACTTTAATATTTTCAGAAATTGCATTTCTAAAGCCCATGAATTCTCTAAGGATATATCTTTTTTAATTAGAGGAAACAAACCTAATTCTTCTGTTGTAAGGGATTCTTAAAAAAACAAATGAACTCGTGAAAGAGACAGATATTTTCCCCTCCAAATTAGATTCTTCTCTTCTTTCATAGTATTATAATTCCAAGGTGAGCATATGACTTCCTAGCCAAAAACCATTTCCCAGCAACCCTTCCAGCTAGTTTTGGTTTTGTTATTATAAGACGAAGAAATGTGAACCACTTCTCAGTCATGATCTTAAAGAGGCATACTTTCCTTTTCTGCTCTCTCCATTCTGTTTCCTGAAATGTAGATACAACAGTGAGCCAGCTTATGCTGTGTGGACCAGGACAACACACTAGGAAAGGCAGAGCAACAATCTGGAAAGAGCCTGGGACTCTAGGTGCTCTTGTAAAGTATCCCTGGGTAGCCCATCTTCTAACTGTTACTAAGGAAGAAATAAAAATCTGTCGTAAATACTTTTATTTTAGTTTTCTGTTATAAACAGCTGAACTACATACTAATTACTGTAAAAGCTGGCACCTGAAAGTAATGTGTCCACCTAACACATCTTGAAATATGTAACACCTGAGGACGTTAGTACTTTGAGATAGGAGTCTGCCAACCCCTCATTTGCTGGCAAATTAATAAACTCCTCTTTCCTTCTCATCAAAAGAAAAGGAAAAAAGGAAATATATAATATTTAATATATAACATCTAAATATGTACCTAACCTGTCAAGATAAGGGTGACAACAAAAACATAAATATTCCTGACCAAAAAGCTGGAATGTTATTACAAAGTATTTGGTAAAACTGTTGCAAATGATATCTTGGAAATCAGACTGATCATAGCTGTAGGGAAAATAGTTGAAAAAAAAGTCTCTAATGTTAGTAAACATTGGTATGTGATGATGTTTTTAACAAATCCTACAAAGGAAAAATGAACTCAGGCTATCGCTAACCAGCTTGCAAGGATAAACTCAAGTATGTGTGGCTAGGATAAGAGTTCTGTGCCCTCTCTGCCTGTGCCCAGTAATCCAAGATGGCTACGTGGTGGTGACTAGGTGCCCTGAAAGTTAAGACAAAAAACTAAGACTGCTATTGTACTTTGAACTAAGACATTTATTTGCAGTAGCACTGAAGCTAGCAAGAGATTCACCCCCAAGTACTTCTCAAACACCTCTCACTTAAGATTTTTAGGCCAGAGAAAGGTAGCTATCTTGAAAGCAGAAATCCTATTAAGGGGGTTGTCTTTCTCACTGAACCCTATTATCTGGATTGCTTTAAGGTATCTTTCATTAAGTTAAGAAAGATAAGTAGAGAGACTAGTGAATAATAAAGATAAAGGTTTAAAAAATATAAATAAATGAGATCTTTGGTGGTGGATATATGCACTTGGAATTTGTTGGAAACAAATATATGAGAAGCCTATTCAGCTTCTAGAGGGCTGTCATTGACAAATAAACTTCAAGCCTGGATGCTCAAGGACATGTGACCTAAATAATGCCTGTGTCCTCCAAAGAGCAGCAGCAGGAACATGGCTATAAAAACTTTTCAGCTGCCACGAAGGGTAAAGTCTCCATTGTTCACTTCAGATGTCACTGAGGATAATAGACAGGAAGAACTTTCCAGGGGAAAATGCAAGGGCATATGGAGGACAATGTGTAGGGGTGTTCCTCCAAGAGAACAGAGCCAAGGGTATGGAGATGGAACAAATGAGGAACTTACTTGACTGCAAATATGCAGGAACATATTTGCAATTTCCATCCGGTGGGATTTGACCATTATAATGAACATGGAAATGCATATATTTCCCATTCTCCCTTTTTCTGAATATAATCTTTCAGTGAAGTCATCTTGTTCTTAGTCCACCTTGTATACAAGTTATTTTGTGTGTGTTTTTGGGAAGGGGGGTATTTGGATTACTTGTTTTTTGATTTAGAGGTCACCAGATCCCCCAAAATGGTATCTAGACCTCATGGAGGTGGCTGTATATCATCAAGATCCTATAATTTGAGCTGAATGCAATAATTTAATAGAAATATGGAATTTTATCTTTTGGAAACGAGATGAGTATGGTCCATGTGTACAAAGAAATACACATAGAGATATTTAGGTGATCAAAGTGACAGACAGCAGAAAGACTACTAGTCTCTCAATAAACAGTTAATCTTCCACAATGTCATTTTATATAAAAATCAAACCATTTTCCCAAAGACTATCTTCCCCAGGCTCCTTTGCAATTAGGCTTGGCCATTTCACTAAGTTTGCCAATGATATATGATGAAATCTGTGTTACTACTTTTAGGCCATACCCTTAAAAGAAAGGGATATGCCTTCCTTCTCCTGTTGTTTTATCAGCTTCCTGAAACCTGAATTTGGTGATGAGCCATCTTGGATCACGCGAACTAGGAAACTGCTCTGGGGATACTGATGCTACGAGCTAGAAGTGGCTCCAGTTACTGGCTGCCAGACAAGTCCGGGACCACCATCTCATCTCTAAGGGAAATAAACTATTATACTGTCTTGTTTAATTCATTTTAATTTGACAGTGCACCAAAAAATACTGGTGTGCCACAAATGGGTTTCTAGTGTGCCAAGACACTGATTTCCTCAGCCCTTGGGGTGGCTGGGTAAAGCCTGAAGCTGCTAGAACCCTTAGGCTAGTCCCCATCTTTTCGAAGAGTCATTTTTGTTTTCCTCTTTCTATGTAGGTCATGACATGGGAGACACTGCCCTAATTTATAGGGTCTTATTGCTTTAAGACATGGGTAGACTGCTGCACTAAAGCATCAACAATGCTCAATATACCAAATATAACACAGAAATAACTAGGCTATGCAACTAGTGGCAAGAAGAATCTCCTTTTATAGTCATTTGATATGGTCTCTCATCTCTAAGCCCTCAGCCTGTGAAGCTGCAAAGGCAGCTTGCAGCTTCGACCTCCATTCACCTGGTGTCTTCCTCACTTCATTTGGACTATGGAAAGGATTCCGCAAGAGTGTGCCCAGGTGGAAACCTGGGAGGCCCCAGGGATCTACATATACTGCTATCACCATGTGTGATTTATTGCCTGTGTTCTCAGCCCGGTTTCCTAGCTGAAGCAATAGACCTGCCAGGGGAAAGTAATCCCAGCAAATTCCACGTTGTCATTTTTGTCTGTCTTTAAACACAGATACTAGCCTCGGTGGTCTGGCCTAGCACCTGTATTATTCTTTAAAACAATTCTACAGAGGCTCAATTAAAAAAAAATAATCCCCCAAGGGTAAAGTAGATCATGCTGTTAACATTATCAAGAATTGTAGATAAGAAACCTTTTGCATATATATTTAATATAATTCCTTGGACCAAGAGCATGAGAAACTGTCTAGTTGCCTTTTGAATGTGAAGAGGATCAGAGATTCCAGAAGTCAGTCATAAACAAAGCTAATTTAATGACTCTTCACTTACAGCACTAAACTATTCACAGATTTTAAGCAGTATACTAAAAATGAGTTGGCAAACAGGGTGATGGGGCCCTGGAGTTTCCACCCATCTAGACTTCTCCTCAAGGGAATGATAACTCAAAGTGTTCCTTTCCGACCACCCCAAACTTGCTGAGTCTCAGAAGTCTAAATGCATCCATGACTAATGGTTTCTTTCCTGTTTGGAGTTCAATGTGAAACAATTTGAAGAGGACCACACCTTCCCTCCAGGCCCTTATTAACCATGAGAAAAAAATTAGTGTTCCAAGTGGGCCAAGTGGAAAGCAGAGCATACAAGTGAGTTACCTTGTGACACATTAAGTAATGTTATAGGGCAAGGAGCCAGAAAGCTCCTTTCCAGAGCTGTCCATCTGACCCTACCAATACTGTGTATACCTTCTCTTCTACAGGAAATCTTGCCTGTGGCTCTTACCGTAGGCATTTGATTTAAAAGAAACCAAACCTAGGCTGGCTACTAACTTAGGGTCTGGCCTGGATTGGAAAGGATAACATGGGTCAATTAGATCTCTTCTCTTAAGAATCTGAAGGAAGAAATATGAAGCAAGTGAACTACTTAACAGCAGGAATTGAAAGAAAGTCATGATATAAATAGAAAGGCTACTTCTTTGCCTAGCAAACTCTTTCTTGTCATGCAAGTTTCAGTTTAAGCAGGACCTTCTCAGGGAGACCTTCCTCCTCCACTTGGACGGGATTAAATATCTTGCCTGTAGCCTAATGAACTTCTCATTCCACTCACTGTAATGACACATTTAGGGTCTATTTTCCTCTCCCCACTGTAAATATGTAAGATTACTTAAATGAGAAACATGGTGTCATCCATAATCCTTCCTCTTCCTCACCCCATGCCCAAACTACCAGCAAGCCCCATAAATCTTACTTTCAAAATACATTTCAAATCTGACTGCTTTTTTTTTTCTACCTCTATTGCCAGCCCTTACCCAAATTCCCATCTTCTCTTCACTGGACAAGAAAAGCCTCCAACAGCTTAAGTGGTTTCTGATTTCTACTTTTACCTGCTTTCCATCCATTTTCCACAAAGTTAACTGAATGATCTCTATGAAATGTAATTTATCCCAAGCCACTTACTTGCCTAAAATAGTTCAGAGGCTTTTTATTGTGCTTAGAATAAAATCCAAACTCTGACACAGCCTATAAAACATGCAAAATCTCCTGCTTGCCTAACCCCAAAACCTCATATCATGCCACCACCCCATCACTCGCTAGTCCACTTACTTTCATGGTTTACTTTTCTGTTCTTCAAATGTACTAAGGTCTGTTTCACTTTAGGACCATTCCTGGAGCATTCCTCTACCCAGCCCTCTTTTAATTTTCAAAGAGCATTTTCTTTTTCTTTTTCTTTTTTTTTTTTTTTTTGAGACAGAGTCTCACTCTATTGCCCAGGGTTGGAGTGCCATGGCATCAAGCTCACAGCAATCTCAAACTCCTGGGCTCAAGCAATCCTTCTGCCTCAGCCTCCCAAGTAGCTGGGACTACAGGCATGTGCCACCATGCTTGGCTAATTTTTCTATAAATATTTTTAGCTGTCCATATAATTTCTTTCTATTTTTAGTAGAGACGGGGGTCTCACTCTTGCTCAGGCTGGTCTTGAACTCCTGAGCTCAAATGATCCGCCCACCTTGGCCTCCCAGAGTGCTAGGATTAGAGGTGTGAACCACCACGCCTGGCCCAAAGACCATTTTCTTAAAAGGTCCTTCCCTCACTGCCCAGTCTACAGCAGCTGTCCTTGTTATACTGTCTAAGAGCAACTTACATAGTGCTGGCCACATTTTGATAGTATGTATTTCTTTTTATGATTACTTCTCTCCCCTGGTGAACTGCCAAGTGTTTGTGGGCAGAGGCCGTATCTTGGTTTAGCACATAGTGTAGTGCTTTGCATATAATATCTACCCAATAAATATATTTTGGATTAATTAGGGTGTAAACAAAGAAAATTGGTTTTTTGAATGAGACATATGGAGAAAAGAGATAGATAGGGCTCCTGAAAGGGGTAGAGAAAGCAGCTGATTCTTAGAGTTGCAATGATTTGCAAAGATTTCAGTTTTGTTCAACTTGTATCCTTTTAGAATGAAAGTAATCTTTGAGTAATGAGATAATATATGCTCCTTGAAATTAAATTTAAAAACCTAACAAGTAAGACATTATGGTAAAATGAGTTTTGTTAACAGTCCTGAAAAAGGAAAGAATGTATATGTTAAAAATATAATACTTTGGCATTACAGTGGAGAAAAGAGCACCACATTCTTAAATCAGGTTATTTTTTAGATTATTTTGTTCATTTGTTGGCAGTTAGCTCATTGTCTGTCTCTCCCAGTTGAATGTGATCTTCCTGAAGGCAAGGTCTTTTGCTATGTAATTCATAGTTCTGTCTCCAGCACCCCTAAAAATGTTTTTAAAGAATATATAAAATGTGGATTTAAAAATTACCATTGCAGAGGATGATGCATGTATAGAGAAATATAAACAAAATTTATGAATTCACTATATAAATTAGAAAGCATTTCCTCTTGAGGTTAGTTCTTTGCTTTTGGATAAACTTTTGTTAAAATGATGTATAGAAACCTGCATTGTAGGTGAAACTTGTGGATCTGTACCATGGAGAAGAAAAGGACTTGAACATCTACTATCCTACATAGCAATTCTGCTAGAGCTATTGCAATGGGAACCTTGTATTTTGGGAAGGATAACGTAATCAAGGCTTTTTACCAAAAAAAGATTACAGGATTGAGAAGGCAATTTCCTGGAATAGTGCAACTTGCATTCATTCCTGTTTTTAACTTATACATTGAAAGGAAAATCTCAGGGAAGTCTGAGAATATTAGTTCTCTAATTTACATGACCTAAATTTTTGGTTGCCTTAAATCTGCACAGAGAATACTGTCATATCTGTGTAGCCAATTTAAGAAAGATGCCATATGTGAAGTGTTTTTCTTTAAAAAAAGTTCTTCGAGTAATGCCTTCATTCACTTGTTACTTCATTCATTCACTTAACACATATCCATCACCAATATTTGATTGAGAAGTTTTTCACAAATGAGGTATTTACCAATTAAAACAATTATTAACAGTCCCTACAGAGGCCCAGTGAATAGGCTAAATCTTTAGTTCTCAATCTCAGCTACACATAAGCATCTTCTGAGGGCAGTTTTAAAAGTTTCTATATCTAAATCCCACTAAAGGAGAGCCTTTTCCAATTAAATTTGAATTTTGAGGAGAGGAATATATGAATTTCCATTATTTGTCAGTGAGGAAGCCCTTCCTTTTTTTATGATCCTCTGAGCTGAGCTAACGTTCACTGAACCAAAAATTAGCCCAACATCAGTGTCTGCCATTTTGTCCACTTGAGACCATGCCTACTAAATCATTTTGTCTTTCTTACTTCTTTTCCATTAGCTGTCCATCAGCTTTGTGTTTGTTTAATTTGTAATACCCTTTTTAGTAAAGAATCGGTAGCAAGATGTTTGTCACGTCTCTACAGCCAACTGTTTCCTCTGATAGTGATAACTTGTTGTAAGCTATTGGATGACTGGACACAGTCAATACAGGCTCTTCCTATTAATAGCTAGGAATAATTTCTAGTCAAACCCCACTACCACTTGCATTACCGATAACATTTTCACCTTGAGTTTCCACAGGTTAAAATAGTCTAATGAATGAAATATTCCTTTTATTAAAAGACCAGTATGCCAAATTAAGAATCTAGCATTTTATAGAATGATAAAGTACAGTGAGCATTTGGGGCCAGGAAAAATAGATAGACTTCTGAGTTTCAGGGTATTTTCTCCCCCACATTATTGCTAAATTCCCTCTTGGGTCCATCTTGTCAGAATTTATTTATTAGAGTATGTATCTCAAAAGTGATGAAACTTTCAGTAACTGTGCAATTTTCAGCTGAAGTGTTGCATGAAGACAGAAAGAGAGACTTTTTCCCCCGGTGATGTGAGCAGTGATATTAGCCATTATAGGAAGTGAGTGGAGTGTGTTAGAGAAAAGACAAGACAGAGGCTGCCAGGAAAGCTGTGTCAGCTCACGGTATTAATCCTGTCCTAAATGGTATTGAGCATGTGCCAGCATCCCTGGAACAAGCGACTTATGTGGAAGCCAAGGAGAGGAAGAGCAGGTGGCCGGCAGAGGAGTCTAGGCATGCACAAAGCTCCCCCTGTTCAGGGGCCCAGCCTTGAAAAGCTGCCTTGCTCCCGGAACTCAGTGAATGAAGCCCAATGTGATTGACACACTGTGAGTATCACAGAGGGCTTCTGAGTCATTATTAACATGCACATGGAACCAGGAAATTTAAACGAATTGCTATAATCCATTCACCTTTGTACACCAGCTCAAAATGCCAGTCTGTTAAAAGTCTTTTTTTTTTTTTTTTAACCAATTGACTATTTTTGGATTAGATGGTTGAGGATGCACATTTGGCAGAGCAAATTATGGGGCTTCAACAATTCGCTGGTATAGTTGCTCTTCAGAGAAAAAAAATTAAGAAAGCAACTGTTAAACTGTAGTCATATTCAATCATGACATTTCCTCCTTGAATGTGAGTTATAATAACATCCACTGACCATATTTTTATAGCATCAATTATTCTTTTTTGTATCTTTACCAAATTCATGAATCATTCCTACTAATTGATTATCATATCCATGATGTTTAATTTGTTTTTTTTTCTAGCAGAATCCCAGAATGGCCATTTTAGATGGGTCTAGGTGTTATGGTGGGAGCATCAGTAAGTTTTCCAGCAACCGGGAATGTATAAGTGAGCAGCTTAAAGAAATGCTACATAATCTCAGTGAACTCAGAGATGCTAGATGGTGCCTTTGCTTTATATAATATAACTTGCTCCTAGGTATATTATACTGTCATTGAACATAGCTTTTGAGCAGGGTTTCTTGGAATAAAAACACCTGCTTTGCAAACAACGCAGGTGCACAAATGGCTCTGGTCTTGCCTATTTTTCCTTTTTTCTCTGGAAACTCCTGGGGCTGCTCAGTGGGAGTCAGTTTATAAAAAACAACCAAATACTCACAGCTGTTAAGAAAAGCTGAAAATTTAGAAATAAATTATTATTGCTATTATTATTAATTTGAAAAGTACAAAGTGTTTAAGAGGCTAATTCTAGGGCAGAACAGAGTTCCTGTCTTGATTAAAGGTAACACTTCTCCTTGCCCTCATCCAAGATTTTTCTCTGCCATTGTATGTGTATTTTCTCTTTGTTGAATTGTAAGTCTCTGAAAGTCTATCAATTAAAACTGTCTTTGTGCACCTCTTCCTTCTCTTTCTAATGTAACCATGCATAGGATTAAGGAGCTAAGAGTTACTCACGGTCACATAAGTCAGTTCAATAAAAAAATTTCTTTATAATACCTAGTTGAAACCAACTCTTTGAAATAATGACGGCTTCTATTGGGATGAGACGAAGAGTGAAGGAGATAATTTGAAACTAGAGATTAGTTCAGAGTTTGTGGAGGGACTTTTTAGTGAGATTTTTGAAGTAGCACCAGGGCTCTGGACATCTTGAGAGTTGGGGAAAAGAGAATAAGGAAGTTAGAAAGGGATGTAAAAAGAAATACAGAAAAAAAATGCTATTAAAAAATTTTTTTTGCATGTACTTATGTCTTCCTTCTTGCTAATAGTAAAGCCATTTGTTGAGAGTCTAACTTCAGAAGATACGTACTAAAATACACATTAAAGAGAATTGTGATAAGTTGACATGAGGGTTATGGTGACAACAACAACAAATTATATTTTGTCAGAGTACAAAAAAAAAGATACTTCCAAGAACCCATTTTCCCAAGTGAGCCTCCTGATTTTGTTAGAACCTGGCTCTGTCTCCGCCATACTGTGCTAGGTAGTTTACCAACTCTGTTCAGTTAACCTTTGAAATAATCCTACGTGGTTACTCTTATTCCACTCTTGCAGGAAACAGATCACAGACACAAAGTAACTTGCTGAGGGTGACACAATGAGTAATATTGGACTTACAATTGAACATAATTCTGATAATGCTGCACAATATTGTTTAGGTGGGAAAATGTGACCTTACAAATAACATTTGAAAATACAGTCTGACCATATATTGGGGGTCGCCTGCAATGAAACTGTTTGTTTAAAAAAAGGGGTACTTTGAATCAACATTATATGTTTATAACAACAAAATCTGTCATTTTCCTGGTTTTGTTGCAGGCATTTGCAACAAAGTTATATGATTTTCAAAGTCTGTGTGTAGTTGCACAGGTTGATTGCCTTACAAAGGTACCTGGATGAGGGAGTGAGTAGAGCTAAGGTTCAGCTTGCACTCATGCACTAGGCCATGAGTTCAGGGGCTACCATTTTCTAATTGTTCCCTCTCCCCGCAAGATTCCCCAGATATTATTACTTCTATTACATCTATAAACATTTTTCTGTTTTTTGTTTTTGTTTTTTACCCAGAGGTAGTTCCTTTTTCTATTTTTACAAAGGCTATTAGTGGTTGTTTGCATGAAGCAGAATTCTCTTGAAAGCAGAACTTTATGTCACTGTGATAGTATAGGGCCCAATGTGAAAGTCAGTCAAACAGTGTCAACCAGATCTTAATAATTTAAAAGAATTTTAAAGTTTAAACATGACACTGCCTATTAAATCCGTCCCCTTCTTGAAATAGAAACTAGTATGTACTCTCAAAAAGTCCTGCTGGGAGTCATGCATAAACACATTTATCTGAAAGAAAGTGTTTTCCCTAGCAAACCATCCAGGAGAAAATACTGCTAGGAAAATAGTGCTGGGAAAGGACGTAGCGGAGTTAACATTTTTGGTAAGGGTGACCATGAAGTGGCTCTCTTTAATGCACGGTATACAGAAAAACAAAAATGCGGAAAAGATGTTATTTGGATAATTCAAGATATTCAGACAATTAAATAAAAAAAATTAAAGTCCTTTAAACATAAGGGTGGTATAAAGTGAGAAAAATGTTTAGGGAATAATTATTCTTCAGTCTTTATTATTTTCCTTCAAGTGTGAGTTACTTCTAAACTTTTCACACCAGAAATGAGTCAAAGATTTGGTTCTATCTATTTATGCAACTATAATGTGGTTAATGCAAATTGATAACATAGCTAATTAAGAGGACTGCATTTTTATCTAGATAATTTTCTGGGTATGAAAACTGTACATAATTGTAATATTAATGAAGTATTTATGTATCTCTGGGTGGAATTTATTTTGTTTTAAGGCAACCTTATGATTATGACTTCTATTACATCTATAAACATTTTCTCTATCTTAGCAATGAAAGTCCTTTCCTTAAGTAATGAGAAACAGCAAAAACTAGAATATATCACCCAATAAAGAAAAGTATTTGAATATCATAAAATGAATATGCAAAACCTCAAAATATCAGAATTCTACTTTATTTAAATAAAGTAAAATCTATTTTGTTTCAGTGGCCAGTAATGAACATGAAAACTAAAGAACAAAACCCTTTGCAGCTATTCAAGTGAAGACAAATCAACAATTAGGAGTGTAGAGTCGCAAAGTACATTTGAGACTGCCTTATTAATATTAATCTTAAAATACATGAAAGACCCAGCACATTGTAAGAAACACTATATAACATAAGTATGCAAGGAAAAGAAAAGATAATTGGGCTATTTCTTCTGCAAAACATTTTATAAGTGCAGTTTAGAGAAGTGTAATTTACAGAAACAAGTTTGAATTATTCAGATCTTTTAAAATGGATTTTCAGAGTAGGCACAGAAATGCAGTTATAGAAAGAATTAAATGTGTATACATAAATATAATGAAATCAAGATTAATACAATTGAATGTTTTGAATATGTGGAGAGAGAGAGAAAGTGTGTGTGTGTGTGTGTGTGAGAGAGAAAGAGTTTGTTTTTTCTTTTGTTTTTTAGAGACCTCTAATACATTTGAATCTCACTCTGCTGTTGTTCACTATGAGTCATTCAGGGTTAGATTCCAGTTCCCTGGACTCCCAGCTTCCAAGTTGTAGTAAGTCACTTAACTTCTCTGATCTTCGATATCTTCATCTGTACAATGGGACTCAGCTTAGCAGGCTGTTGTATTGATCCATTGAGGTAATGTCCACAAATGCTCTCTATAGGAAGCAGAGATAAGTCACATTTATTTAAGTCCATTTAATATAATTCCACTTAATACACATTCAATCTTGTACAAATCTGTAAATTCTGTTCTTGGAGATTTACATTTTTAAAAGATTTACAGCTCTCCTTATGAAGTATGCATGGGATATATTTAAAAACAGAAATAAGTCATTAAATTGGATAAGCCCTATCTGAAATCCCTTAGTCAGGAAGTGATAGCTTTGGATAGATCTGACTCCAAAGGCTGTGCTGGCCATTACACCGTGCAAGTTCATGTTTACGAAGCATGATTCAAATAAAAGTAATCTTTTTACAGAGACGTTCACTATAAAATAGTCCCACTTGTATTCTCTCAATAGAATATTTGTTTTTAAAACACCAAAGGGACATTGCTGTTGGATTATTTCAGTGGTACTGGTGTTAGTTATTATAATAGTGCTGGCAAAAACAATGTCATCAGATTATATACTCTATATACGGTGCAGAAAAATGGCCTGAAATAAATTCGTGTGGAATTGCTTTGGAGCATTCGTGAGGTGTTGAGTAAGGTAGCAGAAACAATTATTTGAAATGTTGAAAAGGTGAGAAAAAAATTACAATGGAATTGGGCAGGCAGATAATGCTCAAATTGGCTCTATTACAATGTCCATGAAGGAATATGAGCAATTTCCACCTCGGGATGCTCATTACCAAGAGCCAAGCAGTACAGCAAAGTGGCCAAGAGGCTCTTGAACTAATTGGCTGAGTTTATATCCTAACTTCAGCTAGTACTAATTGTTTTATTCATCGTCTCTGTCTTTCAGTGTTGTTTTCTCATCTGTAAATTGAGGATAATGATAATTTTTCTCTATAGTTTTACTGTGAGGATTGAATCACTCATTAGATGTAAAATGATTAAAATAATATGTGCCATACAGAAACAGTTCCTGGAAAATAGTAAGTATTCAATAAATTTTTGTTGCTCTTATCATTTTTATTGCAATTATTTTATTATGAGATTCTTATGACAGTTATTTTCCCATATTCTTTTTCATTTTCATTTCACTCCTAAACCTGCTGAGGCCAGCCTTTTGTTACCCGCTCTCCATGTAAGCATTCTTCATATGTTTACTAATAAACTTCCAATTATAAAATGCAATAGAAACTTTTTCAGTACTTTTCTTTTTTGACCTCTCACTGACATTTGTAACGTTGATTTATTTCTTCTGCTTGAATCTTTCTTTTCCCTTGGAAAACCATGAACAGGCATTATATGTTTTCAGAATGCCATGTAATTGAATGAAACATTGTGTGCATGTCAAGTCCTTAGCAGGATGTCTGGCACAGAGAGATGCTGTACACTAGTGTTATAAATGTTGTATTTACTGTTTTTGTTATTATCATTATGGCTGTATTTATGTGGAGGTTGCATACTTCTCATTGCCTTCTCAAAGGTCATGCTGATATCATAGCAGATGCCACATGCATTCCAATAACTACCATAGTGCTTGACAGAGTGTAGCCACTCATTATATATGAGTTGGTTCAATAAATGATCAACAAAAAACTACACACAGTTTATGGCAGCTTTATTCATAATTGCCAAAATTTGGAAGCACCCAAGATGTCCTTTGGTTGGTGAATTGAGGATTCCATGGTTCTGATAGATTCTAGATAAACTGCGATATATCCAGACGATGGAATATTATACAGCATTAAAAAGAAATGAGCCATCAGACCATGAAAAGACATAGAGGGAATCTTAAATTCATATAACTAAGTGAAAGAAGACAATCTGAGGGGCTATATACTACCTGATTTCAATTATATGACATTCTGAAGAAGAAACTACAGAGTAAATAAAATAGCAATGGTTGGCAGGGATTAGTGGGAAGGGAAGGCAGAGGACAAAGGATTGGATTTTTAGGGCAAACTATTCGGTATGATACTATAATGATGGATACATTATTATGACTATTAGGATTTGTCCAAACCTATAGAATGCACAACACCAATAAGGTAACCTACAGAATTTGTGTGGTAATGATATGTCAGTGTAGGTTCATCAGTTATAACAAACGTACCCCTCTTGTGCTAGATGTTGATGGTAGGGGAGGTTGTGTGTGTGGAAGTAGGGAATATAAGGGAACTTTCTGTACTTTGAGCTCAATTTTGCTGTGAACCTAACACTGCTCTAAAAAATGAAAGTCTATTAAATATAAATAAATAAATAAATAAATAATCACCCCTTAAGAGAGTTTGATCATTGAAGGGTTGATCAGTGAAGATGAATTAGAGTGAACGACATATGAACCAGGGTTTGAAGCATGAATAAACAGAGTCCCAGGGAGACAGAAGATAAAAATGTATCATGGGCAAAGAGCAGACAGCCTATGGAAATGTTTGAAGGCCTGAAAAAACATTCTGACTTCAGAAGGGAAATAGCATAAGCAGATTACTAACGTTAAAATACTTCTATTTTTTTAATATGTATAATTTGTACATTTCTAATTTAATTTGATCTTCTTAAAGTGGCCAGCATATTTTGATTAATTTTTGTTATCTGAATATAGTCACCAATTATAAACATACGGTAAAAATATTTTGACAAACTGACCTACTGGCTGATTAACCTAAATGCTTCCGGCTTCATTTGAGAAAAGAGTTCTTTGGATCTGTTCATGAGAAAACAAGGATTCTCTTGCTCATACAGCTTTCTTTGTGTATCTGAAGAATATGGTTTAATAGTGCATAATCCATTGAAAGAGACACTGTAGTTCACTAGAATGATATCCTGTGGCCTCAGAAGGAGATTTTGATTCAGTTCCTCCAGGACATAAAGTGTTTTCACAGGCTTTACAAGAAAGAACTGTTCAAGTTCTAACACTATTTCTTTCAACCCATAGAGGATAACACTTTGCAGCAAAAGAGTAGTTTGTCTACCTTCTCTCACAACAGTTAGAGGCCAGGGCATTGAGAGATAGTATTTTAGATGCCTTGCTTGTAAGTGGAACTAATTGAGAGTAAGATACTTTCCAAAGCAAGGGTACTGAAGTACAACATAATGAATCATTGTTTTCTACAGACTACTTTTTGGTGGTTCAGCTTTATGAATACAGTCATTGATGCTATTCTTGAGTTAGGGAAGCGTTTTAAAACATTAAATAGTATGGAAAATTTGTAATAACATAGTTTGCTTGTGTGGGTGTGTTTTTAGTGGTATAAATCAAACCTTCAGTAAGTTTTCATTCACTGTTTATTCATTGCTCACTTCTTTCATAAGAAGATTTTATTGAAAGATTCTTATGTGCAAAGCATTGGGGACAGGGTGGGGCCTGAGGACACCAGGTAGGGAATCGTCTCTCAAATTTCTAATTTAGAGGAAGCTTAAGTAAGGTGATTTTACTGTTGCTTTGTACATATGTGCGTGCATATTCACTGCATATCACATATATTACACATACATATTGGCTGCATATAAATTATACATCATAAAGTGTGTCGAATTCACTTTAAAAATTGCCAGACGTGACATTTATTGTGCTGATATAATAGAGAAAAAAATGGTCAGAGATCAGATGTTTTTGAATGCTCAGAATCATTCAGAAACTACTAACAATGTAATTGATTGACTTATTTCTGTTAAATAACTTTATTTTTGATAATAAATCATATGTCCAAATAATTAAAATTTGCCATTTTTCATTGTTCTTTATCTTTCAAATAGCTATTGCATAAGAACTGGTAGAGTTACCACACATGCTTTAGAACAGACCTGTCTGAAGGTCTGGTCTAAATATCAGATGATGACTCTGCTTATATTTGTTACTGCTGTGTTTTGTTGTCTCATAGTCTCATAGTAAGATTCTTCCAAATTTAATTAAGAATTTATTTCTTGGTAGAAAGAAAAATAAATAAGGAATAGAAAGTGATAAAATGGACTACTGAATGCTAAAATAGAGAATTTTCTCATAGTGATTATAATAACAATCTCCTATTCTTTACAACTTTCAGAACCCAGAACAAATGGTCATTTCTGTGAAAATTATGTGACAGATTAAATAAACGCTGCATCTCATTAGAGATGTCCGTGGGGTCTTTTCTGTTTTGTTTGTTTTAGATGTATATACTCACATTTTG
Organism: Varecia variegata; assembly: GCA_028533085.1. Taxonomy (NCBI): domain Eukaryota; kingdom Metazoa; phylum Chordata; class Mammalia; order Primates; family Lemuridae; genus Varecia; species Varecia variegata. The sequence goes on from CM052438.1 coordinate 61,216,050, forward strand.
CATCCTTTTTAAAGATATAATTATATATGACTATATGGCAAATTTCAGTAACTAATAAACTTTTAAGCTTTCATAAAAAATAATTGACTTCTATTTCAAGTAATTCCTGGAATAAATCATAATAACCAGTGAATTGAAGAATATCTGAAAATAGTATCAACTTTGGGTATGCAAACATCATTTAATTCTAAATACTATAATATTTTACACTGTCCTTCTCACAGAAACTGTTAAGTAGCAATTTCCCATCTGCATATGGTGATGGGTCATCAGATGGTATTGGTGTTTACTGCGAAGCTGTCTTTGAACATCTGTTGTATTGACCATTAAATTGTTTTTCTTTTCATCAAAAATTATTTTTTGCCTTTATTATAGCATAAAAAAATCTCATGAAATCCATACTTAAAAGCAGAAAAGCTACTAGGTTTTTCTGATGAGAGGCAAAGAGAGCAAATCATGAATGCAAAAATAAAGAAAATTGGAATCTAAATTGGCATTTATAAATTTTATATAATTGTGAAAATATGAACCTAAGATCAAGTTTCTGTCTAGTTTTTTTAAATGTTTGAGTTGAATGCTTTGCTTGTGGTCAGGGATGTGCTGGTAGAATGGCTTCCTCTAAAGAAAAAATAAAATACCACCACCACCTCCACCACAAGAAAAAGAAGCTCTGATTTTTTGTAGTATTTGCTAATGACCAATGTGTAACTATTCTAAATATTCCCACTGTGGCTAACTTGAAGTCACCAGTGGCTCAACAGCTTCTCACATAATTCCTGATTTTTAATAATTGGCTCTTGTGAGTCAGCAAGAGCCAACCCCAGGACATCATGATTATATCTACAATAAAAATAATACATATGCTTTTTTTGTCATGGCTGGAAAGAAAGAAAGAAGAAAGTACTAAAGGAAAAGAGGAGCACCTAAAACATATTCATTCTTGTAAAAACATTTTAAAAATAGACTTTCAAGATAGCTTTAGGAGAAAAATTTCTTAAAGATTTGATTCTATAAATGTTAGCAATCCAAACAAAATCTTGTTGAAATAATTGCTATTGACTGCCAACTCTTTTCAGTAGTTAAAAGTGGAGGATTGTTGAGATTTGCCAAGGTGATTTTGTCCATTTATTCCTCTGGTGTAGCTCTGCGACAGCCGGTGGGCTACATTTGATATCTTTGTTATTTAAAAGATAATAAAAAGCATATTCTTTTAAAATGAAGTAATTATAACAGTATGTATTGAACATTTCAGTGAGAGTTCTATCTTATCTCTGCAAGACAGGGAAGCTTGCTGTCTTTACATGGGAAAACAGGCTGGGAATGCAAGAGCAAACTTGCAATTGTAACAAGAGTCTCTGGTTGAGAAGATGACTGAAATACATACTTTAGGGTCAGAAATAAGTGATGAATTATAAAATCACTAGAAATGGGGGTAGACCTTATTTATAGATGTACTTCCTTCTTCAGCCAGCCAACATCTACTTGTTTGGCATACTTCCTAAAATTTGTAACTCAAATTTTAGGGATTTCAACACTTCCTCGAGGAGATCATTTCATGTGCCAGTACATACATTTTTTTTTTCTAATATTCAAGACTAAATCCTCTTTTAAAAAATTTTATACAAGCAATACTAAGTACTATTCATGATTTAATGAGCCTGGTTTTCTCCCCTGTGGGGTGGAAAAGCTCGCCTGAATAAACATTCCCTGGAGCAGCCAGGATTTATGCAGGGGAGGGAGAAAGGAGAGGAAGAAGCACAGCTTCTTTCCTGTGTTTATGCTCTACAGGATTCCACTTGGCCCCAGGAAGTAACTGTGCTTTATCCCTGAAGGGGCAGTGGGAGTTGGAGGAAAGGAGAAAAAAAAAAAAAAAACACGAGGGAAAAGAAGCATACACTATTTTCAGCAAACAGGGCCATGCTTTAACCAAGCCATAGGCAACTAGAAAAAAAAATCTAATGGACAAATTCTACGTAAATATGGTATTCCACATAAATAGGAAAGAATGCAATGTCAAAGGAATATAGCCTCAAGAATCAGACAATAATTTCATCCAACTAGTCCCTAAATGATCTTGGATAAATTAGCTACTTTCCTTATTTCTAAAAATTCTAATAACCTTGCTGGAAGGTTGTTTTCAAGGTGAAACAAAAAAAGTGCTTGCTTCCTAATGATTGATTTCTACCTTTCAATCTTTCTGCCCACTAATTTTTTTAGTGAGGTATAAAAATGAAAAATGAAAACACTATGTTTAGAGCATTTTTTGAATACTCTTGCATCTTATTTAATTATTGATTTAGTTTAATATTTATTTAATATGTTTGGTCCTAGGGAATTGTTGTTAACATAAAAATAAATGATACTTTTAGTCCAGGACACAGGCACGCAAATAAATACAATTTTAATAAATGTAGTAAGCTTTACTATAGAGTATGTAGAATAGGGAGATGGTCCCAAAAGAACATAGAGGAGAGAAAAACTCCATCTGAGGGAGTCAGAGTCCCTGTGGAAGATACGAATCTTACTCTACAAGGCAATGACATGTCACACTTTAAGTTAAATGCTTCTCCAGCCTTTCTCCCACTGGACTGAAGGAAAATCCTATCTCAGTTGTTACTAGGTGGCCAATCTCTTTCATTAGTGTTACTGAAGACTTCACTAGTCTCCTTTGCTACCTGTAAAAAAGGAGACAGATATTATCCATCCTTGTCCAAACCCACATAATACTTTATTTGGCAATTTGAGGCTTTGTGATAGGCTGAATCATGCTTGTTCAAAAGATACACATCTCTTAATCCCTGAAACCTTCGGCACCTAATATGGCAAAGGGGACTTGCAGATGTGATTAAGTTACAGATCTTAAGATGGGGAGATTATCCCGCGTATTATCCAGTGGCTCTAAATGTAATTACAAACGTGCTTATAAGACAGTGACAAGAAAGTCAAAGAAGGAAGTACCAGATGTGAAGATGGAGAAAGAATCTGGAGTAATTCCAGGAAGGAGTCATGAACCAAGGAATGCAGGCAGCCTCTGGAAGGTAGAAAAAGCAAGGGAATGTGGAGGAGATACAAAACTTTCCCTTCTCCCCTGGAAGATTCACTGAAAGATCAACTCACAATGAAACAGACTAATAAGAGAAAGAGATTACAAATTTATTTACTGTGAGACTGGGAGAATCACAGAGTGATTATCCAGTATCCCAATGAGGTCCAGAAGTTTATATACTCTCATTTTAGAGGGGAGAGGGAGATGAAGAATACAGGTAATTCTGTTGAGTGACAATAAATGGATATTTGGGAGAATGAATGGATGAGGGGGAAACAGAATGGCATGTAAATGATTCTCTTTGGAAATTAAATTAACCTGAGAGACAGATATTATCTTTAAAATAGGTTGGGCCAGATCTGGTTGTATTTTTGATCTTCCTTTCTCTAATATATTGAGATAACAGGGAGGGGAAGGAAATACAATTGTTCTTTTAGATAGGCCTGTCTGATTTTCATGAAGATAGAGGGACAGCCCCTTCCAAAGCCTGTTGCTCTCTAAGGGCCTTTAATACTAATTATTCTTTATACCAGGGAATCTTATTTTGGGGTGAAATTTCCTGAGCTCCTTCAGAAACGTATTCTTTCGTAAAGATTCCAGAAAGAACCAGTGCAGCTGACACCTTGTCTTTAACCCAGTGAAACTGATTTCAGACTTCTGGCTTTCAGAACTGTAAGAGAATCAATTTGTGTTGTTTTAAGGCACCAAGATTGAGGCAATTTTTCCAGTAGCCATGGGAAACTAATACATGTTTCATGCTCTGCTTCAGGCTCAGGACATTTTGCCAAGGTTTGGGGCCCTGGTACACCCTACTCCAGAGAGGGGAGTGGAGATCTCAGCTATTGGATAAACAACCCACATTTCTTTCCCAGTTTTGGTAAATTTTCCCTTCATGATAGCCACTAGCAGTGGCCAACCCTTTCCAGCGTAATTCTGTGCCAGATATTTACGGAAAAGGTTATAAACTGGCGAATTGCGGGCTGCAATTAGCCTATAGGTTTAGTTTTGATTGGTACATATTTGAATATTTGTTTACAATTCAGAAGATTTCCCATTAACATGCAGATTTCTATTTTCTTTTGAAAAATCTGCAAATGTAGCATTCCCATTTGACAACCACTGTTTGGAGTTGTCTGCTTTAGTTAGGGTGCGTGCTTGAAGTCTACACTGATGCTCCTTCACTCATTCGGTTACTCGCATGGCTCATGTAGATATGTGAGTTTGTGATCAACACTTAATGCCATTAAAATCAAAGAAAGAGAATATCTTCAGGGAACTACTGCTTGGGGTCCTTGAAACCCAATCCTCCCTGCAATGAGAATAAAAAATTGTATGAACAAAATCAATTAAAAATAAATAAATAATTTGGCTAAAAGCTTCAAAGAAGCAGTGGCATTTAACTTGGTCTTAAAGGGTGAAGAAATAACAAGATGGACTGTGGCTCCCTACACTGACTCAAATTCTCAGATTTCTTAGAAGTAAGAGAAATATCTGGGGCTGAAGAACAAAGTAAAGCCAGGCTGGAGGTCCCTGGAGGGGGCCAGAGGAGAGCTATGATCTGAGAACAACAGCTCGGATGGTAGGCAGCTAGTGGTAAGAGGATGAGTTGGGAGACAGGCAGGGAGGAAGATTCTGAGTTGTGCTTTTTTCTTTATACCATATTGTTGAAATCATTGGTGATTATCTCCTGTCTCATCAGCAGTGTGAGACAGAATCTGTTAAACGGGATTAAGTCGGGGCTACCTTTAGTTTGGATTGAATGGGGGATATGTGTTTGGTTTGTAGTCACTTCTCTGTACAATTAAGTTATTCCTGGCTGTCCTGATGTACGACTGGCTAAAGTACAAAGCTAAGAATTGTTTCTAGGTTATGTGTTAATACACTATAACGCTGTGGTCCCCAAACCCCCCCGGCCACTGACCAATACCAGGCCAGGGCGCTGCCTGTTAGGGACCAGGACACAGAGCTTCACTGGCTGCCACCCTTGGTCCACGGAAAAACTGTCTTCCATGAAAGTTGGGGGGGAGGTCACAGCAGGAGGCGAACAGTAGGTGAGCCAAGCGTCATGTGTATTTAGAGCTGCTCCCCATCTCTGGCATTAATGCCTGAGCTCCACCTGCCCCACCCCCCAGCCCCCATCTGTAGAAAAATTGTTTTCCATGAAATGGATCTCTGGTGTCAAAAAGGATGGGGACCACTGCAGTGTAGCACACTTTCCTGTAAGTTATAAATGTGCGTTATCCCAGCTTCCTAGACTGCTGGGAAGAAACACAAGGTTCACAGCATTGTAGAAAACATTTTCAATTTCTGTTATGCCCAACCCTGTTCTGCTTTACACCCTTTCCTCACCTCTATGTTCTATAGTTGAAGAGTGTCTGTGTCTGGTGAATCTTCAAAATATTTGAGTGTGCTTTCAAAAATACAATTTTCATGGTCTCATCACAGCTCTACTAAATCAGAATCCAAATCGCTAGGGGCTGAGGAAGAGAAACTTACTCTCCTCTGCTAACTATCCTTGTCAGCCAAGCTCAGTTCATAGGCAATTGAGAGCCGCTGGAGGTTTTTTGTGCAGGGGATTATCAAGAACATAGCCATGTTTTATAAAAGGTATTCAGAAACACTTTTTCCTAATAATAATCCTGTGAATGGCTAAGAAACATGTATTTGTTCCCATTTTAAAGTTGAGAAAACTGAGGCTCAGAGGGTCAAGTGATTTGTACAAGATCACAAGCCCTGCAACTAGTGTTTTGATTTCTATTTCATAGTCCAAAGCACTTTCTTCTATGCTATAACTACTTTTTCCAACAACAATTTGGAGATTTCTTTATTTATAAAGGAATTCAATTGGTAGAGGAAAAATTATAAAGCCGAAGCAACAAATGCTTATTGACCTAATTGATTATTTCTGTCTGTGTCTACATGTATAAACTGGTTAGAATTGGAATTTTAAAAAAAGTCATTAGAAAACAAACAAAACATAAAATAATAAATTAGCATGTGTACTCACAGAGCTGCAGCTAGCTCACACAGTGGATCAGACAATGCTGTCCATTCCTGTGGGGCATGGTAGATTGCAAGATTGTGAGCATTGAGAGAGTTGGATTTCCATGTCCCCCAACTGCCTGTTCAGCCAGATTCCATTGTCCAGTGCACAACATGCCAACCATATGCAATGACCCCTTAGCAAACAAAGAGACTGTGCAAGAATCAAAAGTAGCAAAAACTGAAAGTGGCAAAACTAAAACATGTGTAGGAGTAGCATTGTTTAAAATCCGAAATTAAGAAATAGTCGTCATGTTCTCTAATGTAAAGCAGTGGGATTTTACTCTCACTGTACATCAGAACCACCTGGGAAACTTGTATAAAAACATAAACCCGTGCTTGGGCCCCACTCCTGGAATTCAGATTTAAATTCGTGTTGGGTGGTTCTGCTGGCAGAAGTGTATCTTCCAAGTTCCCAGGTGATGCTACTGTATGGTCTGGATAGAGAACCACTAATGTCATCCATCGTATTCCTTTGTTGACCAAAACTTAAATTTGGGGAAGAATGCCTCAGACAAGAGTCCCTACTATACGTGGTAAGGCTACACTCTAAGAAAAGAAATGTAAAAGCAGCAATATTTTATCTTGAGTGATAAAAGATAGAATGCTAAAATTAGTTATTGACTTATTTTCGGGGGCTGTTCTGGTCATATGAAAATTTTTGTAAATGTTTAAATGAATGATTTGATTATCTGAACACAGGAAAGAATAACAGGCATGCTTAGGGTTGGAATTTCATCAGTGTTGTAGATTCTAATCTTATTTCATAGAAATAGAGCTTATATTTTTGAGGAATAACATTTTTCTTGTAAAAATATAGAATAGTCTGAAAATAGTGTAGAACAAACACAGGAACTAAATTTACAACCAACAAAACTTTAGGATCGCCAAACTATTTTTGAAATGCTTCTATATAAGACTTTTGGAGTATGTCAAACTGACATACTGGTAACAGGACTTGGTTCCTTAATGACCCAGTCTCAGAAGATAGTCGTGTTAAACATCTATACATTGGTATCACTGTTCTGTGGACAATATTATGTGGAGTCGTCTGTAAATCATTTTAGTTAAAAAAATATTCAGAAGTTCATCAATTAGCATTCTAAAAATTTAAAAAGTAGCATTGATTGAGCATTTGATATATCTCAAAAAGAAGCATATATTTTTAATCCTCACAGAACCTAGACGACACTGATATTGCTCTACGTATTCTACTAATGAAGAAACTAGGTCCACCATTGTCTAAAGGCTGTAGTTAAAAACACCTCACTTTTTCAAGGCTCAGATTAAATCAAGCTACTTTTTTTTATAAGTGATACAACTTTTTAACTTATTATATTTCCATAGTTTGAAACTTGTAGATGTGTTTTACTTACATTATTAATATTATCCTTCTATTTAAACATTTTACTAGGCATAATTTATGGACACACAAGTAGGAATACCTCTGCTATAATACAATTATTTTCACAAGAGTTTTGTATTGACCACAAGTTAAATCACACTTCCCTCATAATAAATTCGATTCCAATCAAATAAATTGTTGAATGCTTAGGTTCCACCTTCTTTCACCTATCTTGCATGCATGTAATCCTCATAAATACCCTTTGAGTAAAGTGTTTTTCTTTACTGGCCACAGAGGTATAGAAAGTAAGGCCCAAGGAAAATTCACAGCCTCATTGTGTCATACTCAGCAACAAAGAGAGAGGTTATTTCAGGCTGAAACTCAGTGTTCTTTTCTAGTACAATAGAAAGGAAGTGGCAGAAAAGAGAGGGAAAACAAACCTGAAAATAAAATGGGAGACATCTGAAAACCCGTATCTACACGATTCGCCAAGACTATGAAGATTTCATTGTTGGTTTCCTTCTCTTTACCCCACTGCCACCAATTTAGACCAGGCCTTCCTCCTCTCTCATGCACTCTGTTTTCTTCTTGGTAGTTTCCTCAGGGCTATCAACTGAGTTATCTTTATAAATTTAATAATACTTTCTGTTAAGCGCTAGGCATAAGAGGGTGATCAACATATACGGCCAATGCCTTCTTGTAACTCATCAAGCATAATATAATCATTTGTAGGAAGCATAATCATATATTGCTATTCCACTGCTTAAAATCCCTGGATGGCCCTGAAATAGCCTTTGAATGAATTAAAAATATCTTCGTACGTTTTCATGAGTTTTCTACTACTTGGTCCTAACCAAGCATTATTATTTCATTTCTGGCCACGTATATCTCCTATGCTTTTGGGCCCTAGAGCCTGAGCACTTATCCTCTAGGCTATCCACTACTCCTCCTATGGTTCTTCTTACTGAATTTTTTTTTTAATTTCAAAATATTAAGGCGGTACAAATGTTTTTGGTTACATAGATCACTTTTGTAATGCTTGAGTCAGGGCTATTAGTGTGCCTATCACATGGTGTTCATTGTACCCATTAGGTAGGTTTTTGACCCTTCCCTCTCCCCACTCCCCCCTGCTTGGTTTCCACTGAGTTTAACTTCCCTCTGTGCACCTGTGCTCATCGGTTAGTTCCAATTTAATAACTAGTACCTCAAGGATAGAGAAACAACCACCACTCCTATGCTTTTGGGGTACTAAAAACTACCTTCTGTTCAAGAGGCTAAAATCTTTTAGAACCCAGTGCCTCTATTCAAACACAAAATTTGACTTAAGGCTATAGTTAAGGGCAAACAAAATTTGAATAGTGGTCAAAGTTAATCTCACTATATCAATATTGACTGAAAATATATTTTCATTTAAAAAATATATTTTATCCACATGAAAAGTCAATGTGTACAGCAAAAGCAGTATTTTTAAAAATACTAGAAAATCTAAGTTTAAAATTGATCATACTTTGTGTCTCGATTCTTATTGAAATTGACTTTGAACAATCTCCTTTAAAACCTTTACTCTTGGCCAGGCGCGGTGGCTCACGCCTGTAATCCTAGCACTCTGGGAGGCCGAGGCAGGTGAATTGCTTGAGCTCAGGAGTTCGAGACCAGCCTGAGAAAGAGCGAGACCCCGTCTCTACTAAAAAAGATAGAAACAAAATTATCTGGAAAACTAAAAATATATATAGAAAAAATTAGTAGCCGGGCATGGTGGCGCATGCCTGTAGTCCCAGCTACTCGGGAGGCTGAGGCAGAAGGATTGCTTGAGCCCAGGAGTGTGAGGTTGCTGAGACTCTGTCTCAAAAAAAAAAAAAAAACCTTTACTCTTGCCACAATAATGCAAAGTCTTGGCTTATCAAAAACAGCCTTGCTTTCACTGAACAGTGGAAGGAGGAGGCAGTTTATGGTACAGTGGTTAAATACACAACTAAAGTTAGGCTCATGTACAGGTTCCACTACTTGGTGAACGATCATGATCACATTCCTGAAGCGTCTAAGTCTCCGTTGTACAATGGGGATAACAGTACCTTCCTGATAGGGTGGACCAAGGGGTTAAATGAATTGATGTCTATGTAAACTTCTTAGGGTATGTCTGAGCCCAGGGGGAAGTGTTAGCTATCATTTTCATTCCTGCTGTACACACACGCACGCGCGCGCGCACACACACACACACACACACACACGCGAGTTTGAGAATCACCTGAAGGTTAGCTCCTCTTTAGGAGCAGATCTCAGCTGATCAGATAAATCATGATAGTACTTAGTGGTCTGAAAACTTAAGAGGCAACCCTTTTCTATTTGGAGATGGGAAGGAGAGGCTAGGTTTCTGATCCTTTCTCCTGCGGTAAACTGCTCTCCACCCACCCCCTATTAACACTCTTACCCTATCCTTCAGCTCACAGAAGGTTCTTCCAGTGACATGTCTCTGTTCCTGACTGCTACTGAGCCTTGACCTCTGCTAATCCATTAGTAGGTTAATATGCCTAGCATAACTGAGAGTGGAATAGATTTGTCTGCACTGCAATTTTGGATCATATTTTTAGCTCTCCCACCATCCCCTTTCCCAATTCTCTTTACCTAATAAAGGATGATCATATATTTGTTTTATTTTCCTTTTTCTTGTTGGCATTGTGGGAGCTAAGAGTACATAAATTCAATAGGAATTCCTGATGAGTCTGGACAATTGGGAATTCTTAATTAAGAAATGACCATCACAAAGATTTATGGAGGCCCAGACCATTTATTATAGTTCCCTTGACAAAATGGAAAATTATTTTTAGGGCAGAAGTTTTGTGAATTCAGTGCAAATAAATTAGTCTTTTAGTAAAGTGTGACAAAGTGAAACAGAATGTTTTATTAGAAAATGCAGAGCTTGTTGCTGGTGTACAAAGGGGCAGAACAACAAATTCTCCTTGAGGAATTATGTACGAATTGAATAGAAAAGTTTGTCCCATATTACCAGAAAGTTATAAATATATTATAGGACTAAACAGAAAGGTAGCGACAGATGATTGTTTAAATGTCTGCTATGGATAAAATTATTTAAAAAAACATATTTCAATAATCACTATCTCTGGTCATAGTTTTGCTCTTTGGTGTCAACATCTAAAGCAAATGAAAGAGTTCAAATTATTCTTAGGAAGGTGTTCCATTTCTTGGGAAAATTATTTTAAGATATCTGTCTACATGAACAATATTCTGTGCCTGTTTTATGTTCCAAACCAAACTAGCAAAGTATTTTTTAAAAATTATAAAAACAAATGCTCTAGGTTTCTTCTTTGTTTCCAGTGCAGTTCAGATTTCTATTCGGAGAGTGCATTAATTGTCCAACAAAGCTAAAGGACAGTTACATGGAATGTGGAAATGATTTTTCAACATCCTTTCTAGATCAGTTCCCTGTTTTAATATAGAACAGATTTGTGTGACTTTATATGCAATTCAAAAAATAGATATGGTCATTAGTATATTCAAGCAAAGGCAAAAATCTGCCAAAAGTATCAATAAGTGAAAAAAAAAAATTCTGAAAATATACTTGAGCTTCTCCTTTTTTTATCTTTTGAAAAACGGCATTTATATGGAAATTTCTATATTAAAAAAAACTTTTTATTTTGTTTTACTTATACTGTTATGTTCAGATTTTATAGAGCAATACAAGATAAAAATTTCCTTTCAAGAAAGAAACCCATCCTGGCAATATTTTACCTTTAAATATTGCACTTTAGGAGACACATATATGACTGTTGTCCCGCTGTTTTCCCATCTAGTCCAGCTCCCTAATCTGAATGTGACCCCAGGCAGCGTGTCTGATGAGCCAGAGACTGTAGTGACAATAACTGAAGAAAGGACGGAGAGAACAGATGCATCTCCAACTGGTCAGGGCTGAGGAATGATCGTAAACACCAACAGGATCGCATGTAGCATTGATTAAGGAGTAATTCAAATGTCTTGGTTGCCATGTTTAAGAGAATCCATGTCTTTCAGACTTGGATTCTCAAACACTGGGATATCGTAGGAGGGTTCGCTAGGGCCTCCTTATACATTAGCCAGACTGCAAGATTGGGCTTCCCTGAGCAACACTCATCAGATTTCATATTAAATAGGAAGTCTAAGAGGGCAAATTTTCTGGCATTAAAATAACCAGTTTTCTCCATATATACGATGGTTTCAAGTGTGCGTGGTGGCACTGGCACAAGGAGACGTCTTGTGTGAGACCGGAGGCCATCACGAAGTCCCTGCCATGGAGGTACGTTGGAACACTGTCGTTGCAAGTTTCTATCAACTGTTTTATTCTCTAAGATACTTGATGTGTTCATACAGAGTATTTAAGAAAGTTAAAAAGAATTCGAAAAGCTGACATTTACCTTAGAGGAGAATTACAGTGAATGGAAGAATTAAACAGTTGTTTACCATACACTTTGCTCAGATTCAGTGTTCATTTCCCTTTCCCTTCTCCCATTTTCCAAGAGTCAGACAACTACCCACACTGCAATCGTCAAGTCAAATGCCACCTCCTGCATGATCCTTCACTATTTCAGTGAAGAATGAAGCTAGAATCCATGTGTCTTTCCTCCACAGTGTATTCCATATTCCATGTACACTTGTGACTAGCACCCTCTTCATTTTACCTTGTGTATCCCTCTACATTCTATGAGCTCCCAGAGGATAGGGAACGTATTATGTGGCATTGCTGAATGTTCTAAATCCTGAAAGGTTGGTGGGTAGAGCTGGGGAAAAAAAATCTTCCTTAATTTCTAATTTTGCCTCTTTCTTGTCCCACAGAAATGAAATAAAAACTAATAGGAACATAAAAAAATATAAATGTTATCTTTGCTCAGTATACAGAGATTTCCTTGAAGGTTCCAAGCTCTCTCACTTTTTCTCAGAATAACCCCTGGACACGCACACAAAACTCTTTCTTGGGGGCATGCAGACAGGAGCTTATATCCTATCTCTGGGCTTTCTTAAACTAGTGAAAATTATCCCATGTCAAGCATCCTGTCACCTTGATACCATGCCCCAATCCAGACAGCCCCTGGGGAACGAATCACTGCCCAAAAAGTGAAGAAGCGAAGACGCAAGGCAATTGCAAAAACAGTCCGGGCTTTCCCAGCAGCTGTAATCCAGAGCCCCTCCTCTCTTCTGGCTGTTCTACTTTTGGGCTGCAAAAATCACTGACACTTTCTGTCTGCTCTCACATCTTCCTAATTGTTCCTGGTCAAGTTCCAGTGATGGTGACTATATACATCTGCCAGGTCGGTAATCTTATCTGTTCTTGGTTCTTGGTGCGCCTTTGGCTGAAGCATGACCAGACACACAAAAAGCAAGGCAAACGTGAAAAGAAGTTTATTGAGGAAGGACAAGATAGGTTTGCAGAGCAAGATACGTTCATCACAGATGAAGAATGGACCCCTCTGTCATAACAAAAGGGCTCCGATTATGGTCTGGAGATCTATCTTATAATGTCTGGGTGGGGCCCTCCTCATGGTTTAAACACCACCACTGAACCGCCTTAGTTTACTCTAGGTCACTTTCCAAATCCAGTTGTGCCTGGGCTGCCTGGCCTGTGGGCTGGGGGATTCCATGAATTCCTTCGCAGATTAGCTGGAGTTCCTCCTTCCCCCAGGTGTGGCACTTGCTCTGGGCAGGATTAAGTGGGCCAGAACTAAGTAGGGGTGACAGCCCTTGTAGGTAGGGCAATTGCTCGTGGCAGCACCAAGGCAAGGTGCCCACCTTTGTCTCTAGGAGAGCTTGAATCCCTCACTGTCTACCTAACACACCTGTGTAAAAATGAGCATTATCTCAAAACTACCCATAAATATATGTTAATATCAGTGAGTAGTGATTATGTGTATTTTCAAATAGAAGTAGTAGAAACACACACACACATTTTAAAGGAGATTAAGGATACTCTTAGGGCTGAGAAGGCTATATGGGAAAAAATGGGAATGGTGGAGGATCTTATTGGATAGTTGGATATGAGTGGCGAAGTCAAGCTTCATAGAATAAGGAAGTCTTGAGCACAGTTTGAAGACAATTAAACCAGGCAAATGTGATTTATTTACATGGCAGAGAGCAACCCATTGATAAAGGTATGTTGATTTATGAAATGTCCGTGATCTGGTATCACATCAATACCTTGAACTTGCTAAAGGCTATGATTAGGATCCGCACTTGCACAAACCTGCTGGTGTTGCTTCAGAGAAGCAGGAAGCCCTGAAATGTGAACTCTGATTTTGTCAAATGGGAGGAAAGACACCCATGAGAACTAAGAATTCTACCCTCCAGTGCTTATCGCAACTTCTTTTTCTACCCAAAGCTATGAGAGTATGTAGAGAGCATCTTTCTCTGCAGATGTTCTCAGAGGAAACTGCTGCAGAAGCTAAACTATGACATATGCCGCTAAATGTGTTTAGCAGGGCTCTCATGGATACATGATGGGTGGGTTTAATTCCTGTATTTTGCCAGGGAGGATCCAGAAACCATTTCCTTCTGTGACCAAAGGGATTTCTGGCTTTCTTGACTGAGAATTGAAAAGATTTTAAATTGTGCAGAGGCTCTGGTGGGGCAGAATAGTTTTCCTGTCGTTGAACTGTCTTCTGTATTATTGAATTAGCGTTGCTTTGGAGTTTAAAAAGCAAAGACCAAGTGCCAAATAAAACAAACTATATGTGTTCTGATGTTAATGCCTGACTGGAAAATGTCTTTATCTTTCTCAATGGCTGGTCATTTTTTTTCTGTAACCATATGGAAATGTTAATTCAGCTGGGTTGCCCATTAGGAGTTATGAATTTCAAGTGTAAGAAAAAAACGCTACCTATATAATATACTACGCTTCACTGACAAAGGAATCTGTTTTGTTTCACAAATAAGGGAACTAGGAGGAAAAAAATGCCACAAGAAGTAAAAAGAAAAAGTTTAATATATTCAGGTGGTAGTCAGCTTTAGATGAACAAATTTTCTCAGAAATAATGCTCAGAATGATTTGTTTTTCTCCATCTAATGGGACAAGAAAATGTTTGAACAGTTGCTAGGAAAATTTCTTTATTAAAGGCACTTTGGAACATTCTGTTAAAACTTAGCTTCAGCCACAGCTTTCTCATCCTTTTTCCAGCCAATGTCAAAGTCTCCCTCTGTTGCCTTAGTTTAAGCCTTCTTCTTCTCCTTCTTCTTCTTCTTCTTCCTCTTCCCCTTCCCCTTCCCCTTCCCCTTCCCCTTCTCCTTCTTCTTCTTCTTCTTCTTCTTCTTCTTCTATTTTTTTTTAACCCAAGACTGGTGAAAAAGCTTCCTCACTGATTTAACCCACTCTTAGACTAGTCCGTGATTCACCATTTTTTTGCCTAACATTTTTTTCTGAGTCACATACCAGATCTGACACGATTTAGTCCACGTCACATTTGCCACTTCAAATCCTACCTCTCTCTGCCTCACACAATCTGTTCAAACAACA
>CM052438.1:61231474-61280531 GCA_028533085.1 Varecia variegata
TCTGTATTCTATCAACTTGGCTGAGCTAGACCATGTTTCCTAGAATACCCTTCCCTGGATTATTCCAAGGTAGCGTCGAGCACAACGGAAATCTGTGTGAGATTTGGAAGGGGACCATAAAGCAGCAGCCATTTTTAGGCTCTGAAGTTTGGTGTGGATGCCAAGCACGGTGGCAGCTCCACACCTGCCACCAATCTCCTGGCTCGCCTGTTGGTGAGGGGGGCACCTGGGTCTGTAGCTCCACCAGCTCCCACTGCTCTCCTCCTTCAGCTGCTTTAAGTCCTGTGCCAGGTGCAGGTGCATCTCTGTGGCAAGAGATACCAGCTGCTTCTGCACATCTCCTGCATCGCTGGTTAGAAATGCTTCTAGTTTTCCTATTTTGCTTTTGTGTGTTCCAGTTTGTCATTGCACTCGCCCATTTTATATCCGTCTTTCTTTCCTGTATCTTGGCCTAACTGACCTGGTAGTCATGTCAAACCCAACACTAAATGTGGAGACAAAAGTCTTGCATAGACTTTTCTACCAGCGACCAGAATTGCGTAAAGTTTCATTCTGATACCAGATCTCATTTGATGTCACACACAGTGATTTTACCTTTCAGATTGAAACATCACTGATACAGGAGTTGGTACCAGAAACAGGTGTCACCGCAACAGAAACCTAAAATATATGGCATTAGCTTTCAGACTAGGCAACGAGAGGAACTGGAAGGACACAGAAGAAATGGATAGCAGAAGCCTGGCAGGCCTCCAGGAGGCTACTGGCACGGCTTAAAGGCAAGTAGAAAATGCTGTAGAAATTTGGAGCAAAGGAGAGCTTCGTTGCACAGCGGAGAAATTTTAGCAAAATTGTTACCTGCCATAATGTGTAAAATAGAAAATATACCTAAAGAACTAATGGAGCTGATTAAGGAAATTTCCAGGCAGAATATTGAAAGTGTCAACTAGTTTCTTTTAGCTGCATAAAGTAAGTTACAGATAGAAACGTGAGCTAAAGAAGGAAACATTCAGTTTTCAAGCAGAAATTGAAAGATATATAAGGATCCAAGATGTATTGAATTTTGATGATAAAACTACTTCATATTCTGCCCCTTCCATGCAAAATACTCTCAGCTAACAAAAAAAAAAAAAAAAGAAGAAGAAGAACCCTCAGGGCAAAGATCAAATCCAGGGTGCTACCAGGAATATATGGCCCCTGGGTAGGTCATAGATGAGGTCAAGGGTGTGACTGTAAAACTCTTTGTTAGGGCTTTAAAAAAAATAAAGTTGGTGCCTCATAGACCCCTTGAGATGGATAAAAGACAAAAGACCTTCTGAGGGCCTTTTGGATGTGCCTTGCAGATCCTCTACTTTAAATAATAAGGCTTCTAAGAATGAGAGCATTGTCCCAGAGCAGCCTCTTGGAGGCCCAAAGTAGAGAAAGGCTAATGCAAAAAACATTTGTAGGTCTGACTTTTGTCTAATGGAATGTAATGTAACTTCACATATTTTCAAAAGCCCACAAAATTTTAAAGGAATTCTTATATCTTAGGCTATATCGTACAGAGGCAGAACAAAATGAAAAGAGACCTTTGGAACCCAAATTTCTTCAGATAAGAGTTAAATTGAGAAAACTACTTAGCTGAGAAGCTAAGCAGACAAGGGCTACATATATGAAAAAGGAAGAATGATTGAAAGAGTAGAGGTCTAAAGGATAATGTATTTTCATTATTGTCTAGTTTAATATGATTTTTGAGACATGTTTAGTGGTCCAGTGTGTAGTCTATATGCAGTGACTATTTCATGACCACTTAAAAATAAAATGTATTCTGCAAGAAATAAAAAAAAAAAAAAAAAAAGAAGAAGAAGCCCAGAGCACAGGGCTAAGAGCCATGAAAAACAACTACCAGAAGGTCAGTCTTCTGAGCCCAAGACAAGGAACTAGCAATGTGGATTCAACTGGATGTGACAATTGCTATGGACTAGTGACTGCTCTTTCTTTTTCCTTTTCTCATTTTCTGTGTAGGAGAAGGGCTAGTCTCATGGGTGTTTGAATTATGCAATTGCTCAGGGCTCCATGCTTAAAAGGGCCTTGGGCTTAGCTTAATTCTCTGCTGTCACCATCTTGACATTCCTAATAGTATAGTGAATAAAGGGTTCTGCATATTAATTATGCACTGGGCCCCACAAATGCAGGACTTTCCCACTGTTGTGTATTTGGTATGCGATGGGTGGATAACTTGCCTCTTATGTCACTAGTCTTCAGACTGAAAGGAACCTGTGACATCTCATCCATCACGCCTGGACCTGATGAGGAGATTCTGGACTTTGAGCCTGAGTCGATGCTATTAATGGGATGACACATTTAGGGAGCCTTAGAAAGAGATCAATATATTTTATATATTGGAGAAATGTAAGTAATTTGTTGCCAGAGGACAGACTGTGGCACCTTTAAAAAATTCTTTGACACTTCTTCTATTCAGAGATGGGAAATTTGTCCTTCCCCTTGAATGAAACCACATGGGAAAGTGATTGCTTCAACCAATAGAGAGTGGTGTAAGTGACAACTTGTGACTTTTAAGGTGAGATTATAAAAAGTCCAAGCAGCTTCTTCCTGGATCTCTTGGGATACTCTCTCTTGAGAGGTTCACTGTAGGCACACTTCCTCTCAGATCCCAGAAACCATTCCATGAAAAGTTCAGGTCAAATGTAGGTGCTCTGGTCAACAGTTACAACCGAGCCCAGGTACTAGACATGCAAAGGAAAAAGCCTCACAGTGAGTGATTCTAATCCTCAGTCTTTCAAATGTTCCTACACCATGCATAAGATATCATGAAATAAAATCAAGAAATCACCACTACACAGTGTCCAAATTCCTAACCTGAAAAATTCATGAGTATAATCCACCGGTACTGTATACATTGCCACAAAGTTGGTGGCAGTTTGTTACATGGCAATATTAGCTGAAATACCTGTCCTCTTTTACCCACTCAGGCTTGGTTAGGTAATGCTTCTCTATGTCTTTGTATTTAACTTTGCAATCCATTACTTGCATTTTCCACACTTGGTTATGATATATATGCTCATGTCTGTCTTTCTGTTGGTGGAGAGTAGTGCTGTCTTCATCTCTGTAACCCAGAGCCCTGCACATACTAGTTGCTCAAATACCATTCAATGAGAAATTCAATATAACTGCAAATATAGTTTCTCTTTCAGCTACTAGCTACTCCACTTTACTTCTTCAAAGACCTAACCCAGGTATAACATTCAACTTTGAGATCTTGCCTGCAATGGACTGAACTTATGTACCCGCCACCCCCACATTCATATGTTAAAATCCTCACCCTAAGTTACTAGTATTAGGACTGTGAGACCTTTGACAGGTGATAAGCTCCACTCTCATGAATGGGATGCGTGCCCTTAGAGAGAAATCTTTCACCCCTTTACCATGTGAGGTTACAGTGAGAATATGCCCTTCTATGAGAAAGTGGGTCCTCGCTAGACACTGAATCTGCCAGCACCTTGATCTTAGACTTCCTGTCCTCTGAGAACTGTGAGAAATACAGTTTTGTCATTTTTAAACTACCTAATTTATGGTGTTTTGTTACAGCAGCCTGAATAGACTAAGACGTTACCTCAACAGGAATGAAATAGATAATCTTTGAGTCAGGCAAGTTAAGTATCCAAGTACTGGGCCAATATGATTCTGTTCTGATCACTGCTGCCTTGACGAGCCTTAGGAATCCACAACACACCTCCCTGATCTGTGGTTTGTTTCTCTTAGGACACAGGCTTAGAATTCCAAGTTTATGAGAGTTGGGAAACAAGGCCATGCTAATTCTGAAACCTAGTCCCCTGTCTTTGCTCAAAAGGTAAGGCCAAGTGATACCTTACTTCTACCCATCCTTCAGCACCCAAGGAAAGTCCTGCCTATGGGAGAAGATTCTTTAGCATGTATAGTATGACGGTCAAGGCTTAGGAATCAGACAGACCATGGTTCCAATTCACCATCTGCTTCTTATTAGTTCTGTGACTTTGAACAAAGTACTGAAACACTCTGAGCCTCATTTCATCACCTAATAGGCATAACAATAGTATCTAATTCATGAGGCTGTGGCTAGATATGAAACAAGATAATGTATATACAGTATTTGGCAGAGAGTAAATATTTAATAAATACTAGCTGTTATCTTCTCCAAACTAATAGTCACTGGCACAATATCAACTCTCTACTACAGCTCCTCTAGCCTTGTTCAAAAAATTGGGTTGCCGTTTCTTCCCTGTCTTAACATCTTTTGTCCCTGTTTTTTTTTTGTTGTTGTTGTTTTGTTTTTTTAATATGGCCTTTTTTCCTTGACTCTCTTTTGTCCTGAATTGTTTTTCTTCTTTTAAAAAATTCTGTTTCTTTTTGCTTTTAACAACACATCCATGGATGCCTCTTCCCAGGACTATGACTGGGACGTGCGTGCATCATTCTCCCACCAGGGCTTTGGGACCCTGTTCTGCATGACAGTCTTGGAGATGCAGCTGTTACCTGGTGCTCAGCTGCCCTAATTCAGACTCCTTGAGCACCATGTATTTTACTGGATCGCTGACTCCTTCTATCCTGCCCATGACCAGCCCCCTGATCCACCCCTTGGTCTGGTACCAGACAGTCCCACACATTTTAAACTCCATCTCAACTGTCAGATTGAATCTTCTCAATCAGCATTATCCTCCCCAATCTGACTCTAAGTCATCAACCATGTCTGTTCGATACTAAAATAACTCAGTATACAGAATCTCTTTGTAAGGTCTTGAGGGGCTTTGATTTCTCCATCTCAGATCAGGATTGGTTTTAGGAAAAGTGAAGAGGGTCCTCTAGAAAGGCAACAAATTCTCTTAGTTGTGAGGTGGAAAGTAAACAAACAGGATTTGCTAGGCAACAATGCCCTGATTAAGACTGTGGGAGTAGGAAATGGAGAGGAAGGGAAATATTCAAGAGGCTAAATACAGTGGGTCATCAGAGTAGGGCATGAAGAAACCTAAGACAAAAACTATTTCAGGGGTTCCTAGATAAGGGTTGGTGCTCATATTAGAAAAGGAAGTTGAAAAAAAGGAAAGTGATTTGATTAATGATTTATTGGGGTAAATAGAATTTGAGGCCATGGCAGAATAACCTGGTAGAATTTTTTAGTAAGAAGTTGACAATATGTGATTAAAACTCATATGGTGAATCAGGGTAGGATTTAAAGTTTTGGAATCCAACAACACATCAGCATAGTAGGAACTGTGTGAGTGAATGGGAAAAGTGCGCGTAATGGAAGGACAGCACTTGGGTGTGTTACACACACCTGAGAGCAGTATAAGAAGATGAACCAATGAAAAAAACCTGGAAGGATCCATTGACAATGGAAGGAGAACGAGGAAAGTGTATTAATGGGGATGTCTAGGCAAGTGGGTTCCAAGAAGAATGGATGATCAGTAGTAACAAATGCAGCAGAAAAGGTCAAGGAGGATGGAGCAGAGAAATAACTACTGAATTTTAAATAAGATCATTGGTATCAGCTAAAAGAGCAGTTTCAGTACATCCAAATGGATGAAAGCCAGCTTTCATATGATTAAGAAGGGTAGTGAAAAATTAAACAGTAAAAATTGTATTTCTAGTATCCTGAATCATTAATCTTAATGTACTCCTACAGTCACCAATTCTTAGAATTGTTAGAGACCTTAGATATTTCATAGTTCAATATCTCAGAGTAAAACGTCTGGGAAGTTGGTAATAAAATCTCTGCACTTTAACTTCCAGGGACTTTTGGAGACCTCACTATCTCAGGAGATAATTTATTCACTTGTGAAAAGGTCCTTTTAGGTAACTGAATGACATTTTCATTTGAGTAGATATATAGTTCTCTTGGTGTTGTTTTACCCATGTGTGCTCTGGGTATATAGTTCATGGCTCTTTATGTTCAAATATTGACTTTTCTAAAAAAAATCGATCGCATGACAGAGGCGTTATCAGTGTTATTTTCAAATACCGTGGTGATCAGCCTTGCAGTCACCTCCTTTCTACATTCATAGAAGTTATCAAGCAGTAGCTTTTGCCTACTCTACAAATAGAAAAACAAGCAAAACAGCTGATATGAAAGGAGCTGAAAGAAACATTATAGGCCAACTAATGCAACATCTCATTTTTCCATAAATATTTAATTTTAAACAGCAAGTAAAATTTATACAATCCTTGATCACATGCTGCTTTTGAAATATTTTTTGATTATGCATAAGTGTTTTCCTTTGTTTCAGTCTTTTGGAAAACATAAACGATTTGTGGTACAATAGAAGAGGTAAAATGAATTCAAATTTTTATAAGTGAAATCTCAAATAGACTTAGACTTTTGATACACTATGTTTGTAGTTTGTGTGTAGCTGCATTGACATGTATCTAGAAAAGAGTGAAAAAAAAGGAATAAAATATTATTTTGCTGCTAAAAGACTAACTTTCACACCTATTTGCAAGATGAGATTTTAGTTGACTTGAGAGAGTAACTGACGTTTTCAAAATTCACATTCTTTACTTGAATTCGATGGAGAGTACAGAAATAGTCAAATGTCTAGTGATCTCACCAGAATTGTTTTGGAGGGGACTTAATTAGTAAAAAGTGTTGCTATTTTCTTAGAAATATTGGGTACATACCTTCATGAGAACAGATGCAGAAATAGGTTATCTCTAAACATCTACCAGCTATGGAAAGTCCTAGAAAAAATATGAGGAAGATAAAAATCCCTGACTCAGCACTATCATCTTTCCTAAGGTCCTTATCATGACTTCTTCCCTATAACCTCCCTTTAGTTTAATAATACTGTCTTTTCACCCAAGGGAAAAGGCTAATAGGGAGCCTTTTGTCTTCAGGAAATCATGGACCACTGAGCCTAGCATGTGTGAAGAGCCTGAAGGGGACATTGAGTATTACACATGCCTCAAAGCATGCAGAATATGCCTCCAGAAGTATCTTGAAATCCTCCAGGGACCATTTTAAGTGGTAAACAGAAGTGTTGGAGAGGACAGAAAGAAGTATTCAGTAGATTCTGTTTTAGACATAGAGCCATCATTAATGTCATGATGAATAAAGAAATTCTTATATAGTCTAATTTGAGTTTAAGGTAGCTCTTATAATCCATGTGCTGTAGTGTTAATGTATTTTTCCAAATGCAATGTATCTTTATGTATCTTTTCAAATAGCTAAACATCTTACCAAATTCAATCATCACCCCAGTTCTTCTATGGGATTATTGGGTGGGGCTGGAAATGGGGATTTACATAAAGCTATTATCAGTTAGAAACAATTTAATAGGATATATAACATTCTTTGTAATATTATGTATTTATATATATAATTGCTCTTGAGTGCAGCTCCCCAGAAGAGTCCTAATACAGTGGAGCCTGGACAGGTAAGAGGGCCTGCCCTATGTTGGGGTGCTAATAAGTATCAAGCTAAAAGTCCACTTTGGCAGTTACAGCAAGAAAACCTTTCCACATCTATGTTTCTTATCCTTCGTAATTCTGAATCTGAAATTCTTATGCTTGTACCACTATGATCCTCTTTGCTGAAATTATTTCATGCTTTATATTTCCCTATAATGGCCAGGACATGGAGGATGATGGTGTTCAACATGTTGGAAAAGGCCTTGAACAAATCCAAGCTTGAACAAATCCAAGCTCAAATGGAGGTAGCCATTGAGGATTAATAACACTGATTAATTTAAAAACTTTTTTCAAAGAATGATCTTGAGAGACAACACTAACTTTGCCAGTTTGTTTTATTTTTATACTCTAGTGTTTAGAAGTATGGAAGAATTCTCCTTAATTTATATCATTTTTACATGTCACCATTATGCCTGGGTGTGAGAAAGCATTGCAAACCACTCTTTGCAGATAATTATGAAGGTTGGAGGAATATGCTCTGGAA
This sequence comes from Varecia variegata, assembly GCA_028533085.1. NCBI lineage: Eukaryota > Metazoa > Chordata > Mammalia > Primates > Lemuridae > Varecia > Varecia variegata. The sequence goes on from CM052438.1 coordinate 61,239,399, forward strand.
TTTTCCCACGTTCATTTACAAATTACATTGTTTCTTTTTAAAAAATATTTAAATACTACTGCATATTTTAAGAAGAACAAATATCAATATGCATAGAAGTATTTTTAATTACTTTTTGGCATGACCAACAATAACCAGCTACCTATAAGTTTAATTTCTTCAGTATACACTGTTGAATTCAAACAGCAAAGTTTGGGTTTATAATTAAAAAAATGGTGACAATGGGGAGTTATTGGATCCCTTATACATTGTTGATGGGAATATAAAGTAGTTCGGCTGCTGTGAAAAGCAGTTTGGCAGGTTCTCAAAAAGTTAAATACGGAGTTACCATGTGATCCAGCAGTTCCACTGCTAGGTATATACCCCAAAGAATTGAAAATAGCTACTCCAACAAAAACTTGTACACAAATATCCATAACAACACTATTCACAGCAGCTAGAAGGTAGAAACAGCCCAAATGTCCATGAGCAGACGAATGGGTAAACAAATTGTGGTATATACCTACAATGAAATATTATTCACCCATAAACAGAAATAAGGTACTGATACATGCTACTACATGGATGAACCTTTAAAACATGATGCTACATGAAAGAAGACAGACACAAAAGGTCAAATATTTATGATTCCATTTATATAAAATATCCAGAATAGGTAAATCCATAGAAAAGGAAAGCAGGTTCGTGATTGCCAGGTTTGGGAGGGGAAATTGAGGACTAACTGCAAAATAGGTATAGGGTTTTATTTTGGAGTGATGGAAATGTTTTGGGACTAGATGTTGTGACTGCACAACATTGTAGATACACTAAATGCCACTGAATTCTTCACCATAAAATAGCTAATTTAATATTATGTGAATTTTTCCTCAATAAAAAGTTTGCGTTTATATAAAGAACTATTTAAATTCAAGATTTAAGCAATTTTTTCTCTGCATATTATATTGCATATAGTTTCATTTATGCCTTTAAGAGTTAATCAAGTTTCTAAGTCAAAAAGGAAAATGACAGAAGTTGAGATTTCTCATTTCTACTTTTGGAATTTCTACCATAGATGTGTCCTGCTTTAAACCATATTCAATAATTAAAACAATTTGGAAAACAGGTTGTTGGGGTCTTCCAACATATTTTTTAAACTTTAAATTGTACTTGCTTCAGAGTAACTTTAAATATTGGATTACTCTATTATTTAAAGTTGGAAGTTATTTTCTAAAATGTGATTTACAGACATTTCTACCAACATTTCAGGAACATGTCATTGCCAGCAAAATTTCACAGCGATCTTCCAAAACTTTAATTGCTTCTTTATCATCCAACTGGAGAAGTAGTTTCCCTGACTTGCTTGGCTCCATCAAGCATTACAGGAAGACACTTGGGCATCACGTGCTGGCAATTAGTGGCCAAGTGGAATATTATGACAATAAGCACAACAGATTCCTTATGTGCACCACCTACCTGGTTGCTCTTTTATTGGCAGAAATTGTCTTGAGTTTGCCCCTGCACGAGTGCTTACTATTAGAGTTGGTTCCTATATTAATAAACTTAGTAATTTAGGGGTCTCTTTGGGATATTTCTTCCTGAGGCCAAAATGTTTGGTAATGATGTTAAATGCATTACTTTAAGTGAAGACAAAGGGACACATATACAGGATGTACCAAAAGCCTCCTTACAAAGGAAAATTTTTGTAATGAATATTTTGTAAATAAAGGAACATTTAGCTATAATTTCCCACTTTCCCTGGGAAAGTGGGAAATACAAAGATACAAATTAAGTATCTTGTTTCTAATACAAACATATGATTGAATCCTTTGTTTCATTTTCATTCTTGCATTTGGTAGATATTTGATAGAATGAGAATAATTGCTATTGATGGCCCCATTCAATGAAATTTAATTGGTCAGAGAAGAAATATTTTCTTCCTTTCACTCATGATTTTAACTTCTGAGGCCACAGATATCCTCTATTAAATATTTCAGGATGTCTTAAGAGATGGAAAGAGTGGTCATATATATTTTATGTTTATATCATTTTTCCTCATCAAAATAAATTTCATTTATACACTACTGAAATAGGGTGTATGTCTACTGGCTACTAGAAAATGCTTCCTAATTTTGCTGTGACAGATGTGTACTTCATTTGAATTATAAAATAAGGCCATGTTTTATTAATGATAGTTATGAATTTATGCTTTTCTATTCAGAAATCACTTGATATATTTTATTTGACAAATATGTATACTCAGCAAAAGACTCATCTTTCCATCTATTAATACTTTATTCTATAGTTCAGTTCCTTAATATGTTACTATTTCAACAGGACTATATGTTAATTCTAAAGTTGAAAATCCACTCACTACAATTTTCAAATAGTAGCAGCAAATTATACATAAATTGAAAGCACAAAATCTGTTTAAAACCTGGATAACAAAAATTGCCTTGGATATCCAAGAAACAAAATAGAAATACATTTCAACAACTCCAAAATTTTTCTCTTTTTCTGAATAGATATTTTCTATTCTTCTGTCTCCAGTTCACTGGTTCTTTACCTGTCCCCTCCATCCAGCTATTCAGTCCATTCATTGAGGTTTTTTAACATTTCAATCATATTTTTTGGTCCTAAAATTTCTTTTTGGATCATTTTTATATCTTCTATTCTTTCCTGAAACTTTCTATTGCTTTACTTATTGCAAGCATGTATGTAATTGCTTATTCAAGCACTTTTATGATGCTTCTCTAAAATCCTCGTCAGTAACCCTAACATCTCTGTCATCTGGGTTTTGGCATGTGTTGATTTCCTTTTTCCCACTCAGTTTGATGTCTTCCTTGATCTGAGTATGTTAAGTGTTTTTGGATGAAAACTAGATGTTTTGGGTTTTATGTTATGAGACTCTAGATCTCATGTAAACTTTCTGTTTAGCTTGCTTCTTCTGACACCTCTCCAGCAGGGGAAGGAAGCCAATGGCTTCCTTTCTGCCAGGTTGGGAAGAAGTCCAGGTTCCCCTCTTGTCCTCCATTAATACCCGAGGCAGCGTGCTCCTTGTTACTGGTGGGCAGACATGGCAGTTCTGGCTCCCCACCAGGCCTCTACTTATTCCTCCCCAGCTGGAGAGGGTATTAGTGTCTCAATACTACCCCACAGGGCCCCTCGTGACACGAAAGCCGCAGAGTGAGCTCCTCACTGCCAGGATGGAGTGAAAGTCCTGAGTCTCCACTAGACTTGTGAGGGGTCCTCATTAGTGTCTGCTGGGATGAAAGGCTTGGTTTTCTAAGTAGCCTGTTCTTAACTGTCTCAGTAGAGGTTTTAAGTACCTTGCTGCAGCCTTGCGAGAGGGAAAGCTCCCCAGATAGGCTTTGTTGATGTGAGTGGGGGTGGGGCATTTTTTTCCTGTTTGGCTTATTCCTGTAGAGTGGTTATCATTTAAAAGTTTTCTGTCTTGCTAGACTGTCCCTTGTTTGGTCATTTAGCTAGAGACAGCTGGTTTTGCTTTGTATGTGTGTGTGTGTGTGTGTGTGTGTGTGTGTGTGTGTGGTTTTTATTGTTTTTGTTTCTGCATGTTGATGTTTCCAGGTTACTGGCTCCTTCAGTTGTAAATCTGAGATATACGAGTCAAAAAGAAAACTCAGGGAATTCCCTATCGTGTTGTTTTTCAGGCCCCAAGTTCCCTATCTGGTCTACCTTCTTCTTTCTACTTTGAGCATCTTCTTATGTTCATTTTATATACAATTTCAAGAATTTCTCATTTTATTTAGTGGAAGAAATAGAGAAAAGTACATATGTTTCATTTTCCTGGAAGTGAAAGCCGACAATATTTTAAAAACAGTATTATGTACAATAAGCTGCACATACTTAGAGTATATAGTTTGATAAGTTTTATTTACATATACACTCATTACACTGACAAACCAATTATAAAATTTATATGGTCATGGAAAGGAACTAAAATAGCGGAAACAATTTTGAGGAATAACAGTTGGTGGACTTCCTGTTTTGAAGATTTGATATAAAGATTTAGTAGTCAAATTTAGTAGTCGTCAACACATTATGCTACTGAAATCCAGATCAAGTAGTTTGATAGAACAAGAGAGAAAACTTAGACTTGCGCTTATCCAGTCTTTCCATTTCATTGCAATGACAACACCACCATACAATGGGGTGTTGTATGGAAAGTCTTTTCCATGAATTGTACTGGACTAATAGATATAGATATCCCTATATCTATATAGATATCCCTATATCTATATAGATATATAGATATCCCTATATAAAATAGTAAGCTTCAACCTCTGTTTTACACCATCCCTAAAAATTAATTCCAGATAGATCATAGAAATCTAAGAACTAATTAAAATCACATGAAACCAGAAGAAACCATTCCATGGGGAGTATTTACTGAGGGCTCTTTCAGTAGCTCAGGTGAAAGTTAATAAGGCATTGAAGAGAGGGAACACATTTGAGCCTCTGTAGAGGGTGGGTGGACTGAGAGGATCACACAACTGGCTGTGGGAACTAAGGAAGTGAAAGTTACCAAATGTTACTGTGACTTTGCCACTGGGTGGTGAAGGAATTGATAACGTCTCAAAAAAAATAAAATAAAATAAAGGAAAGTAACACAAACAGGAATGGAGACCATGTGTCCCATTTGGGTAGGTTATAAACACCTGAAATTTTCAGAAGGTGCTGGGACCAATTCTTTTCTCTTAACCACTGAAGAAGAATGAGCAACTTTTATAATAGATGCAAGGGCAACAGAGAGTAGGAAGGGCTTGCCTCTGGGAGAGCTGCTTCACTTGTTAATGAATAGCTGAGGGGCTGTGGGATTCTCTTCCTTCATCAGTGAGATAAGATGTGGATTGAGAATGAGTGATTGCCAACATCTGGCAAATTTTAGTTAAAACACTTTTCAGTGAACCAAATTATTTATCGTTGTGTGTCTGCTTGGTATCGGTCATCAGGTAGACAAATCAATGAGGTGACTGAATTAATAAAAAGACATTTTAGTTGTCTCAGCATCAATCCTCATCTTGGGGTAATGAAGGCATAATTTTTCAGTCCGACTGTCTCTGCTCAATGTTTTGAGGTCTGCAGTCTGTAAAATTTCACATCCATTGTTAAAGGAGGAATCTTATATAGACAGTATATGTATCAGCAGTACACAAGTATTTAATTATTGAGGTGGGCAGATTAGAGGAAAACACATGTTTCTACCACAAATAGTCCTAAAGAAAACGTTAAAACAACAAAAGGAGGGTTGGAAATGTTAACTTAAATGTTTTGAATTTATATCTTGCAAAAGGAAATATGGGTTTACTTTACACAAACATCTAAAACCACTATTTTACAATAGGTAACTGAAAAGGTATTTGTGATTTTGCCAATGAATTAAAGTTTGTTTGCTAATTTATTTCCTATATAGATGAGATAACACCTTTTGAGATAATGATATTTCATTTTCATTAATTTAAAATTATAGGTCCTTTCCAGATGCTTTTAAACTCAATTTGAAATTATTCCTTTTGAGTTCTGAAAGATAATTTTATCTTTAAATTGTTTCTCATTGTCTACTTTTGTTTTAATTCCCCCTTTCCTCATTCAATAAAGTGTAAATAGATTGGTACGCTTTGAGAGAACTTATGTTCCACTAAGCATAATATCCCAACAAAATCTAATACAATGTCTTGTATGTAATAGATGAGCAAACGAATGATGCTTGGACCTGTATCAAGCATTTGTGGTGCCATAATAGACTTCTTTTGTGATAACATAATATTCTGACATTAATCATCTTTTCTTATTTAATTGCTGTGGAACTTAGGAAACAATGTGTGTGAGAAAATAATGCTCTCTAATCATACATCATTTTATGTATGATTATAATTTTCTATTATTTAATCCAACTTTCCTTTGGAAGAAATAGGAATTTGGTAATACAAAACACAAAATTTACTAAAGCCCTTTTTCTCCAATTTCAAGTCATTTTGGCCAAGATTTTTTTTTAAAGATACCGAGCAACTCTAATCATTTGCCTTTTTATATATTCTTATATTTTCATTTTCTGCTAGATATCCCCATGTTTGTCCTGCTAATACTTAATGAGATTCTTAATCATCTGGATTTAACATATTAAATCTAAATTGATTATTTTCTGTCTCAAGAAGTTATCATATTACAATTTCTCCAAATGCCTAATTTTCATCTATGATGTTAATATTCTCAGCTAGACATAAAGATCATAATGAGCCTTTCCTTCAAGGGGAAAGGATTTTACGCATGTGCATGTGCTTTTAAATTTCTTTCTACAATTCTGATGGCAGGTTCTAAAACCTTAACAGTACCTGTGGATTCAAATTTAATTTGAGACCCAAATCTCAAACATAAAATCTTCTAAACTTTCTTTCTCTCATGTTCTCAATATCCAACCAGGTTCAACATTATGACAGCCTAACTCTTCCAATTTTCTGTGTATAGTAGCAATAATTGCCAAATAGCAGGTGTACTATGCATTAAGCACTTTGCTCAGCACTCAGCATTAACTGTTTCATTTACTCTCCATGCTTTGTGCATCCAAATCCAGTTTAGTCGTGGGAAATTGGCTGCCAATATCAGCTGTAACCATTATCAGTTCTGACTTTTTAAATCCCTATATCAACCTGGAAGTAGGCTGGCTTTATTAATTTCGTTCTAAGAAGACGGTCCTGAGACTCAGAGAAGTCAAGACACACAATATCACACAGCTAGTGATAATGAGGATAAAGAGCTATGCCAGGTATGCTCAACAACAAAGCATCAGTACAATCATTTGTATTTCCATAGACACAAATCTATTTTACCTTTTGTCATTTTTTACTTGAATAGCATAAAGAGCCTCTAGGTTTCTTACCACTGGTCTGCCTGGAACATCCTACACAGAGTAGCCAGACTAATAGTCTTTATTTTTAAATCTCTGTCCGAGTATGAGTAGTGATGTCTTATTAGCTGTGAGATAAAATCCAAATTCCTTCGCTCCATTGTGGGACTAACTTGAAAGGTTTCCAGTGACTAATAATAACCTTAAAGAGTACAAGAAGGGATATAGAAAAAGACCTAGATTACGGAGGCTAAGTTTGTATTGGGTATTTGTATTGTACTTGTCCTTTGGAAGGCTGAATTTGAAATGTGTGTGTGTGTGTGTGTGTGTGTGTGTGTGTGTGTGAACATGTCTTAGTTCATTTATTCTACTCCATCACACTGGATGACCACTGGACTGCATGCAGATGATACAATTTAGAAAGAGCGGCAGTTTTCATATCTGGATACTAAATTAAACTTCACTTGAGGTACATGTCCACTTAGAAAATGAAAGTCCAAGACATTAAAAGCTGGAGCAGATTTTGGCAGCCTGATTTTCACTGGCTAACCTGGATCCAGTTTGGTTTGGGCTTTCATTTATAGCATATGTTTAATAAGTGCCTGCTAATAGATCAGGGATTACTTCAGTCAGGACTTACCAATAAAAGTAATTTACAGAAAGATTGATTACTTAGCTCTTCGCCCAAAAAGATAAGTGAGGGTGGAACAAACCTTAAATGTAAGTTTTAGGAATAATTTGAATTTCAGTGTGTAAAGGATTTTTCCACATTCAGTAGTAAACCAAGATATTAAGAATGAAACATATCCTCTTTGTCACCATTTTTGAAAGAATCAGTTTTTTGAAAACTTTGTTGATAATTAAAATTCAATTAATTTTAATAGGAATCTGATATTTTATATACAAATAATAATAAAACAATGATATTAATAATAATATTTTGCATTACTCAAGCAGTAAAATTTCTTTAGTGTTCACCATAAATTGTACATATCATCAATAATGTTTTGTATGACCTAATAGATTTCAATGTTTTTGTTCAAATGTCTGACTTTCACCTTCCCATTTTGCAAAAAATATTTTTGATATATGAAGGATTACTTTACCTCTGATTGGAGTTTTTGATTAATATTTCTTAAAGAAATATGATACATAAACATACTCTACAAGTTCTCAATTACACAGTCCATACTCTCTGTATGTGGGTGTGTGTATGCTTTCTGTATATATGAATTTACATGGTGGGATTATCAGTGCTGTAGTCAATAATGATCACGCCACGATTTAGGATAATTCAGTCTAATTGTACTGAACTATACACCTTTATCTTCACTTTTGTTTTATTGTCTTATTGTTAAAACTGAAATAGAAGTAATTAATTTCACACTTGCCATATAGACCAGTGCAATGACCTTGAAATTCAGATGACAAATGGACCGCTTTCTCTGTTGAGACTTTTTTACTGCTGCCTGCACTTCTCAAGGCATTCCAATATACAGCACTCTGTTTCATTCACATAAAACTTAGACCTTGACATTCAATTCTATATCCTCCTGGCTTTTCTACAAACAGTATTTTATCTTAAGTCCCCTTAGATGAACATGATAACTTATACTGTTGTACCCCAAACACTTGAACATTTAACCATTTGAAAAGAGAGCCAATTTTTCATATAAATTTTTATTGTAGGAAATTCAACTTATACTATTAATAGGTGCCAAAGCACCTGAAGTTTAAATTCTTACTATATTTTTCAGGCTTTGTAGAGAGTTGAGATTAAGCCATCGTGATTATGAAGGATATTTTTAGAATAATTATCTTTTTAAGTCATAAAACCTCTTGAAGGGATTTCGATTATGTTAGTAGGTTAATGATTATAGACTGCTCCTAAAACAGGGATCTTCCTGAAACTGAGTCTATGCAGATAATATAACCAGTTGATTCGGTAAGTTCTTTTCAGTAACTGGTCATAAAGAAAAATAAATAAAATAAGCAACCAGATCAAATCAGATTTTTTGGCAGTGCATAAGAAACTAATTGGCTGAATATTTTACTCTTAACTGGAAGTTTCTGTAGACATAGCCTCAGGCATATATAGAAGGCACAGCTTGCTTTATTTTTGTTTTGACTCAAAATTCTGGTCTAAGATTTCCACAGCCTTTGTCTTGAATAGTTACACTGGATCATTTCTCACAGAGGCTTGCAACTTTGTGTCTAAATCACACTATATTATTTTCTGCAAGAAAATACCTTGTAGAAAAAACCTTTATGAGAGATGGTCATAAAGTCATGAGATATTCCTCATGTTGCATGTAAATCGTCAGTGAAAGTAATTCCAAAACAGAATTGTCAAAGCATTTTTCCCTGTTTGAATAATGGAAACTTGATTAGAAAAAGCACTCAACATCTGGATGTGACCATCTTGAAGGACAATGCTTGTATTGTTAGAGTGTTCTGACCTCCTTGTTAGAAAACCAAACAGAACAATGCAAAATCAATCATGTCTTTTCAGTTTCTCCATTTGTATAGATTGTTGTAGGGTTATAGGAAACTGCAGATAATGTGTTTTCTGCAAGTAGCTTAGATTAAAATGTTTTGGGGAACTTTGTTAATTTTAGCTTAGGCCATTTGTAACATAAACCTGCTGTAAACCAGAGAAACAATGAAACAGGTTGGTTGAAGAGGCTGAGCAAAAGGATGAGGTTATAGTCTTGGGAAAGAGTTAGGAGGACCTGCCTCCTTACGTCTGACTCCAGCTTAGGTTCATGGGATAAGGTTAAAATGTGGGTCCTCAAATGGCTAATGTGGTTTAGCACAACTTTGGAGAATAGGAAAGAAAACTTCTGTGGATAGAAAGACTTCTGAGAAATAAAAACAGTGCATGTAGCACTCCCTGGCATTCACAGGGACAGGCTACTGGGTGAGTATGAACAGCACAGCAGCTACGGTGGACTTGGGCATTTAACTCTGTTGCAGTTTATGAGCATGGTTAATCTGTCAGGTTCATTTCAAATGGTCTACTCTTTTTCTTTTTTTTTGTTAAATAAGAGAGAAAATATAGAAAAGAACAGATGAATTTTTTTTACCCAGAACTCAATGTTGGAAGTACTTTGGAGTAGGGAAAAAAGCATCAACAATATGAATCTGACATTTTCCAACACACTCGTTATTAGAATCCTTGCAGTCTCTGTATTTGAAAGGAGCAATCCTACACTAAAGCAGAGGGTTTGACTATTTCTGCCGATTGTCTTTTATTCCAGAACAGCCCCTAGGGTAAGGCAGCCCATGAATTTAATCTATTAAATCCTCTTAACCTATTGAGGTTGTCTGGTTCTTTCTTCTTTGCTTTTGTTGCCTTATAGCTATGTGTTTTGAGTTTGGGGGAAAGGTTATGGAATTAGGGGAGAAGCCATGATTCAAAGGTTTTTTCACACAATTCATATGGGTTCTACTATTGTTCCTAGAATCTCCCTTTGTGTACTAATTTAAATGTTTCTTTTTGAATCTTCATTCATATCCCATTGTGCATGAGCCTCTGGAAAAGCTATTCTGGACACTGGGATCAACTCTTGTAGGAAACAGTTGTGTTGACTTTGATGTTTTAGCAGACAGCTGTTCTTCAAACCTCAGATCTCTTAAGTTTTTTTCAGCAAGTGGTTCAGGTGACACATTAGCTAGGATTTGAGATTTTTCTCGGAAGATGGTACCAAACCTGTTGGAGTGATGGGTATGGTTCCCCTTCCTCCCAGAGTTCTATGGAGTCACACCATAGGGCTACACTGCCTTTGGCCTTGCGTTCCCAGATGAGCCGTGCAGAGGCAGAGGAATTGAGCAACAGTTGAAATACTTGGCACACAGCAGATCAGAGGCTAAGGAGCTGTCAGAGCAGGGGATTGGGGAACCACCGGTGGTGGCCAAAAGATGGATTGAAGAAACAAAATCCAACATTACTTCATGCAGTTATTATGGGATGTGGGATTGGAACCATCTCTTTTATCTCATCTATAAAATCTGTGAACTCAAAATTCATGAGTTGCTGAGTAAATTCAACTTCCTGTAGACAATAGTTAAATAGTCCCCACACACATACCTGTTGATCCAAACTGAAAAAGATCCAGCCTGCCTAGATAAGGAGACAGCTGACTGTACATTAAAGCAGCAGACTTCTCTAATTCACCTACTGAAAATTCTTTTCCTGTAATGGTAAGTACAAAAAAAATAAACCTGGGTAAATTTGAACTCATAATAGAATCCATAATATTGAGGTTATATGGAAATGAATTTATCATGGATTATTCCAGTTTTATAATTCTGACATGACTTTTCTTTAAACTTCAGTTTAAATAAATTGATATTATTATTATTATTATTATTTTTTTTTTTTTTGAGACAGAGTCTCGCTTTGTTGCCTGGGCTAGAGTGAGTGCCGTGGCATCAGCCTAGCTCACAGCAACCTCAAACTCCTGGGCTTAAGCGATCCTACTGCCTCAGCCTCCCGAGTAGCTGGGACTACAGGCATGCGCCACCATGCCCGGCTAATTTTTTGTATATATATGTATTTTAGTTGGCCAGATAATTTCTTTCTATTTTTTTTAGTAGAGACGGTGTCTCACTCTTGCTCAGGCTGGTCTCGAACTCCTGACCTCAAGCAATCCACCCGCCTCGGCCTCCCAGAGTGCTGGGATTACAGGCGTGAGCCACCACGCCTGGCCAATAAATTGATATTATTGAACATACATAGTAAAGATCACATATTTGAATTCCAGAAACCAGGACCAGGTTGTCTCTGAGAAGCAGGTTGGGGTCTGACACCCCAGGGTATGCTCTTTGGCAACTCGCTTATTCAACAACCAAGTAACATGTTCACTTCCCTTATTCTCCTCTCATAGAAAGTGGAGTAGGTGGGGCCTAAATATTCCATAGATGGTTATTCATTTAATTTGATAGAAAACTAGAAAATGACTTCATCATAAATTCACCTGGATAATATAGCGCCTCTTTAATGAAGCATATAAAATATTTGGAACACACATGCACAAAAAATGATGCCAGTTGTACCTGGAAGTTTTCTTTCTTTACTGCATTTTTGTATTCTCTAATTGTCAGTGGTTGAGATTTTGCAGCATAGACTGAAGTGTTTGAAGTGTATATTGAGGTTAAACTGTTAAAGAATATAGGTCTAAGTGTCCGACAATTATCACCAAACAGGATTAGCATCGTTAAATGTAACATGACCAGTTATATGCAACACAGACTGTGGATTGTTATGTGTCAAGTTGAGAAATATATTATGTTCCAATTTATAAAAGGACCTACCTCTCCAGTAGTATACTGAGAAAAGGGAAATAATGTGTTAAAAGGTCCCAGTGGTATCCTAGCAACTTACGTTGGGTCTTGGAAACAAGGACTTGTACATTGAACTAATTCCAGAAATTTGTGGCAGTAGCCAGTGTTGAGATGGGGAAATCGCCAGGCCAGGGAAGAGTTGATAATTATTATGGGCCATGTGGTGGTTGTTATCAGTGGGCTAACTTCTTTCATTTTGTTTTCCTCAATGAACAAAAGATTACTAGAGTCTTAGGCAGTGCTGTTTCTCCACAGAAAAGTTTGTTTCCACCCCAAATTCACGAATAGGTGGCAAATGAATTGTACATATTTACTACAAAGCCTGAACAGTCACATAGGTTATATTGCTTAAACTTGTCCACAGCTTTGACGTTACCCACATTTTGAAGCTGAGGAAACTGATGGTCATGAAGATTAAGTGATTTACGTGAAAGGCCACATCTAGTCACCAGCTTATTTAGGATTGGAACCCAGGTCACAGGCATTAGAGCAACACAGCTGCCCTGTGGGCCTGTTGCTGCCGCAAAGTGAAGTTGAATACGGAGTTTGCAATACAGATCAGCTCCATTCACCTCTGGGTTTGCAAGTCAACACAGAGACCCCCAAACTCTGGACTGTTAATATATGGTTCCTGTGTGCACTTTGCTCAGACAATTTAATTCAGTTCTCAAGGAAAGCTTTTTATTGTTGCTGCCATATTGCTGACTTTCTCTCTCTCTCTCTCCCCTCCTCAGCTTTGGTTTAATTAATACTGTGACCTCTAAACATATTTTTTTAAGCTCCTCTCTGATCTTCTAGCACTTATAACCTACCCAAACAGCCGCAAAATTCCTGGGCGGAAATAATCTCTTTTGAGATTTTATGGTTTCAGAATGTAATCTCTGAAAATAATGGTCAGTTGTCATGATTTCATATTTGTTTATTTAAATGCACAGACTCTTTCTGCCTTGTAAAATCTGGTAGAGGTCACTATGTACTGATAACCTACAAGTCAGACCCCAGGATTGTGCCTAGGAATAGCTCTATATTTATTTGTCTTCCAATTAGAGTCTCTGCATACCATCATGTTTGTAATGGATTCACTCCAAGTTTTTGGCCAGAAGTGATTTACAGTCTTGCCTGACAGACTTGCACTCAGCATCTCTTAAATTAGTAGAAGAGGCTCAGTGACAGTAACTCATGATCTAAAAATTTAGTTGATTGCTTTCAAGATTAATTCCAAAAGCACTATACAATTAGGAGAACTCCCCTAAAGGTGTAACTTACAGTGAACAGATTTCAAAGAATTAAATATCTTGGAAACATGGCGCTTTTACATGATATGATCAACAAGGAAGATTACTAGATACCCCTCCTCCTGGAGTATGTATCTGTCACAGTCCAATACAAACTGTTTATAAAAAACCAGATGTGCTAATATCTTTTATTTCTCAATATATCCTTTCCTAGAGTTTGCTCTTTTGAAAAACAGCAAAATGGCACAGGCGGCATTTATGCTATTCCAAGATATATCTTTAATGTTTTTTTTTTCCCAATGTGAGATTATCAGAGAGAAGAGCAAAAAGCCACAAATTATGCAAACCTTTCCCACTGTGATTGAAAAATTTGGCTGCATATAAAAATTGTCACTGGTAATTGCAGAGTCAGAATGAATTGTGGCCTTAAGGCACTTGAACAGAAGGTCTAATGAACCTGTGTCTCACAGAATGGCATAACGTGTGGCCATTAAGTTAAAAACAAAGAATGTACAGCTTGCTACCATGGAGCCACCAGAGCAGTTGGACTATGGGTGGAACGTGACCTTGTAGGCTACATATGTTACCTCACATCATTACCACAGCGAATTTAGAAATAAAAGCTGTTTATATAAAGTAGAGCAGCTAAGCTCAGTTATAGACCCTTATTTGATACTCTTTGTGTACATACCTAACAGAGATCACACATGAGTATTTGTCTGCTTATTTTAAATTTAAATGATACATTTTTCAGATTATTATAAAACAACGCATTGCTTATATAACATGTCATATAGTTGCTGGTGAGATCTGATACACAAACACTGGAAAACAGCAAACACCAGACATAAACCCACAGGGTAGTTTCATCCCACACCCTAAAGTTCAGGACCTTTAGAGCCGTTGAATCAATGTTTATGTTCATATGAGAAAGTTGGTTTTGGATGTGGTACCAAACCTTGTGGAAATTTTTTCCTTATTTAACTAGATTAAGCACCAAGCAAAATAATATTTATTGACTGGACAGAATTGAAATGTGAAATTCCAGAGAACTTGCCACGTAGGATTTTAGTTTCATTATATCCTGGGATGATCAAGAGAATGAGCGCAACGTAGACTTGAGTCATAGCTCCCTTTGCAGATGCATCCTGCCTTTTGGGAAAATGGTTGCCATGCTCATTCCTCTCGATTTTTATCTTTTCCACATACAAATAAGTGATAGAGAAACATCCTGAAAAAGTATTGTTTTTGAATTATGGATGGAACGATGTGTAACATGGATGCGATTTTTCATTGCGTAGAACTGCCAGGTCTAAAAAGGTAATACTCCCTGACTGTAAAAGGAGTGCGATGTGCACTGTCTGGGGAATGGACACGCTTGAGGCTCGGACTCGGGGGATTGGGAGGGACATGGGCAATATATCTATGCAGAACTTTTGTACCCCCATAATAAGCTGAAATAAAAAAAAAAAAAAATAAAATAAAATAAAATGAAGTGAGCATCGAATAGCATTCTGAACATCCACATTAAAAGTACTATTGCGGGGACTGAGAAACTAACTTAATTATAAATATTTTTAGTGTCTTTTTAAGCTTGCTTTAGCATACTGAAAAAATTTTTTTCAATGCATCATAATATCAGCTACAGTTTCTATATATTCTCAGCAGTCAAAATCAACAGATAAAAAAACAAGAGATGGATGTTCATTATTGTGGAATATAAAAATTAGCAGCCAGTGCTAAGAACTGAGATCTTAGTTCCTTAACAAAAACCAATTATAATATGCTTGATTATTAGTTCTAGAGATCAAGAAGTAATTTGTGGAGGGAAGGTTAAGCTGTCTGTGGTGTTGAATGCAGTTTTACTAAAACCTTTAGTGTAACTAACATCTAAGCAAAAGAATATTAAAATATTGATTAAATATGAGTCTCAGCTGGAATAGCTATGTTATGCTTGATTCCATTCAAATCACATCCTTTCAAAGATTTAAATTCAAGTACTATTTTGTAGCATTGATTTACCAAGGCTCTTTGAAATAACAGTTTGTTGTGATTCTGGGTTTTGTTTTATTTTATAAATTTATTTTGCTGAAGGAATTTTAGTAAACTTGTAGTATAGATGTTGCCTCCCTGAGAATGTCTATACATTAACAGATTGTAGTCAGCTTTGCACAGAAGCGGTACATAATGTGTGGTATCTTATCTTAGGAAGCTACTATACATTTTAAACAGATGATGTCAGGAAGTGGCTTATGCTATTTTTTAAAAAATTTAGATTAGGAGGAAAAGCAGGAAAATGTGGAGTCTGTCAGATCAGAGAAAACAGGACAGCAATGATAAAGATTGAAATGCAACCTTTTTGTGGTTCTAACAATGATGATTCTTTTTTTTAAATTTTTATTCATTTGTTATATGTATGTACTATTTTTTCATGTTTATGTTCCTTTAAAAAGGAAATTAATGTATCCTCTTAAGAGTTGTAAAAACCATTTCTGCGAAAGGACTGCGAGCCTTGGTGATATATTTAATGTTGCAAATCTTCCCAGCCTCAGGGAACTCACTGCTGTATCAGGCTTCTAACTTGCCCTGTGGGTCTCTGCGCATTGTTCCCTCTCAATTCAGTCTCCACGTAGGGCCATACTCTTTCTAAAACGTAAACAGAATTGGGTTATTTTCATCTTTTCTACTAAATATAAGTCAGAAAGAAACATCCTAAGAAAATATTGCTTTTGGAGTATGGGTGGAAAGGCCGTCTAATATGAATGTTATTTTTTTATTGCACAGAACTGCCAGGTCTAAAAAGTCACAATAGCACACTATAAAAACTCAAGAACAAGATAAAATGAAGTGAGCACTGAATAATAGTCTGAGGACCCATATTAAAAATACTTGTTGCACTGACTGACAACCTGAAAACTTTTGATAGGTCCCTATTGCTTATAGGATCATTTCAAAATCCCTTAGCATGGTATAAAAGGCCATATATGATGTGACCCCTGTCAATTTCTGCAGCCTGTTCTTTTTGTCACACTTGTTGAGATATTCAATATTCCAGCAAGGCCAGATTAGAGTTAAAATATAAGCCAGGCAGTGTTTGGATCTCTTTTGTTTTGTGAGTACACACTTTTACCTGGTAAACCTGCATTTACCTAGTAAACCCCTATTTAGTTTTCAATGTCCAGTTCAAATTAGAATATGGTTTACAATGGGCTTGCAACATTTCATTTAAAAATTTTTGAGACAATATAGGTTGCTAAAGTTTTATTTTGCAAAGTAAAGGTATTAACACCAAATATAACACAAGTAACAAATAACCCACCAGCTGCAACCATATCATTTCATAAAAAACATTTGACATCAAAAAGGAAAAATGTAACTAAACTCAAAAAAAGAATAAATTTGTCTCTTGAAAATATCAGCCTTGTTTCTTGTTTTTCTCATTTTATTCTGACTAGGAAAATATCGCACTGTTTCACAGAGCAGTATTTTAGAGCATTTTGCCTGGCAAAGTCAAATAGGGCCAATCACTTTCTACTCCAAGCAATTGTTACAGTTATTGTTCTGTACTGCAGGTATTTTCTTGCATACTTTTTTCCCTTCTAGAAAGTAAATTATTAATGATACAAACTAAATCTTATTCATCTTAGTATCATCTGCACCTAGTAGAATGCCTAGCATAGAGTGTGAACACAAGGTTGGCTGAATAAATGGAGGATTTAATAAATGAAGACAATACATCCCACCGTTGAACAGCTTTAGTTGTTAGAAAATTTCTTATGCTGAATTGAAATTCTTCTCTAGATCTCCCACTTCTGCTGCAAAGAACAACACTCTTCCTACTCCCAAATAGCAAGACTTCAAATACTTCAAGCTGATCTTTTTTTCTTTAGGGCATATATAATTCCAGTTCCTTAAAATATTCCTAGCAGGGAAATGTTTGGACACTTTTCAATTCTCTGTTTCTTCTTCTTCAAATCAATCTAGTTTGTTTTTATCCATCTAAAATTATGGCAATACTGCAGAGGCATTACTTAAATAGATTTGGATTTTAAAAGACCTGGGTTTCAGTCCCTGCTTGGCCATTAACTAGTTGGAAGAACAACCTGAGATGATTGACCAAAATTTCAGGAGATTTGGTTTCATCATGTGTAAAATTAGGATAATGATGATTGCAAATAATGTATGGAGTATCTCAGCAGATGGTCTGGAATAGAGTAAGTGCTCAATTAACTGCTGTAACAGACCTGATATGTAATATAATAACACAACACAAAAGAAAGATATGGTTCATTCACATAACTGTCCATGGCAGTTCCGGATGGGAAGGGTGGGGTGGGGAGCTGAATGCAGATACCCAGATTGATGGGGGCTCTGGTATCTTTAACACAGGGCCCTAAGGTCACCATGGATGACCTCCTAGTTAGCCAGAAGGGGGACAAAACATAATGGAGGAGCAAGAAAGGGGGGCCTTCATGTAACAGGCATAGAAGTGGCATATGTCACTTTGAATCCCATTCTATTGTCTAGGGCTCAGAGGATCATTCCAAAGTCCAAGAGAAATTGGGAAATATGGTTGAGCCAAGTGAACTAAGAGAGAGGAGTAATGGAATTTGATCAACCATACTAGACTACCAGTTCAGTTCAAGAAAGACTGTTAAATCAGATTAAGATGGATAATGTTATTTTTCTCATTTCATTTAATTGTTGGATCACATTAGATTTGTGGCCATGTTCACAGTTTGGGTTAAGAAAGAAAAGAAACTTTTTATCTGAGGAATATAAGCCCCATTTAAATTACCAGGCCCAGAGAGGCATTGAAATGTGAATGTCTCACTCCCCCTTGAAATAAGTAATCATTTCTTGAAGCTACTTGTTATGTGGACTCTAGAATGACTGACACCAAGTAGTCATAAATTAACCTAACAATGCTGGACATCATAGCTCATACCCCATAGATCAACAATGTATAGCAAATCACTAACCTATCTTATTTCTGTACGCCAATGAGAATTTCTGTCCAACAACTTTGTATCAGCCCACTCCTTGTCCCCTTTTGCCTTTAAAAACCTGTTTATAACAAAGGCTGAATGGAGCACTTCCCAAGGCAACTTGGAAGTGTTTCCCTGGCAGCTGTCCTTAATTTTGCTCATGTAAACTCTTTAAAATTATATTTTGTGCCTCAGCTTCTTTTTTTGGGTCGACAGTGGGTTATTCTGAATGTAAATTGCTGCCTACTCTTCTGTAAATTTGGGCAATAATTTTTAAAATAAAAGTATGTTTTATTTATACATATCAAACTACAAAAGAAAAACATATTGACTCTATTACATTTTGAAAATACATGAAAGCCTGAAAAAGAAAAGTAAATGTCACCCGGTTTATTATTACCTAAACGGTGATAAAAATAACTACCTTAAGGATATTATGAAGATAAGATTTTATATATATGGCAGCACATACTGGACAAAGTGGTTTCTAGTTTTAAACACAATTGTTAACATTTGACGGCTATAATATTGTGAAGTATATATTTGGTCTTCGTCCCTGTTTCATGGCGTATAAATTTAAAATCCTTGGAATCTACAAATTGATGTTTTTTTGGTATGCTAATGAGTTGACTGGTGGCTGGCAGCCCCTAGGTAGCTTCAGGATGAGGCTGGTCACCACCAGGAAGACCGAAGCATGATTAGAGGGTTGGAACTTTCAGCCCTACCCCCGACATCCAGGGAGGGGAGAGAGACTGAAGGTTAAATTGATCACCAATGGCCAATGCTTTAATTAATCATGTCAACTTAATGAATCCTGCATAAAAACCCAAAAGGACAGGATTCACGGAGCTTCTGGACAGCTGAACACGTGGAGGTTCCTAGAGGGGGATGTGCCCAGAAAGGGCACAGAAGGGCCTTACCCCTCTGCCCATACCTTGCCCTATGCATCTCTTCATCTGTACCCTTTGTAATATCCTTTATAATAAGTTGGTAAACATAAGTAGATGTTTGCCTGAGTTATGTGAGCCACTCTAGCAAATTATTCGAATCTGGGGTCTTGGACCCCAGATTTATATACTGCTGGTCAGAAGCACAGGTACAACAAACTGGGGTTTGCAACTGGCATCAGAAGTGAGGGGTGATCTTGTGGAATTGAGCCCTCAACCTGTGTGATTTCCAGGTGGATAGTATTGGAATTGAATTGGAGGACACCCAGCTGGTGTCTGCTGCAGAATTGGTTGCTTTCTTGGTGTGTGTGGGAAAACCCCACACACATTTGGTCACAGAAATCTTCTTTGTTGATTGTTGTGGGGTAAGAGCAAAGGAAAAACAGTTTGTGTTTTTTCCACTCAGAATCATATAAACATCACAATTGTTTTCCAAAACAAACATACTGTATACATTTTTTAAACCAAAATTGGATCATTGTCTTTTGTATTTTGTGCGGTTGACTTTTAAAATATCATATATTATAAACATATTCTTTTGTAATTATATTCATTTTGTATGCTGCCTAACAAATTCCCACAAGCTAATGACTTAAGACAACATACATTTTTTATCTCAAGAGTCTCCAATGGATCAGGGGTCTCTTCTTGGGGCTCAGGGTGGGCTGTGGTAGCTGGGCTGTGTTCACTAGGCTGTGTTCTCATTGAGAGCTCAGTTTTCTTTTCCAAGCTCATTCAGGTTATTCGAAAATTTGTTTTCTTGCGGTTACAGAACTAGGTCCCTATTTTCTTGCTGCGTTGGCTGGAGTGTCACTCTTAGTTCCAAGAGGCTGCCTAAGGGTCCTAGCCACCTAGCTGCCTCTCTTGGCAGCTGACTTCCTGAAAGTCAGCAGAATAATACTTCTCATGCTTTGAATCTCTTTTCAGGAAGGACCCTGTCCTTTTTAAGGGCTCAATTGATTAGCTCAGGTCCAGCCCAGATAACCTCCCTTTTGATTATCTCAAAATCAATTGATTTAAAACCTTAATTACAACTGCAGATTTCCTTTACCTTGGTCATAAAAAATACCTAATCACAGGATTAAATTCATTGTACCCACAGGTCCAGGTAACACTCAAGGACAGGGGATTATATGGGGCTTATCCCCAGAGGAGAGGGTGGGATTCAGAAATCTTGGGGGTCATTTGAGTATTTTGCCTACCACAGTCATTAATTTTTTTTGTTCATGCAATTTACATTAGGTATTAGTACTGTTGGCCATATATTTGTGATTATCCACCTGTTGGGCACAGGGCACAATGGCACTTCCTTGCCCCCTTGCAATTAGGTGTGGCTCAGTGACTTTGGATGGCAGTCTTAAGAACTGATGGGGGATTTAGCAGCCTTTACTTTCTTTCTGGCATAGTAACCAGCAAAGACTGAGATGGGGACTGCTTTGCTCTTAAATCTAAGTGACCCTGATGCAAAGAGCCCGTTTGCCAACTCATGGTGGGCACGTGGCATGAGCAAAAAATAACCTTTGTTGTTAGAAATCATTAAGTTTCATGTCTACTATAACAGAAACATTTCTCCTTTCATCTTAGAACTTTTTATTTCCTGTGTAACTACAGGCAAAATTTATATATATTATATAATATATATAAATATCATATATAAAATTACATATATTGAAATTAAACAGGAATACATATACATATATAATATTTATAATATATATTCCTGTTTAATTTCAATATATAATATATACACATATATAATAAATATATTCCTGTTTAATTTTATATGTAAATTGAATATTCCTGTTTAATTTCACTGCACTGGGTTGGGTCCAACTTCCAAGTTGTCAAAATAATTTTGAATCTTGATTCTGTCATCACCTTAGCAATGACTTTTCGCTTGGGGTCACTTGAACATTTGGTAAGTAGCCTTAGATGTCTTAATCTAAATAATGCACACAATTATTGATTATGACTGGGTCAATAACTGAGCCCTCTGCCATGTCCCTAGAGTTCCTCAGTGTAACAAAGAGCCATTAATCACTGTTCTCTGGCACTGTTATTTAACCAGAGTCATGTAAAAGGCATGTCCGTGATTTAATGTTCACAAAAAGAATATGGTTATTGAAATTAGAGATGCTGTGATGAAATAAATATTATGTCATGAGTTTTAAAATTCTTTCTTTTCTTAACAGCTTTATTAGGGTATAATTTACATGCTGTGCAATTCAGCCATTGTAAATCTCCAATTCAATGAGCTAATTTTCCTGTCCTCCTCCAGACTTCTTTCAGAAGCTTGAACATCCTCCCAGCATTATCAAAGGCTCTCTGCACCCTACTCATTTCCTGTGCCATGGACTTCCTTTGCCTTTTCCCCGCAGCTTCTCCCACACTGGCTTTCTTTCAAACTTTATGCTTCCCAAGACATTCCTCACAGCACACATTCTTGAACTGGAGGCTTATCTAGTCTATTTATGTGAGATTTTCCTTCTGTTCTCCAACGTCGACTGCATAGGGCCAATATGGATTTGCTTTTTTGACTCATATTGTATTTGTCCACCAGCCTCTGAAAGTAGTCAATCAAATCAAGGTAATATTAATGAAATTATATGCATTTGTCCCCCTCCATGCCCCTTTTTATTTATGTAGGAATTTCACATTTATGGTAATCAGCAATGTGAGGTTCCCCTAAACATGGAAGTATAAGCTTAATAACTTAATTTCCACTCATGCAGATTGCACTATTTTGTTATGTAATCTAGGGGAATCCTACCTTATAACTTTCTCTAGGAAGTCTTAGTTTATTCCTTTTGTCTCAGTGCAATATTAATTTTTCACTTTCAGCCTTAAATGGGGCCTCATTTTGAATGACATTATGTATATTAAATACACACACACACACAATTGTGCATTCCACCTATTGGCAAGGTTGGCTATAACCCTATGTACAATCTTTTCAAATTGGTATTCAAAGACATCTATAATTGGCCTCACTTTAACCATTCTTCCTTATCTTTTATCACATTTTAAATTGAAGGGTGGTAAGATATCTGGTAAAATTTATTTCTGTGTGTGTCTGTGAGGTTTGCTTCCAGAAGAAGCAGTATTTGGATCAGTAGACCGAGTAAATAAGATGGCCCTCACCAGTGTGGATGGGCATTATGCAATCCATTGAGGATTAGACAAAAAGTAGATTAGACAAAAAGTAGGAAAAATGGAAAATTCTGTCTTTTAGGTTTGAGCTGGAACATCCACCTTCCTCTCCCCTGAGACATCAGTGCTCTTGAGACTTTCCCTGAGACTTACACTGTCAGCTTCCCTGGTTCTTAGGCCTTGGGACGCAGACTGAATTACACCACTGGCCTTGCTGCGTCTCCAGCTCGCAGACAGCTGAAAGTGGGACTTCTCGGCCTCCATAATCGCATGAGCCAATTTGCATAATAAATCTCCATATGTATAATATGTAATAATATGCAATATAATATCTAATATTGGTTTTGTTTCTCTGGAGATCCCTGACTAATACAAATATCAAAAAATAAAATGAAGCAGAACTTAAAGATTTGAAAACTCGTCAGCCTATTCGTATCAAAAGGAATAAGAAACTTGTTTGAAGATAACAGGAAGAGAGTGGCCAAAGATCTGAAAAGGAGATTGGTCAGCCATCTAAAAAAAAGCCAGGACCTATTGTTTGACCCTGAAGGCAATTCAGAAACGATCATGGCGGTCATCCTCATCTCAAACCTAGAGTGTAAGGGCATTGGGAGGCAGAGCTGTTTTAAATGCTAAGAAGGGACCTCAGCATGCCTTGCTTGGCAGTGTCGCACATCTCAGGCTATGCTCCCTGAGCTGCATGTAGCCTTGCTTCTTGGTCACTCCAGTTGCAATTCTCAGGCCATGGGAGCTGCCCCTCTGGAGGACACAGATAGCAAATTTTTGTGGAGTGTGTGCAGCACGGTGTCAACCCATGTACAAAGTGCAGGGCCCTCCGGGTGTGGCTGCCTTCATCTAGATTTCAAAGGATGGAGCCCTCCAGAGCCTTGGGTTTGCCACCCAGGCAGAGAATCACCATGGGGGTGGGGTCACCTTCATGATCCCAGACAGGCTGAGCCACTGGCATGCTATCATAGCCTAGGAGAGCTGCAGGCATGCAACTTCAACCATGAGATCTGCTGCGTGGGCCGTGCCTAACAAAATTGTGGAGGTAGGGCCACCCAGAGAGTTGGGGGCATGTCCAACCCTTGCGTAGCAAAGCCCAGGAGGCAGGAAATCTGCCTCAGTGGGCCTGGAAGATAGGACCGCCATCCCAGTGGTTCTAGAGGGCAGAACATCCAGACAACAAAGATTATTCTGGAGCCTTAAGGTTTCATGTTATTTGCCCTGTTGGGTTTTGAACTTGTTATTCCTTTCCTCTTTCCTATTTCTCTTTTTGTGAATGGGAATGTCTATCCTCTTAGCCTGTCGAAACCTTGTATTTTGGAAGCACATTGCACCTTTGATTTCACAGGTATATGACTGAAGAGCAATTTGCCTCAGTATGAATCATACCTTGAGTCTCATCCATATCTGCTTTAGATGATATTTAGATAAAAACTTCAAATTTAGACTTTAAAGTTTATGCTGGAACAAGTTAAGACTTTGGGGCTGCTGGAAGGGAATGAATGTATTTTGCATGTGAGAAGGATATAAATGGGGGGCAGGGATGGAATGCTGTAGTCTGAATGTTTCTATCTCCCTGCAAATTCACATTTTGAAATCCTAACCCTCAAGAGGTAGTATTTTCCTCCTGCAGGAACCAAGTGTTTGTAATGTCCTTCCCAAGTTTTTGGTGTATGAGTTTTTGATGATGACATAGAAAAAAATGATGAAACATGAGCTGATAAGTCCTTACTATGTTATTTCAGACTCAACCTATTCAAATTTGACCCATTTGAGTAATATCTAAAAGCATTGTTCTTAACATGTAAGTGTTTGATTTAAAAAAAAAATGGATGCTTCTTGTTAACTGAGAATAAGAAAAGGCTAATAGCAAAATCACGAGGTCGGTGAAGTCTGCCTTTGGCATTCTGCCCACTATTTTCAGTCCCCTCCCAGCTGTTAATCCCTGTTCTGTTTATGAACTTTGGCCAGTCCCTCAGTCCCATCCATAGCCTCAGTGTTTTCATGATATAACTGAAAAAAAGTCATTTTGTGGAGTAATTTTTAATATGTGTTACTGTCTTAATGGTTTACCCTTCATGTCTCCATTCCCAGTGCTATTCGAATTTAACATTCATATGGGCTTTCATGGAGGTAGTAAGTACAATAGAGGTTACCAGAGCCTGGGAAAGGTAAAGGGGAAGGAGGATAAAGAGGGGTCAGTTAACAAGTACGAAAAAATGCAGTCAGATAGAAGGAATATATTCTGGTGTTCAATACTAATGCACTATAGTTAACAATAATATATTGCATATTTCAAAATAGCTAGAAGATTTGAAATGTTTCTAACGCAAAGAAATGATAAATATTTGAGGTGATGAATATTCCGATTATCCTGATTTGATCATTACACATTGTATGCATGTATCAAATATCACATGCACTCTGTAAGTATGTGCAATTATTATACATTAATAAAAAAGGATGAGAATGTTAAATCCAAAGAAATACATTATTAGTGGAGAATTATTTAAGCATATTGTAAATTTGCCTAGAAGTGACAATTTTGGCAAATAATTCTTCATGTTATCCATATTAAATATACACACACACACAAAATTGCACATTCCACCTATTGGCAAGATTGGCTATAACACTATGTACATTCTTTTCAACTTGTTATTCAAAGACATCTATAACTGGCCTCACTTTAACCATTCTTCCTTATCTTTTTTTTTTTTTTTTTTTTGAGACAGAATCTCACTCTGTTGCCTGGGCTAGAGTGAGTGCCATGGCGTCAGCCTAGCTCACAGCAACCTCAAACTCCTGGGCTTAAGTGATCCTCCTGCCTCAGCCTCCTGAGTAGCTGGGACTACAGGCATGCGCCACCATACCCGGCTAACTTTTTCTATATATATTTTTAGTTGGCCAGATAATTTCTTTCTATTTTTAGTAGAGACGAGGTCTCGCCCTTGCTCAAGCTGGTCTTGAACTCCTGACCTCGAGCGATACACCTGCCTCAGCCTCCCAGAGTGCTAGGATTACAGGCGTGAGCCACCGCACCTGGCCTATTCCTTATCTTTTATCACTTTTTAAATTGAAGATCTTGCTTCAAGAACTTTATTGAATTTTATGTTTAGTTTGCTCTTTCTTATCACTATTCATTCATGAATTTCTTCTGCTTCCAATGACTTTCCTTCTCTATTCCATCTATTTAAATCCTTCTCATTCTTTAATATTCAGATTGAGCCCTGTTTTTTTTTTACATCAATCAGGTATTCAACAAACTCATGATTATGAGTTAAATACTGATAGTGAATTACATTAATGGAGTCAAAGACAACATGAAATAATGAAAAAGAAGAATAAAAATGGAATATAGGATTGGCTGGTGTGGCAGATGGAATAAAGGCCTTCCGAGGATGTCCACATTGTAATGCTTGGAACTTGTGAATATATTAGGTTGCATAGCAAAAGGAAATTAAGGTTGCATATAGAATTAAAGTTGCTAATCCAAATAGGAAGATCATCTTTGGCTTACCTGGTTGGGTTGAGTGTAATACAACTGCCCTTCGTGATTGAAGAGGGAGGTAGAAGAAACAGAACAAGAGAGATGGCATTGTGAGAAAGACTTGACAAGTTATTGCTGGCTTTGAGGATGAAAGGGAACCATGAGCCAGGAATACAGACAAATTCTAGAAGCTGAAAAAGACATGAAAATGGATTTTCCCCTAGAGTCTCCAGAAAAAAATGCAGGCATGCCTATAACTGGATTTTAGATAAATAAGACTCATTTCATACTTCTGACCTCTAAAACTCTAAGATGATATATTTGTATTTTTCAAGCCACTAGGTTTGTGGGAATTTGTTATAGCAGTGACAGGAAACAAATACAAGCATGATGAAAGAATCAGGATTCAAATGACGTATTGACAGGTAAGTGTAAAAATGATTAAGCATTTGAAATTATGTCATATTAGGAATAGATGAAGAAACTGAGAACATTTATTTGGAAAATAGTAAATTGAGTTTTTAATAATTATGTATTTCATAGATATGAAAAATAATTAGTTGCTGATATTTTAATACTATATGCTAGGCTCTGTGCTAGTACCCTAAGCCTCATTTCATCTTCAAAAAAT
Source organism: Varecia variegata (assembly GCA_028533085.1). Taxonomy (NCBI): domain Eukaryota; kingdom Metazoa; phylum Chordata; class Mammalia; order Primates; family Lemuridae; genus Varecia; species Varecia variegata. The sequence continues at coordinate 61,266,033 of CM052438.1, forward strand.
TCATATGAGCTTGACATTCTTATCATTTTCCATACAAAATAAATTGAAATACAGAAAAGTTAAATTTATCCCAGGTCTTACGTCTGCTGAGGGGTAGATGGGACATGAATAGACACAGTCTGATTCCAAAACCTTTATTCTTCTTAATATGCTATTCTGAAAGAGAGAATCCATTTATTTTGTGTGATTTCAAAGGGAAAAACTGGGATCTGAGAGGTGAAAGTTACAGTGATTTACACGTGTTCTAATGAGGGAAGAAATTTTTAAAGCACAAAGCTGTCAATAGTTAATTTAATTGAGACTTGGTACAGACTGATTTGGTTGAGCAATGGTAGAGACATGGTTGAGCAACGACAGAGATTTATTGCTAGAGAGGGAATGAATTGTGTCCTGTGTGAGAAAAACAGGTGAAAGTGATGAAGGTAAGTGGTGAAAGTGATGAAGGTAAGTGGAGGAAAAAGTAGTGGGGAAAACATTTGGGATGATTCAGTTCCTGATGTTGGCTGTGAACTTGATCATGGCCAGGAAAATAAGAAAGGGAAAAATGGTTATTAATAGAAATAAATGTTTATTATTCGTATGTGATAACTCAAGGCATAATTCTATCATCTATCCTAAGTTAAAACATGAAAATTAGTAAAGCTGCATTTGCAGATAGAACAAAAACTTTGTTCACACTAAAACTTCAGCCCGAAAGCAGCTTTAGGTCAAAGGATCTGATTTTATCTTGATTGTTCAATATTGACCCTATAATTTGCACTGCTTATACCTGAAAACATAGTTGTAAATAAAGAATAAAGAACAATCCTTTAAACAAGAAAATCAATTAAAATTACTTCCACCCCATAGTGTTTATAGGCAACGTGAAACATAAACAAACTTTATTGACACTGGAAATTGGCATCTTCCTGGATTTGGAGCTGAGTAAATGATTTTTCCATTTAAGCATCTTCCTTTCATTTTAGCTGGAATCTCCATTAGAGGCTTTTCTTTCCTCTTTATTTGAAAATTCCACATGTGCTAAGTATCAGGCAAGAGTAATTTTCCTGTTAATTCAGATGCAGTCCAAATATTATATTGACCATGTTTATAGTATTTAATTTTTTGATCTTACATCAAATAATAAATTTACTGAATGCTGTTCACAACAGGTGGTTGAATATTTTGGTTGGCAGGTTATTTTCACTTGGAGAATTATATTTTAAAATATTTTGTAGCAAAAACTGAATAGCCAGATTCAAGTCCTGTGGATCAGGGAGGATAGATCTATTTCTTAGAAACAATGCTCCTGGGACAAAATGTGAAACTAATTTTACATGTGTCTTCCAATGATTTGGGCTTTTCCTTTTAACTGTTCTTAGGAACTTGAATTAAAAAAAAGTCGGTCTTTGAAAATCATAAAACAGATTGGCACCACTTAATTTATCACATCTTTGTAGAAAATGGATATGCCATGTGCATAAGTAATAAGGAAAGTGTATAAGATGTGGGAGATTTGACCTGGGGAAAGATAAGGGCTTTGAGTTTCTAAATTTTGTTTTAGAATATAGACTTTAGAATTAGCATGGGACCATCTAGGACCAACATATCTTTACCTATATGTAAATCAGTCTTCCAAAGGGTTATCTTTTTTGTTTCTCTCAGTATGAGTTCAATGTCCTAAAGGCTTTATTAATGAATGAATTGTTGATTTTCTGTGCTATTTCTATTATCTTTACTATTATGTATCATTAGTCTCTAAATATGTCCCCTAATAATTTTTTCCCTCGTTTATGCACATATATCTGTTTACAGCAAAAGATAGAGCTTACCCTTTCTTATTCTCTCAAAGCCTTCACCTGCCCTTAAATCTCAATGTCTTGTGACTGGTTCTAATCAAAAGAATGGGGTAGAAGCGATGTTCTGGGAGTCCTGAACCAAGGCCTTAAGAAGACTGACAGCTTTACTTTCCTGTCTCTTGGAGCAAAGCCTTCGTTCTAGGAGAAGCCTAAGGCACAGGGTGAGGCATGTGGAGGGGGTTGAGGGTCTCTGATGGACAGCCCCCACTGAGCTGCCAGCTGACAGCCAACACTAATTGCAGTCATTTAAGTGAACCGTCTTGACACACTGGCACAGTTGAGTCCCAGATGACTGCAGCCACAGCTAACATCACGTGGAGCAGAACTGCCCAGGTGAGGTCAGGCCTCTCACAATATTAAAAGAGCTAACAAAACAGTTGTTATTTAAAGTTACTTAATTTTGGATTGTTTGCTGTGAAGAAAAAAGATAAGTGAAGCAATAGGCTACTTTCTTCTAGCACATAAAGACAACTTAATTTTCCAATAATGTATGACTTATAGCTCCTGAAAAGATATCTGAGTTCAAGCATTGCTGTTCAGAAATGATAATATTAATCTGTATTATTAATATAATATGCAATAACTGTCTTATTAAAATGGTATGTGATAGATAAATTGTTGCCTTTCTTGGTGCTAAAGATCCAGAGTTTATTTATGCTGACCTATATGTGCATGCTGTCCATTGGCTTATAGTAGAAACTGCTGTTTGTCCGCCAATATTTGTTCTCCTCTTCTTTCATGGTGATGAAGCACCTGATTTTTGGATGGACCCATACCTGCTCGGGATGGAAACTGAATTTTTCAATGTGCCAAAGAGCTGTAATTTCTGACCAAAGACAGGTATGGAAATGTGGACTACTAGCAAAGGGAACCTCCTGTGCATGCTCACAGAGATCACTTGCTCCTTCTTTCCTTCCTTTGAATGGAAGATGGATGAGATATTTAGAACATATCTTGGATTAAGAGGACAAGGTCATGCAGGTAGAAAGGGGCCAGGGCCTTGCACTGTGATGCATCGTGTTTACCTTGGAATGCCTGCTAGGATTTTCATATGATAGAAAAACAGCTTCTGGTTTATTTAATGCACTATTATCAGGATTCTTCAATACTTGTAGCTCAACCTAATCCTCATAATACAGCAAGTGTACTAGGTTATAGGCTGAAACCTTTGCTAGTAGCTTGCATTTCCATACCTGTCTTTTGAACTGAGATTGCTACAGCACATTTTTTCCCCTCAATGACACAGTTTCCTTTGTATTAAATAAAAATAATCCTAATCAATTTCAACTATTTTTTTCTTCTTGAGATACCATCAGGCAGTATGAAGTAAATGTGTGATATTAGCATCAAGTTAACCCAGAATCTTTCCATATGCAAACTATTTTATTTCAACAGTCTTTCATCTCAAATAATGTATTTAAATATTAAACAGAAACATAAGGAAAAATAAGAAATCAATTTGGAGAAAGAAGATGTATATTGATATTAATACAAAAGGAAGGTTTCAAAGTGTTATATGCACAAGTGTAAGATAATATATATATGTATGTGTATATACACACACACATGCTCAGAAGATTTTAAGAATATAAGGCAGCACTGCCTAGACAAGTAATTGTGGGGACACTTAGTCTAGCATTGATGGTTACCTCTGGAGGACATTACTTCAGGCACAAGGATAACATGTTTATATATAATTAAAGCAGCATGCTGATCGAGATAGTGTCTGACAGCGTCTAACTGTCTAGCAAAACATGACTGAGGCACAGCAGAGAATCAGAGATAATATTATTATCTTAATTCAGTGAAAATAATGTTAGTTTACACTCTTTCCGAATAAGCACACTATGAAAAATCAACAGGCATGTCTTGGTATAAGTGTTCCCCAGCCCAAAGCATTGCGACTCCCCACTTCCCTTACCTACATTTCCATTAGGAAATCCTTGTTCCTATTATAACCTGCCATTTACTATCCAATTACCAATTACCATCATTTGCTGTCAAGTTTTGTGTGAATGCTAGCTGATGAACGTTTTGTTTCCTGGATCGGTAACTGTTTCCCAATGGCAAGACAACACACAAAGAAGGAGATACAAAAAGGTACACTTTAAATTATTTTTTAATATCGAGATTTCTCTTAGTACTCACAAAATTCTTTTGAAAAGTGACCACAATATGTCCTTACACACAGAGAGAAACACACACACAGGAATATATTCTCTGGATTTTATTCTGTAAAATACTAAGCAATGTTTTTCATAAAATGAAGAAGAGTGTCCCCATCTGGCATATATTAAATTTATTTCATAAAGCACAAGTATATATAATTCTTGTCACTTTTTGTGTATTTAATGTTATGACAAATGCCAGTTTTATTTATATTCATGTAAAATTCCTCTTAATCCTTCAAAAATATCATATTGATTTCCTGTAGAAACAAATTTCAAGGTTTGATTATACTCACATATGTCTTAAAATTTATCTTTCTGATTTATTGAATTGGCCCAGCTATTTCCTAATCATATTTTTGAAGCTAAACTATATCTTGATAGGAATCTACATAGTGTAAAAATACAGATTACAAATACATGAAAATGTGCTTGGGTATCCGTATCTTCTTAAACATGGAAATTATTCACACAAACCTGCAAATGTGAAGTTTATGATTCGGTAGCTACATGCAGACCACTATCTAGATTGTTTCTGTCACTAAAGGCTTCTCAGACACACTGAATGATGCAGTTAGGGATTTCCCTTTTGTAGTGTAATTTCACAGGCAGTCCGTGGCTCCCTAACTCCCCAATAGAGATGAAGTAATGTCTAAATTCCTTTTTTTTTTAAAAAAGGCAAACTAATGAGAATGTCATCGTTCCACTGTTCTTTATTCTTTTGACGAAGTCATAAATGCTATCACTGTGAAATTTTGTATGTGGAAAGGAGTCCATAAAAAGTTTCCTATGTGAAGAAGGCAGAAGTACCAGAAAGTTTCCAACTCCACTAACAGCCTGGTTGAAATCTGAACTTGGTTTCATATTCCTACCTTGCTTTCATGGCCTCAGAGCTGGATCCATCTTCCTGCTACAGTCTACAAAAGAAAGAGCAAGAGGAGCCTACAAAGGCAGAAATTATAAATTTAGAACAAACTAAAGGAAACAATTTAGTGCAGGTAATGGTTTAAAGTCGTAACAGCAGGTTTTTCAGAGATCTCTGTGCTTAATTTCTCTGTAAAAACAACAGAAGCAAGACATCATTCATAATGAAAATGGAACTAGTAATTATGCCAAACTCATCTCATAGTACCTGCTCATCACCTGTGAGGAAAAGAAGAAGTCTGTAAGGAAAAGATGGCCACTCCCTTGTTTAACCATGCCAACTGATTGTTGTCTCTTGGGAACTTTCACCTCCAGGTTGGAATTTTTCACCAGCACTTTTGCTTGCTGGCAGGTATTGGACTCCACAGTGCCAACTTCTGAAAGATTCATTATTCTCCTGTGCATTGCTAACTCTAGAGGCAGGCAAAAATGCCAGAAATCTCTTGAGCAAATACAGTTTCATATGATATTTTTTTTTCATGAGCTTTCCATACTCTGGAGATTTGGATAAATTATTCAATTTTGAGGAAGTTTTTTTCCCTCAAGATTGAACCCAATTTAAATTCTGAAACTTTAGAAGCAAAAGTGAAAATGGCAATAATTTCCCCCGTGTTTTGTGTATTTTAAATTTTAGCTGTTCTTATGGAGCTTAAAAGTATTGCTTTTTTTTTTTTTCTTAAGATTTGTCTATATACAGTAATGAGAAATGGAGTGATATTTGAGCAAGGATATGTTTTATTTCATGAAATACATTGGTCAAAGCAGATAACTCAGTTCAACAAGTACACTTTTGGATTTCAGGTGGAATGCAACCAAGAAATACGAGCATGTGCACATGAGTTGGTTGCAGGTATTAACCTGGACAGCTGCAATGTCTTCTTTTAACAGAGGGATAAACCGGAAGGGCTAGCAAATAGGGAAAGCAGAAAGGAAAGGCCTTTACTTCAGCAGAGTCCTTAAGCTAGTCCTGTTTGTAGTAAGGAAACAAAATTTGTTTGGTGGCTTGCTGAAAGGTGTATTGCTTTGTTGATGGAAATTTTTCTTTGATAACTAAAATGGGTACACCTTAAGTATATTCTTGATTGTGGTTACATGCTTGCTTTTTACTTTTGAGTTCATAGTGACCATAAACAATTAAGCAACACTGGAAATCCCTGTAATAATCAATTGTATCAAATATACACTTTCTGTGAACCTGTGGAGGGAAAAAAAGTTAGCCCTGGACTCCCTGGAGCTAATAGCACTTTGAAAGGTAATGAGCTATAAAAGAAGCAGATAGCCAACACGGGCTTTATTTAGCTAGGTTGGCCTGGATTGCTGTTACAGTATAAAAAATAGACTGTTGTAAATCCTACAATGTAAAAGAACAGCATTGATATCTGATGAGTAAAAATAATGGATTCACATGTTGTTATAGTAAAAATTCAATATTCAACCATCTCTGATTTGTATACTACTATCCTTCTTTCCTAGAAACACCATCTATTTTTTATTATTCATATTTTGTCATTTTCCTGCCTCAATGAACTTTATGTAGAACTTAACTTTGAACTACAGATTTTGTAGCAAATATATATGTTCTTTTCTTAAAGTTGAAGTCATTTATCTGGACAGATGGTCATGACAGTTGGACACATTGTGCATAAATGCTATGTAGCATGGCCAGAGTATAGAATGTTCTTTTTTATGAAATAGTTTTGTTAAGGAAAAGTTACTGTCTTATGAAAAGAATCCCCATAATTTGCCTATGTGTGTTACCAATTTTTCAAGAACTATATTGGAGACAAATATCAATGTGATAATGATTTATTTTTCTTTGATTCAAAGTCTCTCATCATTATGTACAGTTGTGTTGAAGTTCCACTTAATGTTTTATCTCAGTTATTTTTCATACACTTTTATAGCTAGGAAAAATATTGTCTGTGTTTATGCTAGGATTTGACATATGCTAAATCACTTTGATCTTGTCTCTGTCATGGAATTGTTATGATTAATATTTCAGTTTTACAGTTGAGGAAACAGACTCAGAGGCGTTAGGTAATGTGCACAGAGATGGTGAACGTGAAAGCTGATGCAGGGGTCATACTTACAGCAAATCTCCCATGGTGTTGTTCTCAGAACTTTTGATGGTGCCCCATTATGCATAGAATAAATTGCAAAGCTCTAGAAGACATCTCCACAAATGAATTTTCATTGATGCTTTTCTTTACTTTCTATCTTGTAAACTCTGGGCTTCAACTACAAACTGGATAACTCAGCATTATTTGAAAATGTCTTGAGCTTTTCTATCTTTGTGCCTGGTCCATGTCTCACCCACCCCCTACATGGAATGCTCCGTTTCATCACCTCTGCCAGTGCAGATCCGAGCCTTCCTTCATGGTCCACATCGACTACCAGCTCCCCATGAGCGTTTCTTAATTCCTTCAGGTGGAATTATTCCCTCTTCTAAGACTGAAAAATTATATTCCTTTATTACCCCAAATCCTCTGTTCTGTAGATAAGTTATGTATATGTTTATTTCCTTGCTTCTGGTAAGTTATAATTTTTTTGAGAGAAAAGTTGCATTATATATGTGTCCATTGATTCACTCATAATTACGGATAATCATAACATATAATTTGCTCCATCCATTATAATATTGTGCATATAGTAGGCACTCAATAAATATTTTTGAATTGGCTTTCTAGTTGATAGAATATTTTATAAATTAGCCTTTTGTGTATTCAGAATGCTGAAAATAAAAAAAGGACTGATTGATTTTGGAATACCACAGTCATATATAATGTGCATGTTCTAGAGAGGTTACTTCAATATTCAACATGTAAACACTTGGTGATTTTTCTATTTTATTGTCATTGCAAATTTAATCTTTTTATTAATTTCTAGAAAGTAGCTTCTCATTCAACACTGATTATGGATATCAAAAAACAAAAAGAAAATTACAAAGGAAGTGTTTCCTAATTATACTAATAGTAAGAACACATGGCATATCTTTAGCTCTTTACACCATTTTTTCAAAACAAGATATATTGTGTATATTTGTTGTCCCAGACATGCAGTTGACCACTTTTAGTCCAATGTTCAGAGATTTAATCATAATGACAATTGCCAGTTATAGAAATAATTTTTATTAGCACTATATGTATTTGATTTAATATTTAAGGGATTTATTAGGTCAGAGCTAAGTCTTAGATCAGATCACAGAACCTTAAGGATCATCTAGTTAAGGGCTTCTTAGTACTAGGTTTATAGATTTAGAGATATGGATGATCCCTCTAAATTTTCATGCAAAATGTTAATATTTATTGTTCCTTCCTCCACCCCTGTAGTTTTTTGCATATTCTCATATAGTGCTGTGACCTCTTAAGATGTGAGTAAGCACTGAAATCATCCCGTGAAATTTACAGATGAGCCCTGGAGAGATGAAAAGATACACACACATCATTGCCTCACTGAAACCAGACCCCAAGTCTTCTATTTCCATGCACAGTGATTTCTCTGAACATTATACTAACTGGTGCTATATTATGAATTCATAACACATTTACATGTTCTTTATTAGCATTAAAGATAAACACAAGAAAATGATACGGTAAATGACAACAGTAAAAATTAAGCTTGCCACTCATTTTTCTTAGCCTTCAATTCCTAAATTAATTCTGGGAACAGAAGGTAGCACTAAACATGTATTTGCAACATGACCTAGTCTTAGCTTTCTGTATTTCTGTTTATTTCTTTCATGTTAAAACTTTTCTTTGAAGCAAGTAGAAGCTCTGCATTTTGTGACAAGTCTCTGAAGTACAGAGGGAAATAAGAGTCTTCCCCAAACACCTCTGGTAACGTAAACAAGCATTTGAATTGATTTTCCATTTAGGGAAAAGATAAATAATTATAACTTTGACTTTAACAAAATTAAGCATTTTTGATTGATCTGCTTTCTGAAAATGCCTGTTTTACAATAAAACAAACAAGCAAACACACAAAAATCCAAAACAAGGAAATAAGTAAGCTAAAACTGATATGGCAAATGTTAAGAACTATACTTCTTTTCTAAGAAACTTACCTTCTTGATGAAAGGAGAAATATTTGGTGCCCATGCTTAATACATAGTAATATGTATGTAATATGCTATATATTTTATTACTTAAAATAATAAAAAAATACTACTTCTACTACTTCATCCTATCACTGTTACAGTAAACCAGAACTGGCTTTAGCTTAGAAGTCCAATTTCCTCTAAAGGCCTATTTATAGCCCTTCTGGAGATTTTGTCTCACACAAATTTATCAGTGTAGAGATACATTATAAGAAGTAATACAATCTTAAATCCATGCTTCATATACAAAGATGACCTTTTCTTATATGGCTACCATATGGTTACCATCTCAGTTATTGATCAATTGATTAATTTCCATCTGTATCCTTTCCAAAACAGGAATGAAGGCAGCTCAGTGCATTAAGTTGTTTCTCTAAGAAGGGGTTATAGTCTTTTGTACCTGGAAAAAAATGGCAAATTTTCTGATGAGGACCAAGCACTTATCTGTGGCCCCAAAATGTATGTGTAGTTCCTCTTTCTTGCTCTACCTTCTTTTTTTCACTCCTTTCCTCCTTCTCTCTACTTGTGCTAAGCTATTTGGGTCATTCAAAGATTGAATGAATGTTTGATTGGCATGATGCTCAAGTCTAAATTGTTTTTGTAAGTATACATCCATTCCATCAAATCTGTCCCTAAGATGTAGCCTGCCACAAGTTCCATAGGTGTTGGCTGAAGATACAAGAATCTTGGCACAGAGACAAAGGACTTCATTGCTCACAGCAGAGAAGACACCATAAGCTTCATGATTGTATTGGTTCCTCTGTCACGCATTTTTCATAGGGACAACACGAAGGTGGACCAGGAGGATGCTGTGCATGCAAATGGATTTGTGTCACAGCTGAGGAAACACAAATTTAGGAAACTCCGTTCTTTCAAAGCAGCTGCTGGCCAACTTATTCAATTTTTGCCATACGGGGAAACATAACTTTATCATACTGGATAGCTACCAAATGTTCCTTCTGTTGCAGAGGAATACCTTATTTCTAATGGTTGTTCCCTATACAAGTATCCTTGAAAAGATAGTTCATAACAAAAGGATCACAAGACATGCAGAAATGAAAGAGACCCTTGGAGAACTGTTTCCTGACAAATAAACATGATCTTCATTTATTAAGAACAAAGAGTGTATGAATAAAAAACAAGTTATTAAAAGTATATGTTGAAGTGTGAATTTATGTCTTCTGGTATATGATTGCATGTTATTTTCATCTTAAGCAAAAACAATTGATACAAAGAAATAGAATTAATCTGAATTTGCTATGATAAAATTGGCAACAATGAAATAGATGAGATAGATAGTAATGCTCAGTATCAGAACATGCAGAAACAAGTGTTGTCATATAGTGCAGGTGTTAGTACAGTTTGGCACATTTTTTAACAGATGAATTTGTCTTTGTGTATCAAAAGTCTTAAAAAGTGTGTGACTTATACTCTAGAAATTTTTCCAAAGATATCCATACAGATGTAGACAAAGACAAAAATATTTATTAGCTGTGTTTTTATTAAAATAAGAAAATAGGAACTACCTATATCATGAATAAAAAAGATTATTTAAGCAAATTATACTTTACTCATGCAATGGACTACAATATATGAAATAAAAACTATGTTACAGAAGAATTCCTGGTACCATCGTAAAATATTCATAGTATAGGACTAGAGGCTACAAAACTGTGTATAGCACAAAACAATATTTTTTAAAAAGGAAGCACATATCTTTATGTGCATGTGGGTATATAGATATAGAATTACTGAAAAATTGTGTACTAAAATGTTTATATTAATAATGATTGAAATAAAAAGTGAGATTATTGGTTATCTATTAATGAATTTGTTTGCTTTAAATTTTTCTGCTTTTTTAAGTTTTTGATATTTTTCCAATAATTTTGTATGTATTATTTTATAGTTAGGATATGTGTGGTTTTAAACTTTTAATTTAGACTCTTTGACATAATATAGAGTATTATTCTATGATACAAAGAAATAAGATTGTTGGTTTATCCTAGTTTATAAAGGATGAGTGATAACGAAGACATAAGAAGTCAGACACTGTCTTTAGATCCCACTGCAACATCCATTTTTGAGAAAACTATAATGTTACAAAAAGCATTGGAATGAATAAACTGTAGGGAAGGAAAATTTTTTCCTCTACTCTCTTACTTTCTGTGAATGGAGCCTGTGAATTAAACCAACAAAAAACAGATGAACAGAAGAAAAGCATACACATTTTATTTAACATTAATATTCTATGTGTATGGGGGCTTCACAGAAAAGAAGTGAAAAACCCAAAGAAGTGGTTAGACTTCAGGGTTTATATTCCATTTTAACAAAGGGTGAAAAATTATGAAGAAGCGACTAGACAAAGGAAAGGGGGCTTGGGCTTCTAAGGGCAGTGAATGGGGGAAAGATAAATATATGCAGAAAACTAATGGTAGATAAGAATTATTTAATGAAGCTTGTTTATGCAAACTCAAAAAATAAAAAAATTGAGTAGACAGAAAAATGAAGTATTATTTCATAAATAAAATTTTCTGCATCAGGAGCATAATTCATATAACTCTGATCAAAATTTTTGATTGACTCATCAAAATGTCTAGTATTTCAAATGCCAATATTAAGAGAAATTTAGTAATAATATATACAGTTTTGATTTTCATATTGGAATAAAGACTATATATTTATAGGAATGTTTTGTGGAAAGTGGTAGATTTGAACCTTCTATATCAACTCATTATTTAGAATCAAATCACAAAAATTATAAAATCAAAGTAGTTTATATTTTAAACTATAAAATATATAATTTATGTTAACAACAAATCATGCATATTCTTGAAACTAAGATAAAATAGTGTTCACCACTTGTAAAATGGGAAATATTAAAATTTGTCATACTCTACAAACTTTATAAATTAATTTAAAAATGTAATTTTAATAGAATAATACTTTAAATAATATTTTAACTTTAGATCACTGTTGTCAAGTGCCCTAAATGATAAAATTATTTAATTTCCTTACGAGTTCAAAAATTATATATGAGTAAGCAGAAAAGATCTTAGCATGCACACAAGATTGCAATAAGGTATGTTTGGAGCATAGTCATTGAATATGAATATTTTTAAACAAAGTCACATGTTCCAAATGCAACAAAAACTTCAACTACTAAATCTCTTTTCTTCAACTCTTATGAAATTCATTGTTTGATGTGGTGGGCCAGGTGTCTTTTATTTGTCCCTCTAGATGTACACCCCATGCTTCTTCCCATGCTTTCTGCCCTAGGAAACTGTCCTCTGTGGACAACATCCCAGCTGCATATTCAGTGTTACTGTTAGACCATAGGAAGAGTATTTATTCCATGAAAGCCTTAACAAACTACAAGTCAGTGGCTTTTTTTTTTTTCTCTTCTAGCCCAAGACCCAGTGGTTAAACATTTACGAGCATGAGGCCCTAACGCATACATGTGACCAATATGTATTAATTATGTAAGTTACCAAATAATGGAAGTTAAGAATCAATATTTTGTCTGTGTGTATGTATGCACATGTAAAATTATAAGATGTCACAGGAATTGTCTGTTGATGAGAATCTCAACCACTTTTCTCCGGCTAGGAGAAAAAAATTAATTTGATTGAAGTTTAGGATAAAGCACGATGAGATGAGAGAATTTCCTAACAAATGAAATAACTGACTGTTACTTGGTAAATCGTATTCCCCTAAGTGAACTATAGGGACAATGGAGAGAATGTGACATTACTTCCCTTAATTTTTAACAGTGAAACTATAAAACAGTATTCACATCAGCCTTATTTCTTCATTAATATTTACTGAATCAAATTTAGTTTATTTCCTCCCCTCAGAAAGATAATAGTTAGAAAGAGCGTTAGTATGGCATCAACTACTTGAAGGACTATGCACAATGATTAAACTGTTGGAAAGGACAGGAAAACACATTTTAATCAGAACTCTTAGTGTTAATGCTTACTGGTGAAAACCTATGTACCTAGAACAAAAAGGTTAAGTTATCCTTTGTTTTATCACATTAACACTGAAGTTTATTAAAAAATTAATATCCCAGAATATGTAATAAATAAACAGTAATTTCAGGGTCTCTTGAAGTTATAATAATGTGCTTATCAAGAAATAACTCCAGTTAAATACTTTCCTCCTGGTAGCAAATGCTGTAGTGAATATACCACAAACAGATGGTGCAGAGGATGTGAGACGGCTTGATGATGGGAGGATAATATCACTAAACCAGAATAAATTCGTGCTTGAGCCTGAGGATGGAACTGCTTAGAGAAACAGATAAGAAGCCAACAGTTTGGAGCCGGAATCACAGGGATAACTGCTTAATATCCAAATAATGGGTCTCAAAATATCAGCAGAGTTTGAGGATACAATTGAGTTGTAATATATGTCAAAGCATAGTAGTCACATTCTTATTTCAGTGGTAATGCAAGGGCAATCTCAAGGAACTTTGTAGAGCCATGCAAACCTGCAACATTTAAATAAATGCACATCTATGAATTCCACCAAGCACTCCACAGTCTCTGCAAGCCAGGATTGCTTAGCATATGGCATGTGGGCATGCAGACCCTTTTATATGTGTAGATCTATATGCAAAAATGAGGAGGAATGTGGAATTAAAATGTGATAATTGTCCTTTTGTGCTTGTTCTTTTGGAAGTGCCTGTGTGTGTTGAGGAGTGACGTGGGTGAGAAAGGAAGTGAGGAGAAGGCAGAAGATCTGGTTCAGGCTCATCATCAATTTGTTGATGCCGATAGTGAAGAATCAGATATTTGTGTTGACCTTTCCCTTACTGAAGAATAAGGCTAAGGAAAAGCAGATACTGGTCAGTTGTGTACATGCTTGCACAACACGACACCAATAGAGTTTTAGATGGGTTAGGTGTGGGAGATGTACATTTTTGCATAATTTAGCATACAATTGAATTTTTTAACTAAACGTTCAGAGTGGAGATTTGAAATTGATTTCAGGATGAATTCAACAATTGAATATAACTTCAAACAATTTTTTTTTATTTTAACAATCTTTTGGACTCAGCATTAAGCAATGAAATTTAATTAAAAAACATGATTTTATCATTACCTGACTTAGATTATTTATTCATCCACTGACAGCTCTATCTTAAAGCATGATTCTATTAATCAAAATTCCTGGTTTTTAAAAAAGCCAACCTCATGCTGGACATCAATATGTTTTATAATTCTTCAGTGCATATTTGATGATGAAAGATGCTGTTAAGTTAGTATTTGGAGAAATTGGAAGAAAAAAAATTCAAGAGGCAGAGTCTGAGAGAATGAATCATGAAAACAATCTGTTTTTAAATATAAGATAATTTAAAAAGCCTAAAGAATGGTGAGCTGTGCCATGCAAAAGTGTTAATTGAGTACAGTAAATATTATGTGTAAGGCACAGAGCAGTTGATGGTGGGAGTGTCAGGAACATTTTTTTT
>CM052438.1:61281031-61307744 GCA_028533085.1 Varecia variegata
TGAGCCACCATGCCTGGCTGTCCTTGACTTTTGACAAGTTAATTATTTTTCTGTGTAGTCTTTTTTGGATTGATCCTGCTTAGGGACTTTTGAGCTTCATTAACTTGGAGGTCCATTTCCCTCCCAAGATTTGAGAATTTTTTGGCCATTATTTCTTTAAATAAACCTTCCGTCCCTTTTTATTTCTCTTCTCCTTAAATATTCACAATGCATATATTCATGTGCTTGATGGGTGTACCATAAATGCTATAGGCTTTCTTCACTTTTTTTCATTCTTTTTAATTTTTTACTTCTTCGACAAGATAATTGCGAATAACTTGTCTTTGAGTTTGTGGATTCTTATGCTTGATTGAGTCTATTGTGGAACTCTCTATTGCATTTTGCATTTCATTGATTGTTTTCTTCAGGTACAGAATATCTATTTCTTTATGATTTTTACCTCTTTGTTGAATATCTTTTTTTGTTCTTGTATTTTTTATCTGATGTCATTGAGTTGCCTATCTGAGCTCTCTTTCAGCTTGCTGAGTTTCCTTAAAATCATTATTTTAAATTCTTTGTCAAGAATTTCATAGAAAGGCTCAGTCTCAGGGGGTTGGGAGGGGCATGGGCAATATACTTAACCAGAAGGGTTGTACCCCCATAATAAGCTATAATAAATAAAAAAAAAAAAAAAGAATTTCATAGATCTTCATTCCTTTGGGGGTCAGTTACTAGAAAATTATAGTGTTCTTTAGTGGTGTCATGTTTTCTTGACTTTTTGTATGTCTTAGAATGTTGAATTGATGTGTGCACATTTGAGGGAGCAGTTACCTCTTCCACATTTTACAAACTGGCTTCAGTGGGAAAAGACCTTCACCTATGAGTGAATATCGGGCACTGGCTGGGTGAGGTTCAGGTTGGTCTTAACTTCAGGTTGGCACAGCAGCAATTCTGTCTTTAGTGCGAGTGTAGCAGCATAATTTTTCATGGAGCTTCATCAGTTGATATCAGTGTCAGCAAAGACTGTGAGCTCCTTGGTGGCCAAAGCTGAAGGCATCCATGGTACTGGTGAGGGCTATTGGGGTCCTAGGTGGCAAAAGGCTTCCGGGGTCTTCCTGCTCTTTTTTTCCCACATGGAGGAAAGCCATGGCCAAGGGAATCCTTCATGATGCTGGGTCTGGCATTTAGGTATACATGTGGCAGCTCCGCTTGGGCCTGGGGCAGATATACTCAGCATGGTGGTGGTGCTGGTTTCTAAGGTGCAGATGCATGCAGAATAACCAAGGAAACAGTTTCTAGGGCTTGGGAGTGCATGGAATGGACATGGTGTCTGGGATTGGGGTGCAGGCACACTCAGCTTGGCAGTGGCTCTGCAGATGTATGTTGAGCAGTAGAAAAGCTAGGGTCCAGAGTATACTTGTGGTTATGGGAGGGGCTGGTGTCTCTGGAGAGTTGGAGAGGAAGGCACAGAGTGTAGTAGCACTAGCTCAGGTGGTGAGGGGGCAGGGCTCAGCCGCTGCAGCTTGTGGGAAATACCCAGTAGTGCTCTTTCTCTGGTGGAGGCCCGGTGGTGGCCCTCCTCTGCAAGGGCATTGCAGCTGCTCCTTGATGAAGGGCACAGCTGTGTAGTCTCTGGGAAGCTCCATCAACTTGCGTCTGCATGAATGAAGACTGCGGGAGACCTTGGTGGAGAAAGCTGTGGAGTGATGAGGGATGCTGTGGTTCTCCTGTTTTCCTTTTTTCCCTGTTAGGAGAATGTCATGCTCAGAGGATCCCTATTGGTGCCAATCTATGCCTCACTGGGGGCTGGGGTGATGCAGCTAAAATGCTTGCGATACTTTTCTGTGTGGGCATCCTCAGTATCTGTTCTCCACTGGGTTTCTGTCACTTCTTTATTACACTCCAGAGTTTTCCCAGAACTATTCTTTTCAGCATATAGTAGTTTATTCATTGTTTTTGTAAGCAGATGAACCATGGAACCTCCTACCCTGCCATCTTGCTGATCTCACTTCTTCGTAATATATTTCATTTTGTTCTTTCCTCTCTCTACCATACCCCGAGCATAGCTTTTCCTGTTTCAGGTCATGTGCAGGAAGAATACAGCAGAACCAGCCTTTTGCTAATAGGAGGTCATGGGGGAACTTTAGGCAGCTGCTGAATTCTATCTAGTTTGTTCCTTCCCACCTTCTCACAGCACTTTGCCCCAAGGAGAGCAGGTCTGTAAAAGGAGCAGGGGAAGGTGTTAGAGGGAAGCTTACTGGGCAAATGGAAGTGGATAGCCTGATGGTAAGAGCAGAGCCTCTCTGCCCTAAGAACAGTCCCACTCACCCATAAATCACAAGGAGGAGCAGTCACTGGCACTTTATTATTCTCTCTTCCTGTCAAATATCCAGATTGGGAAACATGGGCACACAGGGAAAAATACAAAGCTATTTGTTGAGTACAACCAAATGGAGCATAAATAATGAACCAAAAAAGATATAAGCACAAACACTGTTTATATTGAATAACTATGATTGATGAGGTGAAGCAGTCCCAGATGAGTTTGTCTTGAGCATGCCAGTCTATTGCAAAATTGCTCAGACTTATGTATATAGGAAAATATCTAAGGGGAGAGTTAGGCTTCTATAAGGGCCAATGTGACCCTCCCTGAGACAGGTAAGATCCCTGTCTCAGATATTACTTTCAGTAATTGAGTATCTCCCCAATGGAGATTTTGGAAGTTTTTAACTCTGTATTTTCAGGATAATGTTCCAAATCTCTCTGTTATGTATTCTGACTGTATGCAACTCATTTTGAAATTTTTAGATAAGTAAATCCTATTTAATAAATCCCAGCATTTCTTATGTCTAATGCTCTCATCAATGCTACCAATCAATGCTTCTATCCATACTACCAATGACATTTGTTACCATAACCACCACACAGATAAAATGTTTAACTACAATTGATAAGTTGGAACACAGAACCGCTTCTGGATAAGCAAACAGTACATTCACAGAAATCAGATATACTAAGCCACAAAGAAACCTTCAATAATATCCAAAAAAGAAATATCATATAAATTATATTTTTAAATGAGAATGTAGTAAAATGTTAACTGATGAATAAAACAAAAAATTTCTCCTGTTTGAAAACTTATATGTATATGTATATATGCACATATATATATATAAATATGCACCAATATATAAGCGAATAACATAAGACAAGTTAACAAATACTTAGAATAAAAAAACAAAAAAGGTCATAATATCAAAATAAATATGTACAAAAAAACTAATGAAACAGAGAAAAATAACCACACACACACACACACACACACCCCACAAGTAACAAAACCAAAGGGTAGTTCTTTGAAATGTTAATAAGATTGATGAATTTTTGGCAAAGCTAATCAAGAAAAGAATAAAATAAAACAAAATGAAAAGTCAGAATTAAGGAGTGGAATTTACTTTAGAGAGAACAATTACCAAATAACAATTAAGAAGATATTATGAACAACTATACACTAATACATTATGAAACCGAGATGAAATGGATAATTTTCTGGAAAGATGTACAATTTAAACATTTGATTAGGAAGAAACTGAATAGAACAGGGTGCTGGATTTCATAATTCTAAAGCATTCAAGAAATAGTAATGACGATAGCCAACATTTGCATAATACTCACATGTACCAAGCAGTATTCTAAGCCCTTCATGTATATATTAATACGTTTCTTTCCAACAACTCTAATTCCAATCATTAGATATTATTATCATTCCCTTTTACAGATAGGAAATTTGAGGCACAGCTTGTAAGTACATTGCCCAAAGTCACACAGCCAACATGAGGCAGAGTTGCAATATTGCAAGAGTTCTATTTTCACAGACATCCTCTTATGTATGCTATAATATTGTCTCTCTAAATTGAAATACTTTTTCTTATTGATTCCAAAGTGTATTTTTTTTCATATTTTAACATCTTCAAAATAAGGATACATCTTATACTTGATAACACTATTTGCTTTCTGTTGGCCAGGTACAGTTTTTTAGATACACTGTAAAAGTTAGAAGTTATTCCTAGTGGCATGAATAAAAAATAAAAACGCAACTACCAACATTTCAGTCAACAAATTATTTGAGGAAGGAATATGAGTCCTGGTTGTTTTCTGAAAACCTTTTGCTGAGGCTTTCTAAAGTTCAAGAAGCAAAATTTGCAGAATGGTTATCAGTGTCCTGAGGAAATCATAGAAGTAGGAAATGCTGTATCACCAGTGCTTTTTGTTAGTACAAACTTAATATTGTGTGAAAAACATGGACATTGTTGACTCAGTCAATGCTAAATCGTGTATCTGTAAATAAGTCTGAAAAATATTTTAAAAAGATAAAACATAAAATACTAAGTGATAAGAAACTGTCATGTCTTAAATACCAGTGTTTTTTTCCCCCCACATTACTCTACTTGTGCATATTGAAATTGTTACCTTGGATATAATTAAATGCAGTGATAAGGAGACATCAATTCACATGGCAGAGTCCACTAGCTTTAGCTTTCGAGTTTTGTTTTTTTTTTTTAGACAGAGTCTCACTCTGTTGCCCAGGCTAGAGTGAGTGCTGTGGCGTCAGCCTAGCTCATAGAAACCTCAAGCTCCTGGGCTCAAGTGATCCTTCTGCCTCAGCCTCCTGAGTAGCTGGGACTACAGACATGTGTCACCATGCCCAGCTAATTTTTTCTATATATATTTTTAGCTGTCCATATAATTTCTTTTTATTTTTTTTAGTAGAGACGGAGTCTCACTCTTGCTCAGGCTGATCTCGAACTCCTGACCTTGAGCGATCCGCCTGCCTCGGCCTCCCAGAGTGCTAGGATTACAGGCGTGAGCCACCGCGCCCGGCCTTGAGTCCACTAGCTTTCACCAAATGTCATTATACTTTCTTTTCTTTAGTGCTTAGAGGGCTCATCTCTCTGATCCTCCCCTCTCTGCCTCCCCATTCAATTTTAAGCTGGACACATGGCAGCCAGTTGACTACATTTCCCAGTATCCCTTGAAGTTAGATGAGACCATGTGACTACACTCTGGAAAACGTCTGTGGTGGAAATTCATGGTTGCACAAAGGGAAGGGTCAATGATCTCATTTTTTCTCTCCCTTTCATCTTGGCTAAAATGTGACAGCAACTTAGCCAGCCATCTAAGGTTATGAGATGGAAGCTACATTTGGAGTTTGTGGGGCCACAGATAGAAGAAGCCAACTCTGTGCCTTATGGTTATTGTAGCAAGTAAGTTCTAATGAATACCCAACCAAAGACTTCTGAGTAAAGCGTTTTTTCCCTAGAAGGCTGGATTTTATATAGGCCGTATGTTAAATAGGACCGTACAATATGAAATTTAACATTAAAAGCATAAATAAAAAGAAGCCAAGAAATATATTTTTGAGGGAAAGGGATATTTTCTAGAAAATAATATTTGTCAAATTTAGTTACACAGAAAACAAAATGAGGTTGAAATTACAGCCATCAAGATAGTACTTGAATAAAAACATAATAGTTTGCCCTTATATCTTTCCAAGATTAAATTATGAAGACTTTTAAAAGTCTGGTGCTTTGTCAGAGATATGCGGGAAAGGATTACTCTAACATGAACCATGTTGCAATATTATGAAATGGTTATAAATTATAGGTGAAATTTGTTGTTAAATTTGACAGGCTCGTGTATGATGTGTGGTGTGTGTGAGCATGTGCACGTGCAAGAGGCAGCCAGAACTAGAATATGCTTAATTTAGCTTAATATTTTTATAGTTTTAAAAATAGAGCCTTTTCACTCTCCTCTTCACCAAAGAAAGCATGTTATTTTACAGTATACTCCTAGCAAATAAGATGCAAGATTTTAATAAAGAGATTATCTTGGCAAAATCAGAGTTGGGGCATTTCCAGGTTCCAACATGGAATTTAATAAATTCCCAAGAGAGATAACCTTTTCATTTGGAGTCAGCTATTTGGTTAATATGAGAAGTCAAGGAATGAAGAATTACATGAAAAACACATGATGCTTCATAGGCAAAACTCTACTAATTCTTTACTTAATGCCAGTGAATTACTTTGTACCTTAGATTCATTATTGTAAAAAAGAAACCTATTTTTATTTGCTTCAAAAATGGTATGCATTAGAGAAGAAATAGTAACAGCTTCCTAGAAAAGTATAATAATGCTTTTATAAATATAACTTTTTTAGGCATAATGTTAATTTTAGCTATGATAATATCATTAATAATGATACTTTCAATGTGCTGTCATTGGTGCTAGGTCCTTTACATACACTTATGCTAATATTTTTAGCTAACAATTTAGTGAGATGGTTTAATCCCGGTTTTCAAGATGAGAAAACCAAAGCACATAGAAATTTAAAAGCCTAGGGTCATGACAATACTAAATGATAGAGATAGAATTCAAAATTAGGTCTACCTGGTGTAAAATTCAATCTCTTCTGTAACACAGCAATTAACGCTTGGACCAAAAGTCAAATATAGAAGATAAGAGGAATTTTAATATACCTGAAAAGAAAAAGAGAATTCTAGATTGAGTAAAATATTTGAGGATTATTTAGCCAATATACAAAATGTATACATACAAGTACATTTATTTAATGCTGCCTAAATATTATCTCAATCTAACCTTTTCCTTACTTTTAACAGTTCCTGTTATGTTTTCTGGTGAAATAAAGGCAATCACTAACAGGTAGTAGGATTTATACTTGTTTTACTAATTATCTTTCCTCTTTTAGGCTTTAGGTGTATGCTATATAAATGTTTTTATTTATGTGTTTACACCAACACACTCATAGATATTAAAATAACAGGTGATGCTATCAATATTCTAGTATTATATCTAAAGAAAGTACATTAGTACATTATGTGAGAAAGCTAAGAAGTAAATACCAGCATGGACTGAGTTTTATTAGAAAAAGACATTTCTTCAAAGATAGTTCAAACTATATCTTGGGATAAAGGAGATGGCTGAAAGCTAATATATCTATATTATATCAGGACAGCCAGTTTAAAGCAATTTGACGCTCATTGAGTACATTCAAATGAGTTTTTAAGATTATGAAGCCTGCCTTGTCTTGCCAAGGACAAATGAATAGCCTGCTACTCAACCAACTGTGTTGTTTCATATAAGGATTAACATCCTTCCTCTTAAATCATTAGCTTATAAAATTGAAGACAGTGTTTTGACAGGAATTAAGTAAGGTTCCAAGTTTTTTCTCGCTGAATCCATATTGATACCATAATTAAAACCAATTTAATAACTAGAACATTCTATTCAAATATAAATATCATAATTAGGTAAACATACAGGTTTTAAAAGATATATGCTTTTCTGGTTTCCATTTTATGTAGAAAAATTTATCATCAAGGGATTCTGATGTTCATCAATGATATTTTCAATTATTAATGACTCTGTTGTCCATACTTCTTCAGAAAATATTGTTAGATACTCTATAAACATTTTATATTTGTGCTTTATACCAAGGTAAGAAAAAATACTCTTTTCTTCTTTCCCTTCTAATTGGTGGCAACCATGGATCTTTTAACTGCCTCCATAGATTTTGCTTCTCCAGAATGTTGTATGGTTGGAATCAAACAGTATGTAGCCTTTTCAGATTAGCTTCTTTCACTTGGTAATATGCATTTAAGTTTTCTCTGTGTCTTTTCATGGCTTGATAGCTCATTTATTTTTAGTGCTGAATAATATTCCATTGTCTGGATGTACTACAGTTTTTATCTATTCACCTCCTGAAGGGCATCTTATTTGCTTCCATGTTTTGGCAATTATGAATAAGGCTGCTGTAAACATTCAGGTTTCAGTGTGGACATGTTTTCAGTTTCTTTGGGTAAATGCTAAGGAGCATGATTGCTGGATCATATAGTAAGAATATGTTTAGTTTTATAAGAAACTGCCAAACCGTCTTCCACAGTGGCTGTAGCATTTTGCATTTCCACCAGCAATGGATGGGAGTTTATGTTACTCCACATTATCACCAGTGTTTGCTTTTTTGCCATCCAAAAGGTATGTAGTGATGTCTCAGTTTGATTTTTAAAATCTCAATTTCTTCTTCAAATATTTCCACACCCAAAGCCTATCTTTTCAGTTATATGATGTATAGCAAATCAAAATTAAAGCCATAAAAAAACAAAGTTATTGGTTGCTATCAGTTTTTTTTGAGACAGGGTCTTGCTCTGTCACTCAGGGTAGAGTGCAGTGGCGTCATCATGGCTTACAGCCACCTCAAACTCCTGGGCTCCAGTGATCCTCCTGCCTCAGCCTCCCGAGTAGATGGGACTACAGGTGTGCAAGAACACACCTGGCTAATTTTTCTATTCTTTGTAGAGATGGGGTCTGGCTCTTCATCAGACTAGTCTCGAATTCTTGGCCTCAAGTGATCTTCCTGCCTCGGCTTCCCAAAGTGTTAGGATAACAGGCATGAGCCCCTGTGCCCAGCCTGCTATAAATTTTTAAGTCTAAGTTAAGCGCTCTGGTATCAAATGATCTCGAGCTTTTAGAGCACAGATAACTCTTTTCCAGTAAAGTAAATGGTTAAAAGCATAGCCTGTAGAGCTTATACAGCCTAAGTTTGACTAGCACATCCATCACGTATAGTCATGTGATTGAGGTAATCAATCACGAGAGCCAACTGAAAGAGCTCTTAATGGCCAAAGCAAGAACAATTTGAGCAAATAAAGTTCAAAATAAATATTTATGAGCTCACACCATATAAATAAATGAATAAATTAATAAGGGATGATCATATAAAAATCTCCCTCATAGAACAATTCCAAATAATTTATGTATATACTCTGCCCTCAAGAATCTGGAGCATAAATCCCTACTCCTAAAGTGTGAGCTGTAAATAGTTACTTCCTTTCAAAGGGTAAAGTACGGAAGGGAGGGAAGGAGAGTAACCTTATAGTGGAGAAACCCAACAACACTATTTCAGCCAGGTGATCAAAGTTAGCATTAATGGTGGTAAGTCATGTCAATACTATGTATGTATCATTGATGGGATGAAATTTTACCTCTGTTGTCTTCCTCCAAAAACATATAACCCCAGTGTAATTATGAGAAAAACATCAGGCACATTTCAATGGAGAGATACTCTACAACATACCTGACCAGTACCCCTCAAACCTGTCAAGGTCATAAAAAGTATGGGAAGTCTCAGAAACTGTCATAGCCAAGAGGAGCCTAAGGAGACATGTCTAATATGAGGTCTTCCGGATGGCATCCTGGAATAGAAAAAGGTCATTAGGTAAAAACTAAGGAAATATGAATAAAATATGGACTCTAGTTAATAATAATGTCTCAATATTAATTCATTAATTGTAATGAACTTATCATTCTAATGTAAGATGTTAATAATATGGAAACAGGGTGCAGAGTATGTGGGAACTCTCCATTCTATCTTTGCAATTTTTCTGTAAATCTAAAATTATTACAGAATAAAAAGTTTATTTAAAATAAGTAAATTGCCTAAACACTTTACTCAAAGGCAAAAACTGTTATATCAGATAAAAAAATTAAATTTACCAACAATATATTCTTTATATGGCATATGGACCTACTTTACATGTAAGAATAAAGTTAAACTCAAACTAAAAGATGGAAAAAGATATAGCAAACACTATTGGCCAGAAATCTTGGTTGGTTGTTTTAATATAAGACAAAGGACAGTTTAAGGATAAGTATATTTTAATATCGGAGAACATAGATTTTTTTAAAAGTTAAATTGGAATGTTTCATAATAATAAAGGTATTAATTCAATAGGAAGAAAAAACAATTCTAAGTTTATATGTACCTAATATCATAGTTTTAAATATGTAAAGTAAAAACACTGACGAATTTAATAGGAGAAATATACAACCTCTCAGTCTTAATTGGAAACTTTGAAACACCTTATTGTGAAACTGATATAAAAGGCAAACAAAATATGTATGGCTATAAAAGATTTAGAAAATATATTATTCAACTTTATCTCTCTATTTCTGTTTATGTATCTGTCTATATCTATAGATATATCCATATCTATATCTATGTCTTTCTACAGAAAATAATGAAAGAAAATGCATTCTTTTCCAATGTACAGGGAGATATAAATCAAACCTTAAATTCCAGAAGTTTTAAGTTATACTATATATATTCTCTGAGCATGGTAGAGTTTTGCTAAATATGAATAATAGAAAGGTAACTAGAAAAATTCCAAATATCTGAAAATTGAACAGCACAATACTTGAACAGGAACCTCAAAGAAGAGGTTGTCCAAATAGCCAATAATAATATGAAAAGGTGTTCAACCAGTACTCCTGTGGGAAATGAAAATCAAAACCACATGAGTTACTAATGCATTCCTACCCCAATTTCTAAAATGTAAAATGGTCAACAAAAACAAGAGTTGGCAAGGATGTATATAAATTTTGACAGGAGTATAATTGGTATTTGTCAATATCTACTGAAGCTAAATATTTAATATATGTTTACCTTATAACCCTCCAATTTCACTTCTTGATAAATAACCAAGAGAAATGTATGCATATAGACATTATAAGACATATGTAATAATGTTAGTCGCTATTTTTTTTTTAAAGACAGAGTCTCACTCTGTTGCCCAGGCTGGAGTGCAGTGGCATCATCATAGCTCACAGCAACCTCAAACTCCTGGGCTCAAGAGATCCTCCTGCCTCAGCTTCCCAAGTAGCTGGGACTGCAGGCACGTGACATGATGTCTGGCTACTTCTTCTTAATAACTAAAGGCTGGAAATGATCTGAATTTCCATCAATGCTAAAATTGATAAATATCTTGTGCTGTAGTCATATAACTGAATACTGCATAAAAACAAGGAACAATTACTACATCGAATGTTATGGATGAATCTCAACATGTTGATTGAAATTAACTAGAGAGAAAAGAGTAAAAACTGTATGATTCCATTCTAAAGTTCAAAAGCAGTAAAAACATATCTACAGTGATTGAAGTTAAAATAATACCTCTGTGGAAGGAAGAAAGGCTATTGTTTCAGAAGTGAAATTGGGAAGCTTTAGAAATGCTGAGTTTTCTTTATCTTGATCCTCAACAGAAACATAATTCATATATCTAGACACTTCATTTTTTATAGTTTATAGTGTATATATTATACCTCAAAACTAAAAGTATGAAAACAATTAGGACCTTATTTGCAGTTGTTCATACAAGGGATGGTGATGGCTTAGACCTGCATGTGAGAAGGGCAATGATCAGAAATGATCACATTGGAATATAATCTGAAGACAGTGTCAATAAAACTTGCTGATGAGTATAATATAGAAAGTGAAAGACAGAATAAGTATGTACCTTTTTTAAAAAAAAGCTTTAGAACTGGTGGATGGTGGTATCACTTATTAAAATGGGGAAGATTGGAGAAGAAAAAGTTTTAGGAGAAGGGAATAATGCTGAGTTTCAGGCATCTATTGGACCTTCAATTGGAGATATGAAGTATTCTGTAGATCAGAAGTCATGTAATATAACTGGTAATGTGAATTTGGGATAGATGTACAATTTACGACATAGTTGAGGTTGATAATTAACTACCTATTGATAGATGAATATGTCAATAGAGAAGATATGGAAGAGTGGTTAGGGGCTCAGATTTTGGAATCAGCCTTAGTTCAGTCTGTCTTCCATACTCACACACAGTGTGACACATGAAATTGTGTAAGCTTTTTTTGCTATCATTTCTTCAGTGTAAAAATACCTTAGATAATAAAACCAAATCATAAAGTAAACATAGGGTTAAAGAATATATATTAATACATTGTCCCTTTTACATTATAAGCATTCAATAAGAACTAGCTATAGATACAAATATTTTAAAAAATCCAAAAAGTAGATGTAGGCAGTTGACAAAAAATAATGGCTACGTAACTTTAAAAACTGTTCACTCTCACTTAAAAATTAAATAAATGCAAAACAATGCAAATAAAGCAATGATGTTATTTTTTACTCCTTGTACTAGTACAACTTTTGTTTCTTTATAGCAGCTTTATTCAAAATTGCCCCAAAATAGAAGCAACCAAAATGTTCTTCAAAAAGTGAATGGATAAAAACTGTGGTGCATATACCCATAAATGGAATATTATTCAGTAATAAAAATAAATGCACTATCAAGCCACAGAAAGATATGGAGGAACCATAAGTACATATTGTAAACAAGCCATTCTTGAAAGGCTATATATGTATAATTCCGACTATGTCACATTTTGGAAAAGGAAAAACTATTACTATAGTAAAATGATCAGTGGTTCCAAGAGTTTGGTGGGAAAGAGAAAGAGATCAATAGGTGGGGTACAGGGTTTTTAGGGTAGTGAAAATATTCTGCATGGTAGCATAATGCTGTATATATGTCATTATACATTTGTCAAAACCTGTAGAACTGTACAACATAAAGAATCAAATCTAATGTAAATTATAGAGTTCAGTTCATAATAATGAATCAATATTGATTCATCAGCTGTAACAAATGTACTACGCTAATGTAAGACATTAATAATAGGGGAAGTTGTGAGCAGAGGAGAGAAGTGGTATATGGCAGCTCTCTATACTCTCTGTCCAATTTCATGTAAAACTAAAACTTCCCTGAAAAGTAGAGTCTATTACTTATTATTTTTTAAAAATAAGTCTTTTATGATCACAGAAACCAGAGCACTGTGAAACAGGTTGTTCTTAGGTTGTATGGCATGTAAACTGGAAAAAAATCTTTCAATGAGCATCATCTAAGACCAACAATGTCCATGAAGAAGGTGAACCTTCTCTTTAAGCTATAAGCAGAGCCAAGTTCAGGTCCTCTTGGCTAAGGATGATGTGATAGATATAAGACCTAAAATTAAGGCCCGTTATGATGTGCTGCCTTGACATTTGGTGAAACCAGGAGGAACTTGAATGGCCTAATGGGAAACTCCCCTCCCCACTCTGCTCCCACAGATGAGGTCTCTAGCCTAATAACCCTCCTTAACAAGGAGACTATGCACAGTGCCTCTTTATCTCTGACAGACAGGTTTGAGTCCCCTGCTGGGCCGTGGCAAGCAGGAGTCACCTCACCATCTTGAAACTGCAAAGCCTATCTCCCTGTTCCCAAATACAACCCCTATGTGGCCCTGTGCAGTGCTATTGTCTTCCTCCCTTGGGCTGTGAGTATATGTGACTAATACACTGCTATTGATCTCATCTGCACAGTGTTGGGCTTCATGTATTCAGCCTTTCCCATAACCCTGGAGTGGGACTCCCTCTCTCACCAATGAGATGACTAGGAGATTAAGACAGGTGGCTCTTGTCTATGAGTAAAACAGGTGGGGGAGAGACAGGAACCCCCAACGGACTCAGGCTACTCAAGATTCCCTACAGGAATTGGAGTGAGGACACAGAGGTTTGCTGATGCTTACCTTGGGTAGTTGCCAGCTGATAGAGTTGAAATGGATTCTGTCACAAGTAGTGGTGGCTGCATAACTCTGGTAAAGTCCTTGGACAGGTGAGGATATGCAACATAGCTCCAGAAAGTGTTCAATATACCTCACACTCCTAAGAATCTCCTTAGTATGCATATTTGGATGAATGAGATTTAACCATAATGACTACTTTCAGAGCTCCTTCGGTTATATTTCAGTCCCTGAATTCCTGAAGTCTTTCTCCCGTATGAACTCTGATGCCAAATAAGGTTAGGCCTGTGCCTGCAGGCTTTCCCCACATTTATGGCATTTATAAAGCTTACCTGGATTATGAATTTTCTGCTTCTGAATTGGAGAAGCCATTTGGTTGAAGCTTTTCCCACATAAGGCTTTTCTCCGTAGTAAACTTTTTTGGCATCAAATGAAGTTGGACTTATTTCTAAATCATTTTCAACATTTGCTTCACTCATAAGACCTTGCTGCATTCTCTGGTGTTGAATAAGGCTAGGGGTATAGCTAAAGAATTCCCCACATTCACTCCATTAATTAAGCTTTTCTCCATTGTAAATACTTTGATGTTTAATGAGGATGAAGATGTGAAAAAAAAAATCTCACATATGCTGCATTTAAAATGTCCTTTTGAATTCTTCAGTGTGAATCCACCAGTGCTTAGTAAGTGTGGAATTGTGGATAAAAGATTTCTCCCATTTGCTGCACTCAAAAGGCCTTTCCCTAGTATGAACTGTTTTGTGTTGAGTAATGTTAAAGCACTAGCTCAGAAAATTCCCACAATTGCTGTGCACATAAGGTATTCCTCCTGTGAACTCTTTGGTGTATGATAAAGTTGTATTTATGATTATATGATTTTTTGCATTCACTGTATTCATAAGGATTTTATCCAGTGTGTATTCTCTGGTGTTGAACAAACAACTGTGAATGAAAATTTTCCCATACTCAGCACATTTGTCATGCCTTTGTCCAGTGGGAAAGGCCTCCTCTCACTTGGTGTTCCTGTGCGGCACCCTGTCCCTCACTGTAAGTGACCTAATGCTTGAGAAAACCTGAGCTGGTTTACCCTCCCCAATGTGAAGGGCTTCCATGACAGGTAGACTCTGAAGTTCTTCAAAACTGAGTCTGTGTCCTCTTTCCTTCTTAACTGTATCTTCCCACTATGCAGCTTGTGGTGGTGTTGAAGTTTTGCTCTGAACCAGAAGCCTCTCCCACATACCCAATCCATGTATGGCTTCTTCCTGGGTGCACAGCCAGTGGGGAAATGCCTTTAAAACAGGATCATACATTGTACTGGAGTGGGCCTTCTGCATATACACACCTGTCATGAGAGCCTTGACCTGTAATACTCCACTTCTGCTCAGAATGTGCCTCCTCAGGCTTCACTCTTTGCCAACAACCAGATCGGGGTCTCTCCAAGTCTTTCTTGCTATGGCTAAAATCATGTCCACTCAGACAATGTATTAGTTTCATGGATCTGCCATCAAAAATACCACAGATTGGGTGGCTTAATCAATGGAAATTTATTTTATTACTATTCCAGAGGCTGGAAATCCAAGATCAAGTTATCAGCAAGTTTGGTTTCTCCTGAGACCTATCTCATTGACTTGCAGAAAACTGTCTTCACATTGTGTGTTTACGAGGCTTTTCTTCTATACGTTCCCAACCCTGGTGTCTCTTCCTCTTTTTATAAGGACACCCATCATATTGGATTAGTACCCCACCCTTATGACTTCATTTAACATTAATAATTACCTCTTTAAAGGATCTATTTCCAAATATAGTCACATTGAGGGTCTGGGCTTCAATATATGAATTTTCAGAAACACAATTCTGTCCATAATGGGCACCTAGGATTCTCTCAACCATGCAGTTGGATAATTTCATGGGACCTAGATAATTTAAATATGCATGGTCTCTGAGTGCTTCTGCAGTGCTGTGAATTTAAGAACAAAGTGACTGCCACCACACAGGTATTTTTTATTTTTATGTAGACTTGGTTGAAAATGCAAAAGGGAAAAAGTGCCCTCATGCACAATTGTAAAATACATAAACTTTAAATACTCTTCTAGAGGTTGACTTAGCAAAATGTAGCAAGATTTTAGAATTTTGCGTACTTCTCAAGTCAAAATCATAATTATATTTCTAGATATTTGTTCCAAAAATGTAATCGATATGCCCAAATAATGGATATTTCCTATATACAACATGCAATTTGATACATAAACTATATGTAAGAATACATTTTGGTAGGCAAATTGTTATATATCTCATATATCCCATCTTGGCATACCATTATTTGCAATTTGTCAATGTAATAAGAGCATGTGGGAGAAACAGAGGAACAGTATCTTAAGTGTAAGTATTGTATATGCTGTAAGATATCTTTGCATTAAAAAATGCATTTTAGAGCAGAAAAAGTAAAGTGTGTATGAATAGTGAAAGAAGGACTTTTTTCTTTCCTTATTTTTTTAGCAAGTTACCTGGTAATTGTGACCAAATTGTGCCTTAAGATCAAGTAGTTAGTTATTTTTGAAATAGTCATCATTTGTTTTAGAAAAAGGTTTAAGTTAGTTATAAGAAAATAAGATAACTACCTACTTAATTTAGGAATAATAATTTCAAAAGTAGGTACTATGGAGTGAGATGCAAAATATAATGTAAATTGGGTACATGTTCAGCCAAACTTTGTCCTTGAAGAAGTAGAGAAAATATTCTAAACATTTAGACTGTTGAGTTGTTTTTCCCAACATGATTTTATTTTAGACAGAACAACACTGATTTCAGGAAATATATTGAAAACTATGGGAATTGCCTTGTCTATGCCAAAAAAACACACAGAAAACAAACAAAAAAAAAACCCCAAACCCCCAAAACATCTGTCCACATCCTGTGAGTGAGGGTGTGGTTTCCCCTGAAGGAAACGGCCCTTCCCACTGTCCTTCCTGCTGTGGAGAGAATGGGTGAATGGGTGGTTTGGGGAAAATAAAGAGAAAAATAACACTTTCCAACTTTCCGGGGCCAAAAGGTCAAGAGTCTTTGTGGTGAATATGTCTAGCGATTTTCCTTAGCAATGAATGGGAGTAATAACTAGTTCTCTGACACATGGAAGTGATCAGGAGATTTGCAGGGCCCTCAGTCTAGGTCAAGGTCTTTTGAGTTCAAAGAGTTACCACTGCTATTGCCAGTGAAATACCTTCTCTTCCTGATTTTAAGCTCAATCACTTCTGCTAGGGTGGGGACTTATTTCCTTGCCTGCTGTCAATGGTGTGCTCATAAATGTTTAACAGCCAACTCTGGGGGTAGGGGTGGGGAGCCCTAATTCATAGTGTTTGCAATTTCCATTGTGTAACTACTCCCCCTTTGGCCAGTTTCAAGCTGTCAGTGTGATTGTACATGTTAAGCAGGGAGGCATGCAATTGCAGTCAATAGTACACTGTTTCTTGGCATGAGAAGCCTGAAGTGGCAGAGCAGCTGCTGGAGCATAACATTGAGCGGGAATATTACTGTGTCCCATTGCAGATGCATTACCTTTCTGAGAATCATGGTCTCTAGATCATAATCTCCCACAGAATTAAATTTGCAAGGATAAGAATCACAAGTTACCCAAGTGAGTCACAGGGAGTGATGGTAAGCTGAGCCACTCCTACTCACTTCAACTCCTTGATTCCTGGGCTTATATACGCTACCTGTTAGTAATATAGCACTTTGTGATATTTATTGATTTAGGATGTTTACTGCATCCTTGAGGATGATTCTGTATTGCATTGTTGTATCTCTAAGCTAGTACTTTAAGGGTGTTGTCCAAAAGTCATTCCACTGATCTATCATGCTATCAGTTTGTTAGAGTGTTCCTCAAAGCTTGACCAAACTTTAGACAGGTTCTAGGCCCTGACCTTCCTTTTCTTTGGAACACTTACTTTAGAAAACTCATAAGGTAAGTTCTTTCTTTGATGCTTTGAGATGTAAATGTTTAAAAAAAATCCTCTTACCAGTTTTACATCCCAGAATGTCTTTCATTAAGGACCTGGGGGCCATCCCTTTGAAATGAAATCGTCAAGGGAGAAAGTGTCCCTAGGTGGGATGGTGAGATCTAACTTCAGTGAGCCCCAGTTAGTGAAAACAGATGGCCTAATTAAAGAAAAATATTTGCAAGCTCAGGAATAACTCAATGCATTAATATTTGACATATCCCAACGATCAACCTCCACGACTGATGTCATCTGGTATTTTTCCATGCACTGTCTCCAGCAACTGGAAAACCTCCTGCCTTTTGTTGAGTTCAGACTGGGCTCTGTCATTTCTCCCCTATTGTAATAGCTTGAAAAAAGTTTTCCTTGACTGTTTAATTTTGTCCTGTGCAATTTTTGCCATGACAGTGGCTCTCTTGGTCCAAAGTGACATTTTGTCCAATGCCGTGTCGGTGGATTTGACACTGTAAACTTTTGGATACTGGTGTTAGCTGAGGCCCTAGAGGCAGAAAAGCCATATTATACATGGGACATATATGTTGTTTTTAGTCTAGATAAATCCCTGCTCCTTCCACAGCAGAATGAATCCAGTGTAAGTCAACTTGCCACCAGTAGTCTGGTACTTGCCTCAAGTGATGTGGCTGTATTGGTAACTAGCACATCAGATATTCAGCAGTTGTAGTTTCTAGATTGGCCTTGTGATTGGAACACTATGTTACTGAGCCCAGGCCTGGCCTTCATCTTCTGCCATGACGGTTATTTGAACACATGGGGACAGCACTGGAATGGTTGATGGCAAAGACAAGCTGAGTTAAACTAGTTGAGTTATTTTTCCTATTTGGTTGTTTAATGTTCCCTAATGATGGATGTTCTCTGGTGGACTTTAACATTGACACAAAGACCCTTGCACTTGGGTCCTACCCAGATAGGTACATCCACAATTTGTTTTCCATTTAACCACCAAAAAAGGCCTTTGCCAGTGCTACTGAATCTATGTATAGTCTTACTTTGGGACTCTTCCCTTCCTCACAAAGTATATGACCAAGGGCATTGCCCAAATCTCAGTCCATTGGGTAGATTTCTCCTCATCACTTTCCTTTAGTACCTCTCTTAAATGGGGTTGACAGGTAACTATAACACGTTTTGGGCTTGGACCCACATACTTAACGAATCTATGCACAAATCAAACTGGACCTTTTCTCTCCTCTTCCAGCTAGCCATAGGGACTCCTCGTGCCACTCTAAGTGTGAGCTGAAGGAGAGGTTGTGCTGTTGTGGTGGTAAAAAACAAAGGGGGTATTTGGGCATTCTACTGTGGGTTTACTTGTCTCTTCAGCTTTGCCTACCTCTGGCTGCAAGATAGAGAAGCCACTTTATATACTACCAAAGAAATCCTCTGGCTTTCATATGCTTCCAATGAAGTCTTTAGTTGATGATTAATTACCCTCAACCTTCATTTGTCAACACAGTGTTAATAGGCCCCAGAAAAAGCTATCTGATTCAATAGATCTGCAAGATTTCTTAGAGTTACAGTTGCTATCTAACTTCTCAGGACCTTACAGATGAATCTGCCAGTATATTAACTTCCACCAGTATCCCATCCCTATTGTTAAAGTGAAAACTTTAACAATTCTACAGTTATGGCATATTTGGAGATGTTATTGTTTCTTCTACTTCAAGTAAAGGAGTCATTATTATGAGCCAATTGGCTGGTGACCTAGCTGCAAAGTTCTATTTTAGATCTTATTTCCTAGGACCTCTGCTGATAACCACTGCTTTGGGTCATGTTTCTCAGCACGAGACTCAGAGAGTTACAGGCAAGATTTTTACTGGGGACTCATGTTACTTTCCTAAGGCTACAATAATGAGTTACCATAACTGAATGGCTTAAAGCATTTAATTTATTCTGTCATGATTCTGGAGGCTGGACTTCTGAAATCACGTGTCAGCAGGGCCACACTCCATCTGAAGGCTCAAGGAGAAAGTTCTTCCTTGCCTCTTCCAGATTCTGGTGGTTCCTGGCATTCTTTGGTTTGTGGAAGTACCCCCATATTAACTGGTCATCGGGGACATGATGGCTGGAGTAAACTTGAGCACTGCGTATTTATACCTTTTGACTTACTACAATTCTGAGAGAGAGACTTAGTTGTGACTCCTCAGCAGCCAACAGTATGTGCGTGTGTGTGTAAATATACACACACACATCTATCTATATGTATTTATATCATCTGTGTGTATATGTATATACAGTGTATATATATGTGTGTGTATATACACAGATGTAGATATATATGTCATAAATACATATATATCTATATAATATATACACATGTATATCATATTCATGATGTTTATTTATTCAAATATTTTATATATATCATGTATGTATGGTATTTACTCTAAAGAACTGACTTATGTGATTTTGGTGACTGACAAGTCTGAGATTCACAGGACAGGACAGCAAGCTGAAAACTCAGACAAAAGTTAACGTTGCACTCTTGAGTCTGAATTTCATAGATCAGACCGGCAGGCTGAAAACTCAGGCAGAATTTCTATATTATAGTCTTGAGGCAGAATCTTCCTTTTCTGAGAAACTGGTTTTTACTTTTAAAGCTTTCAACTGATTGGATAAGGCCCATCTACCGTATGGAGGTTAATCTGCCTTACTTAAAGTCAACCGATTATAAATATAAAATTGATCTTTACAACAACAGCTAAGAAAAAAATGCTGATGATCGAACAACTGGGCACCTTAGCCTGGCTAAGCTGATATGCAAAATTAACTAATTACAGTATTTGTCTCTTGGTGGTGAAAGGTAGGATTCTATTTATTTTTTCAAAATGTTTTCATCCTTTTATTTTTTGCTTTCCAGAGTTTTAAAAATGTGCATGTAACAATTTCTAATTTTAAAAAGTCAATAAGCATAATTTTTATTAAAATATGAATGCGTGTGCCATATCTTAAAGTAAAAGAAAACAATATTGTAGACATGAATGAAGATATCAATATCTTCAGAAAAACAAGCATACCAAATATCAACTGATTTCTAAGTTGAAATAATATTTTCATGTAGACCAGAAACCAGGCTTGTTCCCATGATTTTCAGTAATAAATCAAGTATGATGTGATGTTCCTTGAGCTGCTGTCTGGCCTTCTGAAGAGTATGTTCTCCTTTGTTAAAAGAGAAATAAAAATTATATTGCCTTCTGTTAACAGAAAGCAGTGTAAGTTAGCTAATTATTGCAAGTGGTGCAGATTATTGTTAGATTGTTTCCATAGTCTGTTCCATTTTTTTTTTATCCAGTCTAAAACAATGTGCTGGTTTTCCCTAAAATGAGTTGTTAAAAATCCAAAACAGATTAAAGCCTGGGAAGCTTTTTTTTCCCACTAACTCATTTCCCATCAGTTATATTATGGAAGAATTTAGCCCACATAGGGTGTGCACAAATGTTTCATGGAAGAACTTTGAAATCCAATAAGGTCATTTTATTGCCATTCTCAGAGACGCAAAAATATGGCTTATAATAAGAGGAAACTATAGGATTCTCCTATCAGGGGAGAATAAAATGTCTTTAGGCATTTTATAACCATCAACTTCATCACAAGCTTCACTATCATCTTCGGAGCATATGTAAGCTTTTATATATTGTTGTGCCAGGGTCTGCTTTTAGCTATTTGATCAACTAATAAAGTCTTATGTTTTTCTTCCACTCTGTTAAAATCCCTTCAAGTGGAATCTTCTCTGACTGCTCTTGGGAGTGTGGTCTTCATGCTTTTGGGCAATACTCAGACCTAACAGCTTGATACTCTTTTTCACATTGACTAGCAAATTCCTCACATGTAATACCAGGCATTCTGAAAAAAAATTTCCTGTAAGCCCTTCCATTTTACCTCTTTTTTTCTTTTCCCCAACCTCCTTAGGCAATAGGGTCTCTGGGATAGAACAAGTAAAAAGTAAAATTGAAAGCACTGGGTCTTAACCCTGTAAATGAGAGTGGAGTCACTGAAGAAAGAAATGAGTAGGCTTTTCTTGAAATTGTTTTTAGACAATTTCACTGAATACAAACAGATTTCTTGACCTTGCTGATGTTATTATAGGCACAGTTTCTCCAGTGGTTTATATTAAATCTATTTATTCAGGTAAAATTTATTTGTTCTGACTGCCTATTATATTCAAACTGTTGGTCATTTATACTTCATTGCAATCATACTTTTTGGAGAACTTATTTTTGATGCAAAAAATGAGTTTTTAGGTTTTTTTTTAGTCGTATGTTAATATGTGTTAATAAATAGATTAATTGTCTGCACTGGAGAGGACTGGTTCAAAGTATAAGCTCTTAGAACACAGAAACTGTGATTGTAGGAAATTTTGCCCAAGGTCATAGACGTCTGCAGAATTCTTAATAAATCTAGAAGACTAAGATGCTAATAATGGAGTCAAATGCAAATTGACTATAGCAATAGTAAAACCTTCTGAGCTGAAAGAGTGTTATTTGAAGCCAATATAGTTTTTGTGGTACGGCAGGAAGGCAAAGCAAGGTTGGCTTGCTGTTGTAATTCTCCCTTGACCTATCTCTCAACCACTTGCCATGTGCCCTGCTGTCTACAGCTGTCTACATCTTTACATGGTATATGGAATGTGCTTCTGCAGGTCATATATTGCATTCAACATGGTATGTTGTATTGGATTTCATAGGCTTTGGAAATAATTTAGGAAATAACTTAATACTTTTGTTCTCAACCACAATATAACATCTTAATGTGTCATAAACAGTTATAATGTGTGTCACAATAAATTTGTAGTTCTGGAACAATTTACTTTCTTCTGTACTACAGTGAATTCAAAGTTATTTTTGTAATAGTGACATTATCACCCATTATGCTGTCATTGAATAGAAAAGAAAGAAATACAATGACAGGTAACATTCCAGTATCTTATTTAAGCTTGGTAAAGTATATTCAAGGGATTATGCTGAGGAAGGAAAAATGATTTGTTACATGTACCATGTTGGATACAGTTTAGAAAACTAAGTTCTTATCTGAGCTCCTCCCTTGTGGGAGAGTAAAGAGAGGCTTAAAGTATTCAAGAATCGTAAAGTTGTGGCTAAGAAAAATGAGAACCTATGCCCACTGATTCCACATTACTATCATGCAAGCCTGTACAAATTCTTCTCCTGAAAATAGAAGGATGGAGACAAGCATGTAACATATTTGATCACTTACTCTGTGAAATTCCTCATAATCTTAAAAAAGTAGGATAGAAAAGAATCCTATGTAGAAAGCTGTTTTGAACAGCAATTGTTAGCTATTTGTAGTGTTAAAAATAGAAAGAGTTTGATGTGTAAGAGTTACCCAGAATGTATAATAATATTAGATATGCTCAAGTGGCTACTAAAAAGTGGCTTTTGTCCTTTCTATGTGTTCAATAAAGAAGAATTCTTGCTCCTGTAGCCTAGTATCCAGACAGGAAAGATTAAAACCTGAGGTTAGAATTTAAGTAGAATTAAATTATTCTCATGTGGAAAATTCCACAAAAGGAAATTTCCATTTATTTTTTATAAATAATGATTTTATACATCATTTGGAACTGCTTTACAAGCTATCAATATTTTAATATTAAGCGTTTGGATAGTTTAATGATTAACATCTCATTACATTGGTTCAGGAACATCACATTATATTAGTTTCAAAGGTTTTTGATGAAAGTGCTTCATTGGTTGTTATGTAGGCCACTGCTGAATTGTCCTGGCTAGAATTTAGTGGAGGTTATAAACATAATGAGCAAGTCAAGATAAATGTTTCACTCCAACTGAAGTCTTAAGAAGAGAAATTCAACATGCATCAAAATTATTTTAGATATTAAAGATAATATTTTTGATGATGACATTTTAAATTAATAAGAAAACAGGAAAATCAAAATCTCTTACTTTTAATCCATACATAATTTAACACATGTCTTTACTGATCATATATTATGAGCAAGACCATTGTGCTAAGCATGGTAAAAAAAATTCATGGAACAATAAGTCCTTATCCCTAAAAAAGGGAAATCTAAAACACTGAAATGAACATTGAAAAGTCAACGTTACCATAGTATTTAAAAAAATATATCAAGAGAGATTTGTGATCAGTTCTACTCCCAGTACAATAATGTACCTTCAACCAGAATTCACATCTTCAGTAAATACTTCCATTTTGACTTTTCCTCAGCAAGATGTTATCAGACTCTGTTAAGATAGTGTTCTTCCTAATTGTGGTAACCAGTAAACAATTTTGTCCTATCCAAAAATTGTTCTGATGACATTTTTGAAAGACAACATTCCATAAAAGTTAATTCTAAAAGGATTTTAATGCAGTTTGAAAAAGCAATCAACATTTTCCTTCTAGAATTCTTATAGTTTCATGCCTTGTGTTTAAGTCTGTTTCCATGGTGAGTTAATTTTTGTGAGAGGTGAGAGGTGGGGATCCTGTTTCAGTCTTCTACATGTGGCTATCCAATTTTTCCAGCACTATTTATTGAATAAGGGTTCTTTTCTAGGGAAAGAATTTATGAAGAACCCAAAGGCAATCACAGCAACAACAAAAATAAATGGGACCTGATAAAATGAAAAAGCTTCTGCACAACCAAGGAAACTATCACGAGAGCAAATAGACAACCTACAGAATGGGAGAAAATATTCACATGCTACACATCTGATAAAGGGCTGATAACTAGAATCTACATAGAACTCAGGAAAATCAGCAAGAAAAAATCAAACAGCCCCATTAAAAAGTGGGCAAAGTATCTGAACAGAAACTTTGTAAAAGAAGACACAATAATGGCCAATAAACATATGAAAAATTCTCAATATCTCTAATCATCAAGGAAATGTAAATCAAAACTACAATGAGATATCACTTAATTCCAGTGAAAATGGCTTTTATCAAAAAGTCCCGAAACGATAAATGTTGTTGTGAATGCGGAGAGATAGGAACACTCATACACTGCTGGTGGGACTGCAAACTAGTACAACCTCTATGGAAAGTAATCTAGAGATACCTCAAAGAGCTAAAAGTAGAACTAGCATTTGATCCAGCAATCCCATTACTGGGCATCGACCCAAAGGAGCAAAAGACATTCTATAAAAGAGATATCTGCACTAGAATGTTTATGGCAGCACAATTCATAATAGCAAAGATGTGGAAACAACCCAAGTGCCCATCAATACATGAGTGGATTACTAAAATGTGGTATATGTATACCATGGAGTCCTATTCATCCCCAAAACCTATGGTGATCTAGCACCTCTTGTATTATCCTGGATGGAGCTGGAGCCCATTCTACTAAGTAAAGTATCACGAGATGGAAAAACAAGCTCCACATGTACTCACCATCAAATTGGTCTTAATTAATCAACACTTATGTGCACAAATAGTAACATTCATCAGATGTGGGGCAGGTGGGAGGGGTCGAGGGATGGGTATATTCACTTCTAATGGGTGCTGTGTGCACCATCTGGGGGATGGACACGCTTGAAGCTCTGACTTTGGCAGGGCAAAGGCAATATATGCAACCTAAACATTTGTACCCCCATAATATTCTGACATAAAAAAAGAGAAAGATGTAGCTAATGCCACAAGTAAGTAAATGAGGAATCTAGGCAATAAACCAAATATTTGTAGTGAACATTATAACCCACCGTGGCAAATTAAAAAAAAAAAGCGATCAAAAATAAGCCAATCACTAAAGGCAGCTTAACTAAAACATTTTAAAAATATTATTTTAAACATTTATTGTAATAACCCTCCCTCCCGCCCCCAAGGGCAGCTCTTAGTTATCATTAAATATCTAGTGGACACTTTTCTGTTTTAAGCTGAGAATCAAGATTTTATCTGTACTTGGTAGGGTCCTGTTTAATCAGCACATGAACTTCTTTTTATGCACAAATCATTACTAAATAACATTTCTAGCTTCATTGCTGGGAAAGGCAAATTTTTGCAGTAGTATAGGGGTTGGCAATAGGATTAACAGTTTAGCTTTTATTTGGTCTGTCAAATCCTGCAAATTCCTGGATCTGATGAATAAGTCGAACCTTGCATGTATATCCTGAGGAGAAAAATCAATTCCACATGCTTAGGATATAAACGACCAACTTTGGATGCAGAGTACATCAAGTGAAGGCTTCAAAAGGTGTAATTTAAAGAGCATTTTTAGCTTCCTAATTACTTTATTGAACTTTTTACTTCCTTCTTAAGTAAAGATTGTTTCTCGTTACAAATGGCTTTCATTAGGAGACATGTCCTTTTTACCTTCTGTTCTTGGGGAAAGCAGACTGCTCTTCTGAGTAAATTGGCAGGAAGGAGAACATGGAAAACTATCGTATTGGTGGGTGAGTTAAGACCTTGGCTTTATGTAGTTGATTTACATTAATACTTTGAAACAGTACAAGAACTTTTAATATTCTGTTTACATTATCATTAATTATAGAAATTCCACTTCAGCACAGCTATGTTTGTGATAGCTCATGATCACTACATTCCAGTGTCTTTTTCCTTCTGGCTTACTGCTAATTTAAACTTTTCATACGTTCTTAGTAGAGGGAAAGGAAAAGCATTTTATCATGTGTTCTCAAGGCAACATCTCATGCACCAAAGAGGAGTAAAGGACTGGACTAAGAAATGTGACTGTAAATTTGGGTAAGATTGATGTAATACTAAATCTCTCATTAGAGCATAAAATTTGTCCAAAGTAAACTTAGTGGAATATCACAGAACCAAGCTGACTTGAAAAGATATTTTTGAAGTCTGAGGTACTTGCAAGAGGAGTACTAACAAAATGTTGAAGTTAGGCAGCTCCTTTTACCCACACTCCAGCCCTAACCATTCTTTACCTATTTTCTTGTCCTCCCTACCCTCAAGCATATACACTAGGGGTTCAACCATCGTACAGTTAGTCAACACTCTTCTATAACCCCCTGAGAGCCACCAACCCTTTGGTGAAACATTATGTTTCCATGGCAGCAGTTTTGAGTGCACTGTATCCTTCTTCCATCAGCATGATTACTCTACTTGTACAGGAAAATGCTCTACTGTGGGTAATGCTGTTTTCTCCTAACTTCATCAACAAATAATAGGCTATTTGAAATGTTTATTGTTCCTCCCTAAACTATTTCAATGGTTTCCCTTTCTACTTAGAAATTTTTAAATCCTTAAAAATCCTTCTAGGCCAGATAGGATTAGCTCCTGACCTCCTTTCTAAAGTTACCTTGCATTCCTTATTCCCTCATCATTTGATTGAGGTGTAATTGACATATGTAAGT
>CM052438.1:61308244-61352259 GCA_028533085.1 Varecia variegata
GTGTCTTTATTGTAGAATGACTTATGTGCTTCTGGGTAGATGCCCAATAATGGGATTGCTGGATCAAATGGAAGGTCTACTTGAATCTGTTTAAGGAATCTCCATATTGCTTTCCATAAGGGCTGTACTAGTTTACAGTCCCACCAGCAGTGTAAGAGAGTTCCTGTCTCTCCGCATCCACGCCAACATGTATTGATTTTTATAGCTTGACAGATTATTTCTTTTCATTGCTGAGCAAAATTTCATTGTCTGGATGTACCATAGTTTATCCATTCACCCACTGAAAGACATCTTAGTTGCTTCCAAGTTTTTACAATGATAAGTAAAGCTGCCATAAGATCCTCATGCAGGTTTTTGTTTCTATATAAGTTTGTGACTCTTTTGAGTAAAACTCCAGGAGTACAATTGTTAGATTATGTGGTAAGACTATGTTTAATTTTGTAAGAAACCAGCCAACAGTCTTCCAAAGAGACTACCATTTTACATTCCCAGGAGTAATGAATGAGAGTTTTCATTACTCCACATCCTCACCAGCATTTGGTGTTATCACCATATTTGGTGTTGTTTTGGATTTTGGCCATTCTAGTGGGTGTGTAGTGCTATCTCATTGTTTTAATCTGCATTCCCTGATGACTTATGATGTAGAACATCATTTCATGTGCTTATTTGCTATCTGTACATCTTTAGTGTGATGTCTCTTAGGGTGTTTAGCCCATTTTTAAATTAGGATTTTTGTTTTCTTATTTTGGAGTTTTAAGAGGGGTTTGGGGGTATATTTTGGGTAATAGTCTTTTATCAAATGTGCTAGTCTTCTCTCAGTTTGTGGCTTGTCTTTTCATTCTCTTGACAGAGAAAAAGTTTTTAAGTGTAATGTATATGTTCCATGGATGTGCTTTTGATATTGTATCTAAAAAAATCACTGCCATACACAAGGTCATCTAGATTTTTCCATATGTTATTCTCTAGCAGTTTATAGTTTTGTGTTTTACATTTAGGTTTATGGTCCATTTTGAGTTAATTTTTGTGAAGGATGTAGGGCCTGTGTTTAGATTCTTTTTTTTTTTTTTTTGATAGATGGACGTCCAGTTTTTCCAGCACCATTTGTTCAAAAAACTATCTTTGCTCCATTCTATTGACATTGCTCCTTTGTCAAAGATCAGTTGCCTGTATTTATATGGGTCTATCTGGCCTATCTATTCTGTTCCATTGACCTATTTGTCTATACTTTCATCAATACTGCACTATCTTGATCTTGAAGTCAGGTGGTGTCAGTCTTTTGACTTTGTCCTTTTCTTTCCAATATTGAGTTGGCTATTATGGTTCTTTTGTCTCTCCATATAAATTTACTAAATAACTTGCTGGGATTTTGATTGGGATTGCATTTAATAAGTTTTTCCTGTTTAAATGCCATATTATAATAAAGATTTTCTCCAACTTGAAAAATTTAGATCTCCTTTGCAGGAAAAAATATCTCCGAGATACCCAGAGTTGATAACTATTTTATTAAGAACTTATTTAAATGTATATACAAATATAAAACTATATTTAAAGTTCTTATGTTATAGCCATTATGGAACTATAAAACAAAAAAAGGTTCACAAATAAAATATAAATAAGATTCTAAAACCAATAAAATAAAAACAAAACCATTAATGAGATGAGATTTTGATAATTTGGAGTAGAAAGATATAGTATGAAATTTTGTTTTAAATTTATTCCATATATGTTTCTTAATTTAAGTATTACTAATGGAGAAAGTACCTGTTCACATAATGTATGGAATTAGTACTTTAGAACTTGTCTGCTGGTTTAGATTAAACAAACCTCATAATTAATGAGGTATCTTTCAAGATCTCTGTCTTTTT
Source organism: Varecia variegata (assembly GCA_028533085.1). Lineage (NCBI taxonomy): Eukaryota > Metazoa > Chordata > Mammalia > Primates > Lemuridae > Varecia > Varecia variegata. Next base: position 61,310,110 of record CM052438.1, read on the forward strand.
GCGGTTTTAAAGATAAGGTTACCATTGTACGTTATTGAAATGTATGTTAAAAATTTCATCTAACATAATTAAAATTGGAGTCTGAAAGAGAAACTGTTTCCTTCGCCCGTGTGTACTACAGAATTCTTACTACTAGTGTACACTTTCAAACTAGTACATCCAAAGATGGGCTCTAAGAAATGGTTTATGGAATAAAGTCTCTTGGATGTGGCATGTCATTATTGTTATGATTTCCAGTCATGTGTTCATTCCTCCAGTTGTTTTCTTTAATAAAATCACTGTAAAACTTTGGTTCATAAAAAGTAAACTGACATCATTTTGACATTGTGTGACACGAGTGATTGGAAATACATCCATAAATATAAGCACTGAGTCATATGGTCCTACTTGGTTATAACAGTGATTATTCGATGATCCAGCTTATGCTAAAACTAATTTTTTGTAAGGTTTTGTCAAATAAAAAATCCAAAGTGAATCATACCTATATCTCTACGTCTATATCTTGAGACATCTGAGATTATATTTGAGAACACAGTTTGAGAAATATTAGAATAATAGGAAAAATTCCAATCTAGTCCTGCCTCTCTTACAAGGTAAGAAAACTTTTGAAGTTCACTTTCTGCCTGAGTTTCCTCATCTATTAACTGAAGCTTTATTTATTTTTATTTATTTATTTATTTTTATTTCAGCATATTATGGGGGTACAAATGTTTAAGTTACATATATTGCCTTTGCCCTACCTGAGTCAGAGCTTCCAGCGTGTCCATCCGCCAGATGGTGCGCGCGCACCGCACTCATTATGTGTGAATATAAGCCCATTCTACTAAGTGAGATATCACAAGAATAGAAAAACAGGCACCGTATGAACTCACCATCAAATTGGTATTAACTGACTTAACTGACCAACACTTAAGTGCACATATAGTAGTAACATTCATCAGGTGTCGGGCAGGTGGGAGGGGGGAGGAGGGGATGAGTATTTTAACTGAGGATTTAATGTGAAGCTTTCATTCAGGACTAAAATGCTGTGATTCCTTGCACATCACTCAGACTAACCCCTTAATGTTTTAGATATAAAGGAGGTGGAAACAAATAATTAATTAGAAAACAAACATTAATTTACCATGTTTTCATACAATACAAATGCAATTCAGTTTATTGTATTGCTCCATTTTAATGTATAATTTGAAGTATAAATTTATGTTTTAATGTACATTTAATGCATATCTTAACATACAATTTAAAGTACAAAATTTATATGAATGTTTCATTATTAATGTTATTTTCAAAACTTAACTTCTAAATACTAGAACCCCTGTGCAATGACATCAAGATAATATTTACAAGGAACACATAAAAATAGTCTGTAGGTATCTTGAACTTCTGCATTTATAAACTTTGTGAACATGGACATTCCTGTGCTTAAATTTCAGAATACTCTATTAAAAAAAAAATTAATAATACCTCTTCTACTTAACTTGCAGAGATATAAAGCAGATGTTTTGTAAATTGAAAATCCTTATGTAAATATAACAAACTATAGCTTTTATTCTCATCACCATGGGTAATTTCTTATACATTGTAATCCGAGCTGATTCTATTACATTCCACCCATTAGAGGGCAGTAACATCACATTCTCACAGAGTTACCTCTCCATAGAGAGCATAGGGCAGTCTCCACTAGACATGTAATATTTTGAAATTTTATGCATAAATTGATTATTTAATGATTGTAAGATACTTCCCTTAGAACTATCGTTATGCCTGGTGGTGAAGTGCCTACGTCACACTGCAAAGATGTTACTTAACCTATAATGCAGCTGAAGTATTGTGTTAGTACCTGTTTGTTTCTATGAGGAAAATCTAGGTTTCTAAATTGTGGAAAGGGAAAGAGATCCATGGACCTGTCCTGCAGTGAATTTTAGGGCTCTCTCTTATTTCTAGTTCAGGGCAAGAAGGTGAAAAGTATGCATAGACCTCCATTGTGGACTTTCTTTTTTCTTTAGTTATCTCTTTTAATTGAACCGCCTTTTTTTCAGCCAGAGCTTTTAGTTCCATTTATTTGGCTCCATTTATTCACTCTTGGTGTTATATAGTCTATGGGTTTGGACAAATGTATAATGACATATATTCACCATTATATTATCACACAGAGTAATGTGATAATGTAAATGTTTTAGGACATTACTAATTAACTAAAACATTAATAAATAAATTTATTTATTAATTTTTTAATACTCTAAGACTTTGTAATTTCACGGCTTCACTGTGTTATTATTCTGGGAGTAATTCTAAAAACTAACTGATTGTAATAAGGGGCAACCATAGAAAAGTCTTTGACAATTGCTTACATAATTAATTTATCTGATTTTTTGCTAATTTTTTATTGTGATAAAATATACATGACATAACATTTACATCTTAATTATTTTTGAGTATTTAAGTGGTATTTAAGTAGTATTACTCAGTAAGATATACTTAGTACTCAATACTACTTGATACTCAGTAGTATTAAGTATATTCCTATTGTGCACCACCAATCATCACCATCCATCTCCAGAACTCTTTTTCTCTTGCAAAACAGAATCTCCATACCCATGAAACAATCAATCCCCATTCTCTCTTGTCCCCAGCCTCTGACAAACACCATTCTATATTCTGTCTCTCTGATTCTGGCTACACTCAGTACCTCATATAAGTAGAATCTCACAGTATTTCCTTTTGGTGACTGGCTTATTTCATTTAGTATAATGTCGTCAAGGTTCATCCATGTTAGAGCATATGTCAGAATTTCTTTCCTTTTTCAGGATATATGATATTCCATTGTATGTATATATCACATTTTGCTTATCCATTTATCTGTCAGTGGACACTTGGGTTGCTTCCATGTTTTAGCTATTGTGAATAATGCTATGAATATTATGAACATGGGTCTCTTTGAGACCCTGATTTCAATTCATTGGGGAATATACCCAGAAGTGGAATTCTGGGTCATATGGCAATTTTCTTTTTATTTTTTTGAGATATTACCATACTGCTTTCACAGAAGCTTTCTCATTTTACATTCTCACCAACAGTGTACAAGTTTCTCCACATCCTCCAGTTTCTCCAGTTTTTCCACATCCTCATCAGTATTTGTTATTTTTTTATTGTAGTCATCCTAATAAATATGAAGTAGTATCTCTTTGTAGTTTTGATTTGGATTTTCATAATGATTAGTGATATTGAGCATCTTTTCATGTTCTTATTGAGCATTTATATATTTTCTTTGGAAAAATGTCTATTCAAGTCCTTTGCCCATTTTTGAAATGTGTTCTTTTTGTTTGTTTGTTTCTGAGTCTTAAGAGTTCTCTAGATATTCTGGATATTAATCCTTTATCACTTAGATGATTTGAAAATATTTTCTCGCATTCTTTGGGTTGCCTTTAGCTCTGTTGATAGTATCTTTAGATGCACATATTTTAAAAATTTTTATGAAATCCAATTTGTCTATCTTTTTGTTTTGTTGCCTGTGCCTTTGGTGCCATATCCAAGAAACCCTTGTCAAATATGCTGTTATGAAAATTTTGCTCTCTGTTTTTTTTAAGGGTGTTACAGTTTTATATCTTACATTTATATGGTGTTAGCTAAGGGTCCTGCTTCATTCATTTGTATGTGGATTATCCAGCTTTTCCAGTGCCATTTGCTCAAAAGACTGCCTTATTCCCATTAAATGGACTTGGCACCCTGTGAAAAATCATTTGACCATCTACAGCAGGGTTTATTTCTGGACTCTGTAGTTTATTCCATTGGTCTATATGTCTGTCTTCCTGCCAAAGCCAATACCACATTGTTTTGATTACTGTAGCTTTGTAGTAAGTTTTGAAGCTAGACAGTGTGAGTCCACCAACTTTGTTGTTTTTCTTTTTCAGGATCATTTTAGTTATTTGGGGTCCCTTGAGATTTCATATAAATTTTAGGATTGGTTTCCTATTCCTACAAAAAAAAAATCACTGGGGTTTTGATAGGGATTGCATTGAATCTGTAGATTGCTTTGGGTACTTTTTACATCTTAACAATATTAAGTTTCCCAGTTCATTAACGTGGATGTCTTTCCATTTGTTTGTGTCTTCTTTAGTTTTATCTATCAGTGTTTTGCAGTTTTTATTTTATAAGTCATTCACCTCTTTGGTTAAGTTTATTCCTAAGTAGAGTCATGTGTTAATCAATGAAGTGAATGCATTCTGAGAAATGTGTCAGTAGATGATTTTGTCATTGTGTGAACATCACAGAATGTGCTTACACAAACCTAGATGGAATAGACTACTACAACTACATACCTACAATATATGGTATAGCCTGTTACTCTTAGGCTACAAATCTGTACAGCATATTAGTGTACTGAATACTGTGGATATGTCATATATGGTCATTATTATGTTGTTATGTTTTTTTATGCCTAGTTTGTTGAGAGTTTTTATCATGAAGGGATGTTGAATTTTATCAAATGCTTATTCTGCATCTGTTGAAATGATCATAAGGTTTCTGTCCTTCATTTTATTCTTGTGAGCTATCATGTTTACTGATTTGTGTAGGTTGAACCATCCTTGTACCCATGGGATAAATACCACTTGGTCATAGTGTATTATCTTTTTGATGTGCTGTTAGATTCAGTTTGCTAGAATTTTGTTAAGGATTGTTGCATCTATATTCATCAGGGATATTGGCTTATAGTTGTCTTTTTCTGTTGTTGTGTCTTTTTCTGGTTTTGGTATCAGGGTAATGCTGTCCTCGTAGAATGAGTTCGGGAGTTTCCATTCCTTGTCAATTTTTTGGAATAGTTTGAGGAGAATTGGTGTTAATTTTTTCTGTAAGTTTGGTAGAATTTGGCAGTGGAGCTACCTGGTCCTGGACTTTTCTTTGTTGGGAGACTTTTTATTACTGATTCAATCTCATTACTTCTAATTGCTCTGTTCAAGGTTTCTGTTTCTTTCAGACCCAATCTTGGTAGCTTGTATGTATCCAGGAATTTATCCATTTCCTCTCCATTTTCCAATTTTTTAGTATATAGCTGTTCATAATAGTCTCTGAGGACCTTTTGCATTTCTGTGATACCAGTTGTAATGTCTTCTTTTTTGTTTCTGATTTTATATGGGTATTCTCTCTTTGCTCCTGGTTACTCTAGCTAGTAGTTTATTGATTTTGTTTATCTTTTTAAAAACACCAATTTTTTTTTTGTCCATCCTTTGTATTGTTTTGTTACTCTCTATTTCATTTAGCTCTACATTGATCTTTATTATTTCTCTCCTTTTACTAATTTTGAGTTTAGTTTATTTTTGCTTTTGTAGTTCCTTGAGGTGCATATTTAGATTGTTTGTTTGAAATCTTTCTCCTTTTTTAAAAAAATTATTTGTTTATTTTATTTCAAACTATTAAGTGGGTAGAAATGATTTAGGCCCCAACACTGGCTGCAGGTTAGGGAGTCTGTTCTGGAGGTGTGTGAAAAAATGCAGCAGATTCACTGCTGGGGGCAAGAGCTGGCAGCTGTGTGTGCAGAATTTATTAATGGGGCCCCAGAGATGTGGAGATGAAGAGGATGTAGGCCCCAGGGAAGGACACAGTGTGGTGGGAATTGGGCTCTCAAAATGGCACCGTGCTGGAGCTGCTTAGGACTGACGAGGTGTGGGAAACCCAGTGTGAGCTTCCTTTCTGGACCAATGCTATCATGCAATCTCCAGGCAATTCCCTATGTTAGTCTCAGGGCCCATGAGTGTTGAAGGGCTCTCCTGTGGCTGGGATTACAGGAGTCAACATTGGGAACATGGACCACTGGGGCTCTCTCACTTACCCTTTCCCTATAGTAGGAAGCTCTCCAGACTCCCAGTTGATCCTGGCCAAGAAAGCTGTCTTTCCCTCTTCTTCCTTGCTTTAAGTATTTCCTGTCACTTTTCTGTTGAACCTCAGTGTTCTCTCAGATAATTTCTTCAAAGTGTGATTATCTACTGGCTATTTTGGTTCTTCTTGGTGAAGGATGGTTAGAGAATGGCCTCTAATCAGCCATCTTAAAGCCCCTCCAATATTCTGATTTTAGATTTTGGTGGAGGTATATGACTTCTAAATATCATATTCAGGATGATCTTTGCTTATTTAATTTTAGAATATTTTGTGTAAAGTTTTCTATATTATTGCTCATGTTTTAGAAGAACCCCTAAATAATGCTAATATCTAGTATCTAATATCTAATACACACCCATCCTTTTTAAGGACCATATAACAGATATTACATACAAAGTTCATTATGGAAAATAATAGTTATATTGTAAAGGAATGAAAAAGGATACATATTAAATGATATAGCTAGGAAAGTGTGAAACAATTGGCTAATAGCAAGGAGGAAATGAAATGAAAAGGGACAGACAGGGAAAGATGCTGGCAGAAAGTAGATGATTGTATTATATTTGATTGAATGATGTTACAACCTTTAATTGCCCTTCATTCCATTCTAAAGTCCAAAAGAAAGAGTTATTTTCAAAATGAAATGGACTTTGGAAAAAAAACCAGTGAGGAATGTATACAATTATATATGCACTTTTTAAAATAATTGAGTCAACTATATTTGTATTCATCTGTTGCACTTCCCTGATGTGAAATCAGATTTGAAAAATATATGTCACATTGCACTGGTAATGTTTCTAGTGTTACTATATTTTGGGAGATCAGTCTCCCAATGGTGAGCATGTAAAGGTTAGATAGTGGCTGCTGACAACCTCTTCCTGAATGTCTAAATGATTCTCAAATGGAAATGACTTAAAAATAAACATTCTCTTTTTTGAGAATGTGGAAAATATAAGCTACTTCATAAACTTTAAAGTGGAAATATATTTATTATTTAAATGGATCAAAGCCAAAGGTGATTTTTTAAATCTTTCTTTTTTTGTTTGCTTTAAATTCTTTATGTTAAATGATCTATTGGATACCATTAAATCTTGATCTCTGTGGTAGTTTTTTCCTGAAAACTAACATTGGTCACTATTCATTTACTCAATTCATTCAACTTTTTTTTAAAATGACTTGGTTTGCACTGATTATACAGAAATCAGCCATCCATAGTCACTGTTTTATCTGAACCCATACTCTACAGGGTCAGATAAACATGAAAACATATAGTTATGGAAATATGAAAAGTTCCAGACTGCATACACAGTGTTGAAGTACTAATTGAGCTCAAGAAGAAGTTACTCCATATGCGCTTGGATAATTGAAAAGAGCTTCAGTGATGAGTAGATTCAGAAGCTGAGTCCAAAATAACATAAGTTTTCCAGATGTGCTTTTGTGGGGAGGAGAGTTGTAGTCCTCTAGCTTTATTTTCAAACCAAAGGCATCCTTTGGATTTTCTCCCGCCATTTTTCATTACAGATAGCACAGTTGACCTGATCAATTGTGAATGTAAATAAACTCTCTTACAGAAGGTTAAGGAAGATGGGCTATGTGGTGTGTACAATGGAAACTTCTGCTTGAAGAGATCTTTTTCAGTGCTTTAACAGTAGTTTCATATTTCCCCATGTGAGAACACAGATGAAGAATTTTTTCATTGCCTCAAGTCTAAGTTAAACATATAACTATGGACCAGTTACTGATGTTACACTGTTTCTGTCATACATCTACTCCTCTACTCCTATTTCTATCTTGAGATATGTACTTAGTAAATGTAGAAAAAAATATTGTAATTGAAACTTTGAGCATCCTAAAAATGAGATTTATTGAGCAAATAGTGCTGTGGTATATAAATACAGTCCACACAGTATCAGGCGTCAAGTGTTTAAACAATTATCTGTCCCATCTACCATTAATTTCATGACAAATATTGGAACATGAAGGTAATAGGAAAAATGTTAGTGTTACTCTAAAGATAGGATGGTGTCACTACCGTCTGCTTTAAGAGTAAATATTTCTGTTCAAATTGCAAGGAAGAAAAACTTTCTACTGTGAGGCTTCAAAATCTACATTTTTGTTTTGTCACAGTATAGAGAAAATGATGATATCGTAGGAAAACTGGAGTTCTAAGAAATTAAAGATGCAAAGATCAGATCAGAGATACAGACAGATGTAATTTTGATAGCAAAAGCCACTTGTGTGTACACTGTAATGAAGAAAACCAAAAGCTGACTGTAGGTATCAATCAATTCTTAAAGAAATATCAGTGTTAACAAAAGTTATAACACATTAAGAAGACCGAACCAGAGGGTAGGAATCTATAGTTAAGGACATTTTCTTGATTTTTCCATATCAGATTATGTGGGTTTCCTAAATTTCTATATTGGGAAGATTACAGTGTTCTGTAAGTCTATAATTATCTCCTAAGTATCATACTTCCCAATGATCAGCAATACCATATTTGTATTTCTATTTTTCTTCTAATTTCTGGCCAAAATTTTTAGCAAAAATATCCAAGATTAGTATTTAGTATAATCATAAGCAAAAAATGTGCACAAATCACCAATAAAAGGTTCAATTAATTTGCACAAAATGAAGACACCTTTGTAGCCTGCATCCAGATCAAGAAATACAACATTAACAGCACCTTGGAAACCTCTCTCATGTGCCTTTCAAGTCACCACCTTTTTCCCCAAGAGTAGCTGTTATAATTATTCCAACATCATAGATTAGTTTTGCATGTATATGAATCTGATATAATGAAATCATATGGTATTACGCTTGTGCACTTGACTTCTTTTGTTCAATGCTATCTTGATGAGATTTATCCATGTTTTGGTATCCATAAATTCCTAATATCTTTTTAACTTCATTAACTTCCTAATAAATGTCTTATCCTTGTAGAACTCAATGTCAATACAAATAAGAGCATCTCTTTCTGTACATTGCATAAAGTCAACAGTTTAAAAAGAAAAAGAGATAAGTAAAGACTTGAGATAGATTGTCTTGAAATAAAATACTACTATTATTTCTAATAATAATTTGTTGATTGATATTTAAAAATGACTCAATTTCCCTATTATTTCTGTACTTTGGCTAAATTAACCTTTTTTATACACATCAATTTTCTCTAAGTTTTATAGAAATTCTCATGTGTAAGACAATCACTTAAACTAATCCTATAGCAATTATTGTATTTCAACTTTATCTAACATTAGCTGTTATGCTCCAAAAGAGCAAAACATTAGTTAATTTTAATCTCTGGTACAAATTTGAGAATGACCCTTTATAAGCCTGCATGAGTTTTGGTGTCCCTAGCACAGGAAAAGAATGATTTTTACTGCAACTGAGCAAAATGGTAAGCTCTGTATCAAAGTGAGGAAAAGCTTACCAAGTCCTCAAGAAAGCAATAAAATTTCCCAGTGCTAATAGTTTTAAAGGTCATCAAAGCACGTAAATGCTCAGAAATGTAGTTCTCACCATCTCCAAACCCACTAGAATTTGATAGCTTAAATAAAGAAAACTGGTTGAACAATATTCCTTGTCACTGTAGATTCTATTGGGCCATAGAGTAGAAAACAATGGGAATTTGTGTGTTTAAAAGGAATGGGAGGATATTTCCTGGAGTCCATAATCCTAGGTCTAATAAATGGTGTGTGAAAGTGATTATCAACAGTATTAGAAGAAGTAGTACTGATATTTAAAATGGTTAATTGCATATGATTTTCATGACATTATCAAAATATGATATTTTTTTTTGCCAGGGGAAAGTCACAAAACACTAAGGAAAATACAAATATTGATTTCATTGTGCAGAGTATTCAGACTGTCTGATTACTAAATACGGAGCATTCTTTGACTTTTATAATAATGTTAAAAGAGGAAAATCCTGAACTTATAATAAAATTAGTAAATCCTAAGTGATGGTGTAAAGAAACTAGTGCACATCTATATTTATATTGTTTTTGCTATGTGCAAGTTGTGTTGGTAGTATTTCAAATTAGAGATGGGGAGGGAAATTTAGTTTCTTTAGGTCACTTACACAGACATTGAACACAGTCACATTTTGCAATGGAACATAGATATTAGAGTCCATGTCCATCTAAATGAATCTTTACAAATTTGATGAAGTTAGAATAGAATTGTGGTGGATGAATGTTTACTAAGACAGCATTTTACTGATCCTAGGAATATCACATTAAGAGATGATATTGTTTATGTATATCACCTCTAACCATCCTTCCTCAATGGCCAAAGTTTAAACTATACAGAATCTTATAAAAAATAATTATGTTGAAAAAAGGAAATTCTTTTCTGGATTTTAAATATAGGGATAAGTCAAACACTCCTAAAAATAAGTAGAGATTTGAGATTGTTTAAATTAGAAAGGGGAAAAGAAAAATTATAATAGGCTTTAAACAAATAGAATATAAATATAGGAGGTTTTCCAGACGATGATTTTAATTCCTGACTCTATAATCAATTAAAGTAAAGAAGAAAAGCAAAACTTTGAAAATACAAAGTCAAGGTTTACCTAAATAGTGATTGATAACTTTCAAGGTTTACTCAAAAAGTACTTGTAGAAGGAATTTATTAAATTTATTTAAATCTAACCTGATTACATTTATTTACTTGTGCATTTCATTTATTTACTTTTTTATTTATTTTTCTTTCAAGAAATTACATACTAACTATGTACTAGATACTGTTCTAGGTACTGAGGAAGCTTCTATTCTAGTATAAAAGTAACTAAACAAGGGAAAATAAATGTAAAATATAATTTGATGTAGTTTGTTGTAATGTCTATAACTTTTAAAAGTTGGAATGGAAGTGTGATATTATTTATATATGTGCTGGCTTGTTTGAGCCCCAACTCTAGGGTCAGTTAGTTGCTGAAGCTGAAAAATTATACTCCAGAAATTGTCAGAAAGGCAGAAGCAATTATTAATACTAAAGGGGTTTGTTATTGATACCTTCACATTTGGTAATGACCATGATGGATTCTTACTAATGCACTTTTATGAATAAAATGAAAAGTATTCAAGATGTGTGGATTGGTTAAAATATTTAAGAGACACACCCACATTTGTATTCTTGGTATAAGAATCCAACTAAACTTATATCCTTGCCATTAGAGGTAGAGCCGAAGACTTGATCTCAAAATGATCTTCCCTCTAGCCACTGAATGAGTGGATTTCTAGTTGCCTCATGCCAGCAATAAGAGGAATAACATTTTGCCTAAAAGTAGACATGTCTGCCTCAAATCAACCTTTGATAACTTAAAAGGTAGTTATCAGGTTACCTAAAATGACAGAGAGCTAAGGGGAAAGTTTATAAACGGTTTATGTGCTTACTTGGCAGTAAATGTTTGTTTAACAAATCTTTAGACGAATGGTAGAATTTAGTCTGAAAATTGCTTTCATTAAAATGCAATAGGAAGGTTATGGTGGAGTAGTCAGCCCCTATCACCCTGTAACTACATTAGTGGCTATGGTTATGAACCACAAAGAATGTAGAAGTTTGTATGACAAAAGTCAGTTTAGGCAAGTTTATAAAAAGCAGTGAATTATCATAAAGAAATAAAATATGTGGTAAGGTTAGAGTGACTATAGTGTATCTGGGGAAGTGATTTTATAATGCAGTTATGGAAGTCTTCACTGAGAAAATGGCATTTGAACAGAAAGCTGAATAAATTCAGGACGTGGGACATGGAGATCTGTGAAACAGAACTCTAGGCAGAGAGAACGGCAAGTTCAAAGTTCTTGAGATGGGAAAAGTTGTGCATATTCAAAAAACATTGAGAAAACCAGAGAGTTTGGGCAGAGTGAGTGATGAGAAGAACATTAGGAGAGCGGGTCAGGGAAATAAACAGGGGTCCGATCATATACAGCCTTGGTTGCCATTAAGCTTGCTTTTGTTCTACATAAACAGCAGACTATTGGAGGGCTCTGAGCAGGGAAGCGATCTTATCTGACATTTTAAAAATAACACTCTGATAGTTTTGTGCAGTGTAGATTCTGTGCAGATAGTTCTGTGCAATAGTAAAAGCAGTGAAACCAGATAGGAATCTATTGCAATAGAGTAGGCAAGGGGTGATGAAGACTTCACATTTTGATGTAAAGGAGGTAAGAAGATTTGATCGCTTTGGGAATATGAGTTTAGGAATTTAAGATGTGAAAAAAGTTGTAGAATGTGAAAAAAAAAGATAATGAAAACTTGGAATATTTTTGTAGCAATACAGGTAATAAGAATTTATCATTTGGGGACTATGTTTTTAGGTGAAGCCATTAGTACTAGATGTAGAATGTGAAAGAAAGAAAATAATCAAGTATGAAGAACTGAACTTCTGGCTATAGTGGTCTAAGTGGTTTGGATCAACATTCCTGCTTACAGAAACTACAAAAACTAAAAATAAGTAAAAAGAAAACATCTCTTTGAAGGAACTATAGAAAAATCATACAATGAAAAATTATGTAAAAAAATCATCTAGTGAGGATCTCTCCGAGATCTGAGAGAGAAGAGAAACCCAGAGGATTAAGTCTAACTTTAAAAATCAAAACAAACAAACAAAAAAACACAACCCCTTTATTTCCTTAGTGCAGTTTTTGGTTCACAGCAAAATTGAGAAGGCACAGAGATATCCCACATGCCCTTTGCCCTCACACATTCACATCCCCCACCAGAGTGGTATGTTTGTCACAATTGATGAACCTACGTTGACACTTCAGTACCACCCGAAGCCCACAGTTTACATTAAGGTTTATTCTTGTACATTCTGTGGGTTTGGACAAATGTATAGTGCCATACAAGGTAGTTTCATTGCCCTAAACATCCCCTCTGTTCCTCCTAGTCATCCTTTTCCTACCCCTCCCTCCCTAGGTTAGTGGTTTATTCTCTCAATGCTTTAAGTATTTTACTCTGCTCTTCTTGCTCATATGGTTTCTGAGGAAATGTCAGATGAAATTCGTATCTTTGTTTCTCTGTAGGTGGGGTGCTTTTTTCCTCTGGCTTCCTTTGGGATTTTTCTTTAACTTTCATTTTCTGTTGTTTAAAAATGGTATGCTTAGATGTAGCTTTTTTGGTTGTTATCCTGCTTGGTGTCCTCTGACCTTTCTGGATTTCTGGTTTGGTGTCTGACATTAATTTGGGGAAATTCTCAGTCATTATTGTTTCAAATATTCTCCCTTCCTTCCTCCCTCCCTCTCTCCCTTCCTTCCTTCCTTTTTTTTTTTTTTTTTTTGTCTTCTGGTAGCCTCATTGGTATATGTTACACTTTCTGTAGTTGTCTCACAGTCTTTGGCTATTTTGTTCTGTTTGTATTTCTCAGCCTTATCTTCTTTGTTTTCAGTTTTAGTGGTTTTTATTGATTTATTTTCAAGGTCGGAAATTTTTTCCTCAGCTGTATCCAACCTACTATTAAGTCATCATAGCCATCTTTCATTCTTATTGCAGTGTTTTTGATCTCTAGCTTTTTATTTATTTATTTTTGGTTCTTTCTTAGGATTTCCACCTCTCTGCTTAAATTGTCCATCTGTTCTTGCATGCTATTTTATCCATTAAAGCCCTTAGCATGTCAGTCATAGTGGTTTTAAATCCCTGGTGTGGTAATTCCAACGTCCCTTCCATATCTGGTTCTGACGATTGCTCTGGCTCTTCAAGTTGTTTTTTTGTTTTTTGGGTCTTTTTGCCTTTTAGTAGGCCTTGTAATGCATAGATGAAACTGCTGTAAACAGACCTTTAGTCACATGGTAGTGAGGTGTGGGGAGGCGAAGCATTCGATAGGTCTATGATTAGGTCTCAGTCTTTCCGTGAACCTGTGCCTCTGGACCATGAACTTTACAAGTCCCTCTTAATCCCTCAAACATTCTCCAATTCCCAAAGCAGCACCATAGAGCCTAAGAGGCTGAGTAGAGCTTCGGACACATAGACTTGGGAGAACTCCCTTGCGAAGAGTTCAAGATTCCTAAAACAAGGAAGGGTCCAGATGGTCATCCCAGGCTGTCAATTAGGACTTCAAAAGGCCTTAACTTAGAGAAATAGTGAATAAAAAAATAAAGAAATCTTCAAATTGACCAGCCCAGCTTTGAATCTTTTTGATTAAAGGAAGGTGATCTGAGATGGGTATTTATTTCCTTTAGGTTGGATTTCAAGAAGCAAAAGAAATCCCTGCCTGGAGGAGGATAACATCACCTAGAATTCCTAATCAACATTACAGTTTTTCAATTACAATGTCTTCAGTTTAATCAATAATAATTAAGCATATTAGAAAACAATATGGAACTGAAAGTCAAAAGAAAAAAAATAGACAATAGAAACAGACCCACAAGAGATATAGATAGTGGAATTTGACTTAAGGCATTTAAAATAAATGTTACAATACCTTGAAAGAATTAAATGATTAATTTGGGAATTTTGTCAGAGAATTGGAAAGTAAAAAACCAAAAGAACAAATTGGGAATTCTATACCTGAAAATATGATTACAGATGAATAAAATTAATAGAGTAGACAAATTTAAGACAGATACAACACATATACAACTAGTCAACTAAAAGGCAGAAGATATTTTCAGAATATCTTCAGATTTTCAGAAGAAAATATCTAGAATGAGGTCCAGACAGACAAAATAATGAAGAATACAGAAAAAGAGCATAAGAAATATACAAGACATGGTAAAAGTCCCAACGATTTTTATAACTGGAGACAAACAATAAGACAGAAGTAAAACCTAAAGAGATAATTGCTAAAGGATTTCAAAATCAAAGATTCAGGGGTCATTACCAACCTAAAGCGTGATTTGTATAACAAATATATCACCTAGGAACATCATGGGAATGCAGCTGTAAAAGAAGCAAAAAAATCTTAAAAACAGAAAAATGGAAATTCTGTCTTCAAAGAAGCAATCATAAACCTGATAGCTGAGGTCCAATAGCAGTGATGGTGGGCAACAGTCAATAATGTGACATTTTCAAAGTGAAGAAAGAAAACAAATTCAAACTCAGAATTTTACAGCCAGCAAAAACACCTTTAAAAATAAAAATATTTTAAAACAAAGCAAAAAAATGGGGAAATTTTGTCACCAGCATATAACTACTTAGGAAAACCTAAACGGTGTTCTTCCGACAGAAGAAAAATTGTATCAGATAGAACCGCGATCTCCAACCTTTTTGGCACCAGGAACGAGTTCCACGGAAGACAATTTTTCCACAGACAGGGGATGGGGGGATGGTATTGGGATGATTCAAGCACAGTACATTTATTATGCAGTCAAACCTCTCTGATAATGATAATCTGTATTTGCAGCTGCTCCCCAGTGCTAGCATCACCATTTCAGCTCCACCTCAGATCATCAGGCATTAGATTCTCATAAGGAGCGTGCAACCTAGATCCCTCGCACGTGCAGTTTACAGTAGGTTTCATGCTCCTATAAGAATCTAATGCCCCCGCTGATCTGATAGGAGGTGGAGCTTATGTGGTGATGTGAGCTATGGGGAGTGGCTGTAAATACAGATGAAGCTTTGCTTACCTCACCTACTGCTCACCACCGACTGTATGGCCCATTCCTAACAGGCCACTGACCAGTACCCGTCTGTGGCCTGGGGCTTGGGGACCTCAGAGATAGATGATCAAAGATGTAGAAGGAAATTAAAATACATGGCTACAAAAATTCATGAGTAGTCAGGGTAAGGATAAATAGAAATAAAGTGTTCTAATACCCTTTAGTTTTTCTGGAATTGATAAAAGTAGTAAACCATTACTAATTCAAAAAATCGTGCTCACATAATTAAGATAACCACTAACTAATAAGCTAATAGAGGAAAAAATGTTACAATAAAAATATTTTATTAATTCAAAAGACAGACATAAAGAGAGAAAGAAACAAAGAGAGAGAAAAGAAAAGAAACATAGATTAAGCAGGGTTAACTAAAGCAAAAATGTGAGATAGTTGATATAAATCCAAATATGTCAATAATTGTATTAACTATAAATAGACTAAGCTAAGTAGAGTTATATTTATAATAGGCAGAACAGCCTTTAAAGCATGGAGCATTGCTAGAAACAAAGAGGGGTATTTTATAATTATAGAAGTATCTTTTCACTGCAAAGATATAACAATTCTAAATGTGTACACATCTCAGGCCGGGCACGGTGGCTGTGCCTGTAATCCTAGCACTCTGGGAGGCCGAGGCGGGAGGATTGCTCGAGCTCAGGAGTTCAAGACCAGCCTGAGCAAGAGCGAGACTCCGTCTCTACTAAAAATAAAAAGAAATTATATGGACAGCTAAAAATATATATAGAAAAAATTAGCTGGGCATGGTGGCACATGCCTGTAGTCCCAGCTACTCGGGAGGCTGAGGCAGGAGGATTGCTTGAGCCCAGGAGTTTGAGGTTGCTGTGAGCTAGTCTGACCCCATGGCACTCTAGCCTGGGTAATAGAGCGAGACTCTGTCTCAAAAAAAAAAATAAAAAATAAAATAAATAAATGTATACACATCTCAAAGCATATAGCAAAATTGGCATTAAGGAACATTCAAATCCATAATCATCATTTTATATACTTTTATCATTAATTGATGCAATAAGCAGACATGAAATCACAAGAATGCAGAATATTAGAAAACATAATTAATAAACCTGACCAAATAATTCTTTTTTGAATGTTGAATCCAAAAACTGAATAATAATCTTGTTTTCAAATGCATATGAAACCTTTCCCAAAATTAACCAAAAGCAAGTCACAACAAATTTCCAAGATTAAAATCATACAGTTCATGTTGTAGCTACAATAAAACTAAACCATAAGTCAATAAATAATTTTAAAATCCTCATTTGTTTAAAAATTAGATTATACATTTTAAAATGTCTATAAGTTAAAGAAAAGCCAATAATGGAAAATTTAAAATATCTTGTATTACTAAATGATAATGAAAATACAGCAGTAACACCTGGGATATAGTGAAACCTAGGTTTGGAATAAAGTTTATAGTCCTAAATAAAAACTAAAAATTCTTAAGAGAGAAGTGAAAGAATTGCAAAATAAGTCCAAAGACTCTACAGATTTAATAAAATTCCAATTGTGATTCTATCAGGTTTTATTGATGGAAATTGAAAAGCAGATTTTAAATTTCGTTTGGCAATTCAAAGAGTTATGAACAAACAAGACAATCTTGGAGAAGAACAAAAAAGTCTGAGATAAAATTCCATCTAAGAGCAAGATTTATTATAAAGATATGGTGATTTACACACTATAGAATTAATATAAAAAGAAAGAAATAGATAAGTGAAACAGATTACTTAGCCTGGAGTCAGATTCATTCATATACTTACACCTGATTTATGATAAACTTAGCACTACAGAGAAGTTGTGAAAATATTTATAATTTAATAAAAGGTGCAAGGTCAATTAGTCATTGCTATGGGAAATGATAAAATAAACTCTACTTCATATCATATACAAAAATCAATTTCAGTTGGGTTGTAGATTTAAATGTGAAAGAAAAAAAACAATAATATTTTTAGAATATAACATAGACATATCTTTAGGAAGTTGAGATGGGGTAAGTTTTCCTAAGTTTCCTTCCATAAACAGAAACCATATGGTAAGGCTGATATATTGGACTATATAAAATTTAGAAATTCTGCTCATCAAAAAATACCGTTAAGGCCGGGCGCGGTGGCTCACGCCTGTAATCCTAGCACTCTGGGAGGCCGAGGCGGGTGGATTGTTTGAGCTCAGGAGTTCGAGACCAGCCTGAGCAAGGGCGAGACCCCGTCTCTACTAAAAATAGAAAGAAATTATATGGACAGCTAAAAATATATATAGAAAAAATTAGCCGGGCATGGTGGCGCATGCCTGTAGTCCCAGCTACTTGGGAGGCTGAGGCAGAAGGATCGCTTGAGCCCAGGAGTTTGAGGTTGCCGTGAGCTAAGCTGACGCCACGGCACTCACTCTAGCCCGGGCAACGGAGTGAGACTCTGTCTCAAAAAAAAAAAAAAAAAAATACCGTTAAGAAAGTGAAAAGTCAAGCCTCAAACTGGGAAAATATAATTGCAATATACATAACCAATAAAGGGGTTATATCCAGCATATATAAAGAACTACTCTGATTCAATAAGAAAAAGATAAGCAAACCAATTTTTAGGAAAATAAACAAGAGATTTTCACAGGCTTATCATGATATAGAACATCCAAGTGGTGTATGGTTTTGTGTTCTCAAACTCATTAATAATCACAAATATCAAAATCAAAATCACAATGAGATTTCACTACTCATATAGAGTTAGCAATGAAAATATTAAAAAATACCAACAACCAATAATATCTAGTGCTTTTAAGGATGTGAAACAACTATAACTCTTACATACTGCAGTTAGAAATATTAAATGGTATGGCCACTTTGGAAAACTCTATTAAATTTCAACATGTACATACTTTAAGACCCAAGAATTTCACACACATATACAAACACACACACACACACACACACACACACTCTCAAACATATTTTGGAGAAATCCATACACATGCGCACCAAAAAACATCTACAAGAATGTTCATAACAGCACTTTTCTGTCAAGTTCCTGAAACTGAAACCTAGTTTCTGATCAACAGTATAATAAATACATTTTGCATATTCACATGCAAAAATGGTATATAGCAATGAAAATAAACTAGATATAGCCAATGAACTTGATTAATTTCATGGATACAATGTTCAGTGACAGAAACTAGACAAAATAATTTATACTTTACAAATCTGTTTGTACAAAGTTCAAATATATCATACTTTAGATGGACTTAAGCAAAAAAAAAAAAAAGAAATAAAAAACAAAGTTCAACTATAGGTAAACCAATCTATAGTGTTATTAATTAAGCATAGTTAGAACTTTGAGGAGGAGGACGAGTAGTGATTAAAACTAGTTATGAGAGGAGCTTCTGAGGTACCGGTAATCTCAAATAACTTTCATCACTGAAGGTGACTATCTCAGCTGTCTGATGTATCAAAGTGGATGATTCTCAGGAACACACTCGGGAGTTTCTGAAAAAAGTGTCATGCCAGTCGTCTGCAAAACCCACATTTCTGCCTATTTTTCCTTCTAATATCTAAATGTATTGTGAACATCTCTTGCACTTGTTGGCGTCTAAACCTATAACTCTGTTGTCAGAGATTTTGGGAAATATAGTTCCCCGTCTTCCAGCCTCTGTGATAGAGGGGCTGGGGGTGGGAGTGGGTAGGAAATGGTACTGAATTGTGAAAAAAAATCCAGCATACCAGATTATAAATGTATTTAGAAAATAAAATCAGTCAATTATGATAGATAAATGGAAGGTTAAGCAAGAAATCTGAGATGTTATATATGTACACAGTCAATGGATTGGAGGTCTCAAATACATACACACATAAATATAATATATAAGATCTTACATAAATACATATTATATGTCTATATATTATATATATATGGAGTCAATGGATAAGAGGTCTCAAAAGGGTTGAAAAAATTTTGGAGTAGGGGTATAGAGTTGCAAAGAAAATAAACAGGATCTAGAGAGCAGGATTCTATAAATCTAGCTTTTGGAGAATGTTTAGTTTTGAAAATGACAATGTATAATACAGTGCCTTTAAAATAGGCATATAACATTGAATGGTTATCCTGATGACTTGTCTATTTTACTACTGGTCCACTGTAGGTATATTTACCCTCTTCCCCGTTCCCTCTCTTTTTCTCCTCTTTCTTTTCAAAACTGGTGTCAATTGAGTGCTGACCCCAAGACTGGAGGGCTCATATCCATGGCTGGCATAGTGGCCTTATATTCTCTTCTCTTAATTCAAGAAATCTCAATTTAATATTATTTGGAAAAGCCCTACAACTTAAAAGGAAGTATCTCATACAAAGTTCCCTGGTTTTCAGTGAAAAAACAAATTAAAATTGCTTTTGTGTTAAAACTAATTTATAATCGTAATTATACTTCAGGACTATAATAACCAAAACAGCACGGTACTGGTATAAAGGTAGACACATAGACCAATGGAACAGAATAGAGAACCCAGAAATAAAACCATGTAGCTATGACCAACTGATTTTTCACAAACCAGATGAAAACATACACTGGGGAAAGGATAACCTATTTAATACATAGTGCTGGGAAAACTGGATAGCCACAGGCAGAAAAATGAAACTGGATCCCTATCTTTACCATGTATAAAAATTAACTCAAGATGGAACAAAGCCTTAAATGTAGAGCATGAGACCATAAAAATTCTAGAAGAAAATGTAGGAAAAACTCTCCTAGACATTGGCCTAGGCAAAGAATTTATGAGTAAGAACCCAAAAGCAAATACAGCAAAAACAAAAATAAATAAATGGGACCTAATTAAACCAAAAAGTTTCCGCACAGCAAAATAAATAATAAACAGACAACCTACAGAATGGGAAAAAATATTCACTATAACTTCAACAAAGAACTATTATTCAGAATCTACAAAGAACTAAAACAAATCAGCCAGAAAATAAAAACTCCATCAAAAAGTGGGCAAAAACGCTTGTAATCCTAGCACTCTGGGAGGCTGAGGCGGGAGGATCGCTCGAGGTCAGGAGTTCGAGACCAGTCTGAGCAAGAGCGAGACCCCGTCTCTACTAAAAAATAGAAAGAAATGATCTTGACAGCTAAATATATATAGAAAAAAATTAGCCGGGCATGGTGGCACATGACTGTAGTCCCAGCTACTCGGGAGGCTGAGGCAGAAGGGTTGCTTGAACCCAGGAGTCTGAGGTTGCTGTGAGCTAGGCTGATGCCATGGCACTCTAGCCCGGGCAACAGAGTGAGACTCTGTCTCAAAAAAAAAAAAAAAAAAAAAAAGAATGGGCAAAAGATAGGAATAGATTCTTCTCAAAAGATGACAAAAGGGCAACAAACATGAAAAAATATTCAACATCACTAATTGTCAGGAAAATGCAAATAAAACCACAATGAGATGCCATCTTACCGCTGTCAGAATCACCATTATGAAAATGTCAAAAAACAATAGATGTTGGTACAGTTGCAGTGAAAAGGGAATGCCTATACGCTGTTGATAGGAATGTATGTAAACTTGTACAACTGCTGTGGAAAGCAGAATGGAGAATCATCTTCAAAGAACTTAAAGTAGACCTACCGTTTGATCCAGGAATCCCACTGCTGGGTATCTACCCAAAGGGAAAGAAGTCATTTTATCAAAAAGACATCTGCACCGGAATGTTTATTGCAGCATAATTCACAATTGCAAAGCTATGGAATCAACCGAAGTGTCCATCAACTGATGAGTTGATAAAGAAAATATGGTATATATAAATATATCATGGAGTTCTACTTAGGCATAAAAAGGAATGAAATAATGTCTTTGCAGCAACTTTGATGGAACTAGAGACCATTATCCTAAGTGAAATATCTCAGGAATGGAAAAACAGATACCGCATGTTCTCACTTATAAGTGGGAGCTAAACGAAGGGTATATATGATCATAAGGGGCTGTAATGGACATTGGAAACTAAGAAGCGGCCAGGCTAACAGGGGAGTGAGGGATAAAAATCTACCTGTAGATCTAGGTAGAAGAACAAATTAGGTTTTAATTATTCATCAATATTTGTAATATATATATTACTTTAATAGATTGTATAGCAAATCACTTAGCCATTCCTTGTAGCAGGTAGCCATGTATATTTACCTAAAACTTTATTTTTTTTGACAAATAACACATGTATATATTTATGAGGTACAATGTAATTCTTCAGTGCATATTTACATTGTGGAATAGGCAAATCAGGCTAATGAACATGTCTATCACGTCACATATTTATCATTTCTTTGTGGTAAGAACATTTAAAATTCACTTTTCAGCAATTTTTAAATACACAATTCATTATTATTGACTATAGTCACTAGGCAGTGCAACAGATCACCAGAACGTATTTCTCCTCTCTAACGGAAACCTTGACAAACATTTCCTCTTATACCACCTATCCCTCCCTCCCTCAGCCTCTGGTAACCACCATTCTACTCTCTACTTTTGTGAGTTCAGATTTTTAGATATCACATATAAGCAAGATTCTGTGATACATGTCTTTCTGTTCCTGGCTTATTTCACTTTGTATAATGTCTTCTAGATTCATCCATGTTGTCACAGATGACAAAATTTCATTCTTTTCTAGGCTGTATTCCTTTGTGTATGTATATCACATTTTTTAAATCCACTCATCTGTTAATGAGCATTTAGGTTGTTTCCAAATCTTGGCTATTTTGAACAATGCTGCAATGAATACGGGAGTGCAGACATCTCATTAACAGACTGAGTTCAAAGAGGACATAAAAAGGTCGACAGATATATGAAGAAATGGTCAACACCACTAATGATCAGGGAATTGCAAAATAAAACAAAAACGAGATATCACCTCAAACATGTTAGAATGGCTATTATCAAAAAGATGAAAGATAACTAGTGTTGGCAAGTGTGTAAAGGAAAGGGAACCCTTATACACTGTTGGTAGGAATGTAAATTAATAAGGCCATTTTGGAAAACAGTAAGGAGATTCCTTAAAAAAACTAAAAATAAAATTACCATATGATGCAAAAATCCCACTTCTGGACATGTATATTTTAACGGAGAATAGTTGAAGGCTGACCCAGGTACCGTGTACTGTGGGATGATATCGGCAAAGAAAGAGGAACATTAAAAGGAAAAATAGGTATGCAAAGAGAGGTACAAGCAACAAGCAAAGAAATATTATTTGCTTTAATCTGAAATTGGTACCACATGAAAGTATGATGGGAAATGTGGTCAAGTTTGCCATTTATAAATTCAAAGTAAGTGTGCAGGAGTGCCAGATGTGGACAGACATCTCTCAGCCCCATAGTGAGCAATTAATTCACAAGAAACAACAAACCTCATAAGATTGTGTGCCTTGAAGAAGCCATGCCATGCTTTATGAAGGAAAGCATTTCTGGAAGGAAAAGTAAGGTCTGTACACATCTCAGTTTGCTTGAGCCATTGTTTGTTTTCTCCTTTTGCCCCTAGTGACTATAGGTTAAACCATAGGACATCATCAATATTTGCTCATTTTAACCTACAATTATAGCAGTTTTCATGTAGTTTAACCTAATATTAATAGTCTTGAACTCCTAGCCTCATGCTATCCTCCTGCCTTGGCCTCTCAAAATGCTAGGATTACAGGTGTGAGCAACTGTGCCTGGCTAATGTTAACAGTATCTCCTTTTAAGAGTGTCTAAGTTTGATGAATTTTTTTAATATATGGTCACCCTAAGTAAACATCTGTGGTATTATCATTTTCCCTGGATGTTTAGTAATTATTTTTCTTATTTCTTTTTGATTGACAGCTATAATTGGATACAGTTAGAAACAGTTTCCTTCGCGCGCGGGCACACACACACACACACACACACACACAAACAATTGTATTGAGAGTAGGTACCAAGAATAATAGAAAAATTCTTCCCCCACAAAATATGAGTTTTCAGATAGTAACAAGAAAGTTTTTTAAGTTAATGTATTTAAAAGACTTGTGGTTTATAAATACTTTTAATTATTATCTTTTTAGAGTGAGAAAATGGAAATATTTTAAATGGAAAGATACATTTTACTATGTCTGTAGTGCAAATTGATCATACTCCTTGCATAAAGGAAGCATAAGATTTCATTTTTCCCTCCTACTACATGATAGAACTGCTTAAAACTAAATTCTGTAAATATTGGAACCTCTCCTAGGACAGCAACACAGACAAGTAATAATTAACTTTGTCAGATAGCTGGCAGCCGAAACCAATTATGTAGCAGTGCAGACATGTACTACCTCTCATAAAGAGAGTGGAAACATGCCTAATAAAATAAATAAAATCATTTTTACAATCATGATAAATAACCATTATTGCTTCATGGTGTTTTTATCTTAGTTATTCATGCTTTGTGATTTAAAATAATCAATAATCTAAACTCTAGTGACTGAAATTGAATTACTCAGTCTCAGTAAACACTGAATCTATCTTTTACTTATAGTATTGCTATTTGTGTCATTATCTGATGTTTTTTACATTAGTCTTTCTCTGTCTTTTATTTATCATCAAATATATCAACAAAGCTCAGGAACTGCTTTTGAGTTAAGGTTATTGCCAACATTTCTCTGCGTAACTGGTATTAATTAGTTTTGCAAGGGCAGTTTTGCCTTACTTATTCCACTAATCATTGTACTGTTGAAAGGCAACGAATTGTGAGAGGATATATTGTCAATTGTCTACTGCAAGGGAAATTCATATACTTGAAAAATGCAAAAATATAGGCATCTGCAGAGAAATTGTTCAACTACAGCAATCCACTGTTGTGTGTGTGTGGCGGGGGGACTTTAAAATGCATATATTTAAAGCCCTAGCCAAGCTTACCTTATATTAGAGGTTACGTTGACAATCCCTTTGAGCCTAGCTATTTTTTTTAATTTTGAGAGTTACTGGACTGATTAAATTCATTTGCTTAAAATGTTTTTTATTGACTTCTGATATGAAATTATTCTTTGTAAACAAATCTATAAGTCCTAAATACAGAAATTAATGCCTTCATCATTTCTCAGCTACGCAAATATAATTGATATCACACATACACACATGTACACACACACACACACACTGAAAGTGAAATATTAAACCTTGAATGGCACTGTGTTCTGCATGTTCAGAATTAGACCTTGATTGACATACTTGGGTAATAAAAAGTTATTTGTGTTTCCACAAGCAGACGGCATTATTTCTAAAACAAAGCTACAATTAGAAATCACCTTTAAGCAATGAAGTCACTAGTTCATATAAAGTCCACAGGGAATTGAATCCTAATTCATTTTACAATTATTATTAAGGACAGAATATGACATGAAGAGACTCAAAACTCATCATGTAACCAAAAAATGTACAATTTATAGTTTTATATAGGACAAAAGGCTAAACCACTGCAGTAAAAGAGACTTACCATGAAAGAAGAAGAGAAACAAGATGTAGTTAAAATGTGGGCACGGATTTTTCATCCTTAATCTCTCACTTGATTGTCACATACTGTTCTCATGCCTTTTAGTGTCTTTGCCATCTTCAAAATACGGTTACCCATGCCGCACTCAGGCTGCAGCAGGCCCTCAAACGTCACCTTAGATTGCTCCTAATGTCTTCTTTTTGTCTTTAGTTAACAGTTGGTCCATTCATTCAATGTATACTTTATTGAGTGTCCCATTTATTCCAAACAGGTGCAAAACGATGCGGAAAAGAAAAAGACATAATCTCTCCATATTAAGAAGTTCATAGTCTCATAGTGGGTGCCACCATGTAACCAAATAATTGGAAAAAAAACTGGAATATATAGACAGTGTAAGGTAAGGGTACAATTGCTTGGGAGTTAGCATGTGGTAATTAAGGACATAGACTTGACAGGAAACAAAACCAGATGTGAGTTCAAATTACCCTACCTTCTATCTGTTGAATTTTATCCAGTCCCAAAACCTGTCTGATTCTCCGTTTCCTAATGGTAAAATTGGAATAATAATGCCTGTCTTGCTGTATTGTTCTAAGCATTAGAGAAAAATGCATGCTAAGCTCCTGGAACTTAACGGATACTAAGAAATAAATGCTAGCTGGTTCATATTAGGATAAGGGCTCATCTGCCGTATCAGTGAGTAGTTTTGAATTTTCCTTGTATGTGTTAGAAATCCTTTAAATATTTCTAAGCAGCAGAATGACAGGGTCAGAAGGACACCTTCGAAAGATTAGTCTGGCAACAGTGAACAAGGGAGATGGGAGGGGGAAGAACTTGGAGATCAGAGACAAGTTAAGGGACTATTGAAATAGTTCAGGCATGAAATTAAAAAGACCTGAAAATAGAGGATATAAGGCATCCCAGGTGACTAGATTGATAAAATGGAAAAGATTCTGCAAGAAAGATGAATGGCACTTCTTTTTCAGAAGAATGGGCACTGGATCCTTCAGGGTGAGGGCAACTACCATTATTGAACACCTAACAGTTGCTCACACTAAATTAGACATTTTAGGCATTTTAAGTCACTTAAATATTCCAACAATTCCATGGAGTATGCACTGTTTCCTCATTTTTTAGACAAGAAATCATTAGGAAGTTTAATCAACTTGCCCAAGGATGTGCAGGTAGAAAGTGCTGGAGTAAGATTCAAACCCTGGCCTTTTGTTGCAAGGATATATGAGCCACCCACTGACCTACCTTAAGGAGCAATCGTGATTTCAGTGTTGGGAAGTGATGGTGATAAAGGTAATAATGGAAATGAAGCAGGAGAGAAGGTTTTGGGGACACAAAGGGCATCAGTTTACATTTGCTCCCATCACTCCGCTCTAATATGGGCAGAAAATGTACAGCTCAGCTAGTGTTAGGCTCTGTTCTCTGCTTTCTCCCGCTGGGCTCCTCACCATCTCACGGACACACCCTGGGCTACATTCTCAGTTCATCCTCACCATTTGAGTACAGTTAAGGGGCATACTTAGCATGTGCCTCAGAGCTGAAAATTAATCAAGATTTCTCTTTATTTCCATCCACTTTTAAATTCTAAGATTAAATTCTTTGCTTGTTTATATTGATGAGTTGCGGTCAGGTATTAATTAACCTCAATATCATTGTGTCTTTTTTTTTTTGCTCACAATAGAATGTGTTGGGCATAATTTTTGCTTTTTTTTTAAATCCATAGATCTTAAATAGTATTTTGGTGTGAATACCTTGAAACTTTGACAAGTCACAGAATCAAAACAAAAGCTAAACTAAGTCTCTGATTTTTTATTGTAATATACAGGTCAAACATCCACCATCTGGATTACCTACTCGAATCTCTTGCTAACTCACCCTGTTCTCTAAGAGAGTTTTAGCGAAAGCAATTGGAGCTCTGGAATGCAGAGCATTTGAGGAAAGTCCATGTTTATAAGCAACAAACAGGAGAACTAGTAGATCGTAATGAGAAGATGGAAAAGTAAAGGTTACATATTAAATTGGAAAATATCTAACATTTAAGGCAGCAACAATAAAGCCTACTTCTCCACAGAGTATTAATCATAGACACAATTTCACTTGCGTTTGTTTGACATTTGTATAATTCTCTCAACTGCTATAAAAAATCACCTAAATAGAGAACCTCACTATTTTATCTAGTCATGAAGTGAATAGAATAAAGCTTTTCCCTGACTTCCATACACTGCTTCACCAGTTAGTATCTTAACAAAATGCCGACAAAATTCTGTTTTGTTTTTTTGTTTGTTTGTTTTGAAGGGGAGCCTAAATGAACAGCTACTATGTTTAAAAAATGACATTGTGACTGAGTAGAGTGATAAGAAGTCATTTATTTAGCTGTTTGTTATGCTTTGAGGTTGGTGCACATGTATATCATCTCAGAAATGTGGAAATGTATCCTAGATGTATTGACCATAAGGAGTTGCATTTCACAGGAGTTTTCCTGTATTTATAGGATGTCTTAAGGGGAAAGTGAGAAGAAATTATGGTCACTCTAAATCTCTCCTATAACTTGGGTCCTCTTCTTTCATGTTCTTCTGATCATCATTTTGATGTAATAACCTTCAGCTACTTGGGTGACCTTTATGATATTAGGGTTATCTTTTAATTTAGCAAAAAGCTCACAGGCCAGGGAACTAAATGGCAGTGTACATAGCCAAAGGCTTTAATAATAAAGGACAAACAGGTGTTTTTTGAGCTATATTAGACTATTTTCTATTTCTTTTTTGCTTCTCCTAAAACAACAAGATTGAGTTTTATTTTGAAAGCACTATGTCATATTTTTTACAATGAAGCAGTTATTTCTCATTCTTTGGCTTCATAAGGTGTGTGAGATAAGCTGCTTCTCCCTCAGAAGCTCTTCCTTAAGGTAATTCTGGTCCTAGCACAGGAGAAGTTTTTAAAATGGGCTTTCACCAATAAAATAACTGTTTATTGTTTATTCCTTAGCCATCCCTGAGTACTTATGTGGGAAATCAGCACTGGAGGATAAAGATGAATAAGAAGATTAATAGGTAGTACATTTTGTGCTGTTAAGTAATGCTCAGGAACTATCTTAACAAAACCAGATACATTCTTATAAAGGTGCAAAGATTAAAGACTGAATGCAAATCTTCAGAAGGAGAAAGAAATACTTGATAACTTTCACCTTTCACAGTCCAGATGCAGACCCAAGAATGATGGATATGTCATAATAGCCCTATACTTCTACATAATCTGAGTTCTGTATGCCTTGATAGTTTCATTTTCTTCAAATTTGTATTGTGTGGCAATATGTGAAGTTCTTGGTTTTTCAAATTAGTACCCTGTGCTTGGCTCTTCTCTCAGAGAGTGTATCTACACTCATTACCACTAGCTCTCACCTCTGTAGTACATTCATATAATTAAATTAGCAACATTTCAAACAACAAATGTTTAGCAATATGGCTTAGCAAATTATATTAGTTCACTATAAATTATTATCATATCTTTTTAAAACAATAGCTTTGAAGACTATATATCCATACTCAGACATGTTTATTGCATGCATGCTGTTGGGGGAGTAAGAACAAATGACTGGAGTTACACTGTAACTACTATGTCACTATTTTTTTTTTTTTTTGAGACAGAGTGTCACTCTGTTGCCCGGGCTAGAGTGAGTGCCCTGGCGTCAGCCTAGCTCACAGCAACCTCAAACTCCTGGGCTCAGAGGATCCTACTGCCTCAGTCTCCCGAGTAGCTGGGACTACAGGCATGCGCCACCATGCCTGGCTAATATTTTTATATATATATATATATATATTTTTAGCTGTCAGATCATTTCTTTCTATTTTTTAGTAGAGATGGGGTCTCGCTCTTGCTCAGGCTGGTCTCGAACTCCTGAGCTCAAACAATCCACCTGCCTCGGCCTCCCAGAGTGCTAGGATTACAGGTGTGAGCCACCTCGCCCGGCCTATGTCACTGTTTAAAAATAGTGGGCTAACCAGTGAGCACACCTGTGCACAGAGGGAAGTAAAACTCAGTGGAACTTAGGGGAGGGAGCAAAAACCTACTAATGGTTACAACGAACACCATTTGGGTGATGGGCACACTTACAGTCATGACTCAAGCATTACAAAAGCCATCCTCCATGAAACCAAAAACATCCATACTCCCTTAATATTTTGAAATAAAAATAAATCAAAATAGTGAGGATATGAAAAATGGCTTGAAAATATATATCCAAATGATAATGAAGATTGCTTTAGGATGGTAGAATAATTAAAGGCTATTTATCTCCTCTCTTTTTCAAATGTACTGTAACACGGCCATGTGGCTTCTATAATTTTATAATTGAAAATATTTTAATAGGAATTACTTCTCAATCAACTACCCAAGTGAGGAGAAAACAGAGGAAGAGGCAATTAATTCTGTCAGAATGGATGAGATTTAAAATGAGCCTCTGAGAGAGTTATTCAAAAGGGGAAAGAACACGAGCAAAAAAGAGAGGAGCAAGGAGAGAAATGCAGAGGGCTTGGAGCACAGGCGTCCAGGGCGAAGTCAGCTGCGGCTCCTGAGGCAGAGTGACAGGAGGCGTCATCAGCAGAGCTGGGAGAGATGTCAGAGTAGCCCGTTGAAGCCACAAGCCGAAAAGGAAAGAAAGCTAAAGTTTTAATGACTTACTGCTATGGCGCAAGTAAGAGTCGAAACTGGAGAAACTCCCCCGTTCCACTTTTGACATGGGTGGAGGGTCAGGTAGCACAGCGGTTGTCTCACGGTGGGAGACCTGGGTCAAAAGGTCCAGAGGTGCTATGGACCCTGGAATGCTGAGTCACAGTGGGGAAGAGTGACTTCAAGTCTTCTCCTTCCCACCCACCCCCACAAGGCCTTGGCAGAGATGCGTGAAGAAGTCCTGTGCCCAAGGCCTCAGATCAGGGACCTGTGAATGAAGCCCCACGGTTAGGAATGCAAACGTGCAGATATGACGGACTACAGGGTCCCAGTCCTTGATGGCAGCTCCCTTCAGAGACGGCAGTGACCTGTCTAGTGTGGGAAGGCACCTTTCCCCCGTGAGGCCTGCCCAGTAATGTCTTTATACTTGCCTATGGTCAGGCCTGAAAAATCACGCGTTTCTCGGGGGCGGAACTCCTCAAGTTGGGCTCAAACTCTGACGGCGGTGGATGCCATCTTTGAAATCTGGGCCTCTGAGATTTTTAATCAAGAGAGTGAAGCGAAAAAAAGTAAGTTTTAGAAAGAGAACTGGTGTGCATTATGGAGAGTAGACAGGAGAGGGTTAAGAGCAGATACAGGAACACTACTTCAGTGTTCAGACGAGAGTGTGATAAACTAATTTCAAAAAACATAAAGCAATTTGTAAAGAAACAGAAAATGAATGACTTGATAAGAATTAAAATCAGTTTCTTTCTTCTGCGTTTCTGAAATAAATTCATTTTGAAGTTTTGCTTATATTCACTGATATACCATTAATACAGTTAAATCTTTCCAGCTGTCTATAAAGTATTTTACTCATTAAGAAAATACAGATGAAGTTGAATTTATTTTATCTTAATTATGAATCATGTTATCCATTTTCAAAACTATGTCCCATAGACTAATTCTATAAAAACCACTTGAAAAATTGCTTAAAGGTTTTCTTGACTAAGTTTGCATTTCCCAAGACATTTCTCAAGAGCAAGCTCAATAATTTGAAAGCCATCTGTTCTATAGACTAAAATAATACAGTCAAAGAAAGGAATTTCTCTTCCTATGGGAATGAGAAAAATGAAAAAGTGTAATGGAATTCCACTGGAAATGTTGAGAATCCTTACTATGACAAAAATATCTATTTGGAGAAACATTTACAACACATATGTCTACAACCACAGACATTAATCAACATATCATTTCTAGATTGTGTTTAATATAAAGAGTAACTTGCACTCTTTTTGACCTAATATGTTTATTTTACCAATGTCAAGACACATTGACATTAAAATACACAGATTAAAAAAAAACTTTTATCATGTGAGTCATATAATTTTGAAACCATGTGTGAGGTTAAAGAACACCTTTATTTGCAAACTTTATAGTTTAATTATTTTCCTATTGTTAATAAGAAGTTATCTTCTAGAATGAAATAGACCTGAAAAAATGAAAGTATTTGAAGAAAAATAATGATGGTATTTTATTAAAAGAATGGGTGGATTTTCAAGAATGAAGTCTAACGGATTGTCGGAGTAACAGATTTCTTAGAAGATTCAAACATATTTCGTCACCCTAAGTTTGCTTGCACAATGAGCTGTTAATCAGTACCGCAGCTAAGAAAATTGAGTTGTTTAAGAGAACATTTCTCTGGACATTTGGTGAAAGCAGATGCTAAGTGCAGCTGTAAGACCAATGACGAAATTTTGTGTGTATCAAAAAACTGCACAGATACACTAAATTTTTTGCTCTTTAAGTAACAAGTTGCCTAAAATCAGACATTCTCTCTTCAACAATGAATATCACCTAACGGATGCAGCGTGCGCTGTCTGGGGATGGGCACGCTTGTCAGATGGTGCAAAGGCAATTTATGTAGCCAGAGTATTTGTACCACTGTAATACCCTGAAATAAAAAAAATAATAAATTTTAAAAAATAGAAAAAAAACAATGAATATCTATGTGGACACAGAAAATTTATTTATTGATTTAAAAAGTTATTTATTCAGGCCGGGCGAAATGGCTCACTCCTGTAATCCTAGCTTCTGGGAGGCCGAGGCAGGCAGATCGCCTGAGCTCAGGAGTTCGAGACCAGCCTGAGCAAGAGCGAGACCCCTTTTCTACTAAAAAAATAGAAAGAAATTAGCTGGACTACTAAAAATATATAGAAAAAATTAGCCGGGTGTGGTGGCGCATGCCTGTAGTCCCAGCTACTCAGGAGGCTGAGGCAGGAGGATCACTTGAGCCCAGGAGTTTGAGGTTGCTGTGAACTAGGCTGATGCCACAGCACTCTAGCCCAGGCAACAGAGTAAGACTCTGTCTCAAAAAAAAAAAAAGGTTATTTATTCAGTCGTATACCAGCAGTCTAGGCCCTACAAATGCAATGCTGAGCTAGATACAACTGCTTGGAGTCTGTACTATCATGTAGAGGTAGAGATTAATAAGTACAGGAAAGAAATTAGATACATACAGGGTGTTTCTGGGTGAAAGGGTAGAAGAGGCTGCTTTGCAGAGACTGGCGAAGAGAGATCTCTGAGGAGAAAACAAATTCTAAAGATATTTAAGAAATAGACTTAAAAAGTGAAAAAAATTGGTGATTAGGTATCAGGTGTGAAGAAGTATTGAAGTGACAATTTTCTGGCTTAAGTAATTGGTTAGAGGGTTGTGTAATATGTTAGAAAACTTATGAAGCAAAGTAGATTTAAAAGAAGAAGATACTATATTAAGTTGGGCTGTGGACTCAGATTTTGAGAAGTCCTGTAACGTTTGCAGAGCCTAAGGCAAGAGTACAAATGGAAGCCCACATGCCATATTTCTAAATATCTCAAAGTTATATGTCAAGTTAAAAACTGTTAAAAAATGTCCCCTAATGCTATCTTGAAAAATATGTCTCATTCAGTGAAATTTTCTATTTCTTTTCTCTTTTTATCTTTTTCATTTCCTGGGCTATAGGTTTGGATTTTTTGGTTACTATTATGATGTTGTATAGTACTCACTGAATGATGTAAATGCTTGAAAACAAAATATTAATATAATTCTCTTCAAAGTGTGTACAATTAGAATGTATCTTCATAAAAAATGTAAGTTAGCATAAATGCAAAAAGTATAAACATGTTTGTTTTTAAAAGTTTTCTAAAATAAAATTGTTAAAATAAAAATAAAAATCTAAAGTACACTAAATGAATATAAAATTTTAAAATTACTAAAATAAAACTGAAAATTTTAGAAATTTAACATTATTAAACATTTTTATACAAACCAAAGTTTTTGCATTTATAGCACACTATCTTCATGTAGTTTTCAGTAAAAATTGGTATCATGTTTCATGCAAATTGTATAGATCTACAAATAAGCAGTTCCCCAGACCCCATATGTAAATGTTGCAAATACAATGCTAATTCCTCAGAGCTTTGAGAAAGAGATGAAAAAAGAATAAAAGGTACTTGATAGCACTGAGAAATGGCTACTCTTTTAGATAGTCTGAGGTGGGATTTTACAAGATAATTAAGTTTTCTTTTCTCTTAACTGCTTCTACAGTTCAAATCCTCTGTCTGAAATAGTGTCTGTCTCTCACTGTAGCTGCCTTTTGTTTTGAAGATATAGTACAGAATAGGTGGACATGAAATTTCTGGGGTCTTAACAGTGTTAGTCAGGTGTGCAGATGCTTAAGGTCATACAGGTTGTGCTGCATAGCACTAAGCAGCCGATCCTGAGTGACACAGGCACTTGTCTTCTTTGGTACTTTGTACGTAGGGGGTGGGTGGAAGGAGGAAGAGATGTGGAATATATTAAAGTGCAAGGCCCAGCACAATGGCTTTTCTAGCCTGGATACAAACATTGTACTAAGTTTGAGATATCTATGAAATATCTGGTTAGAGCTTTCTAGCCCTTAGACAGAGGTTTAGATTGAGGACACATGTTTAGGAGCCACCAATATGTAGACAGCAACGGAGGGGTTAAGCGAAAGTAAAATCACTGAGAGAAGATTTATAGAATGAATACAGAAAGGTATTAAGGAACATTAAAGAACACCAAAAATTAAGAGGGCCAGAGGAATAGGAACTGACAATGAGTAATGAAAGAATTAATAGAGAGATACCGGCAAAGTCTGTAGAGAAGTTGATGAGTGATTGTTTCAAGAAGGAAAAGATTGTATTGCATCTGTTGTTTAGACCTTACAGCTATGAGTTTGCACTCAGATATTTTATATTCCCTACCCTTTGAAACTAGGGTGTAAATCAGGCCAAATTTTAAATAACTTTAGACCTGGGGAGAATTATATGAGTCAAGCAGGAAGGAATAAGTTATTAATGTAAAAGATTTCTGGTGAATGTATAAAGATCAGTGGAAGAAGATAAAAGTATCTTGATTTTTTTTTTAAATTTTATCATCAAAAAATCTATTAACATAAATAACTAGAATGTGAGCTTCAAGATGGCTGACTACAGGCATTCAGTACTTATCTCCTCCACATACAAAGAAGCAAAATAGCAAGTAGTCACACTTTGAATAAATTATTTAAGAGAGAACACTGGAATTCAACAGAGAAGTAAAAGGAAACAGCTAAGGCAAGGAAGGTAGGAGAGGGAAGGAAGGCAGCCTCTCAGCCGGGATTAGCTGGGAACCCGAAGAGGCTCCTTGATGCAGAAAAAAGGCAAGTAAAAGACTCCTCTCGGTCCACATTCTTCCCATGGATTCCTGCAATCCTAGCCAAGGGAGAGCTCCTTGACCCTTGTGGGATCTAACATAGGGAGCTACCCAGAGATGGGACTAATAGAGGGAGCTGCCTGGAGATGGCATTATGACTTTACTCTGGAGAGAGAGCTCTTGCTGTGTCCTACCTCTCACCTTGAGTCCTAAGCAGCTACAGCATAGCACCATATTGAAAGCCTAGCCCCTATCAGACTGAATCCTGCCCTTGGGCTGACCAGCCTGTGCATCTCCATATCCCTGGAGCTCCACGGACATCTCCCACCCAGAGCCACCACCGTGGCTGGCTGCTGCTGCCAAGGCCAAAGCATGAGCCATTGGCAGTGGCCCCACCATCTCCAGCAGCAGGGACTCAGCATAGCTACTGCTGCCCAACCCAAGCATTCCATCAGGGGCCTGGAGATGACCCCATCCCTGCCTATAACAGCCAGAGCCTGCACCACTGGGGAGCCTGAAGACAAGCCCACTTATCTTGGCTCTGTCCCCTCCCCAGTGCGCAAGCATGTCATCTGGGAGCATGGGGATTGTCCTGCCCCATCCACCATTGTTGCCACTTGAACACTCTTCCCAGAGTCCTGAGGACAGGCTCACCCAGCCTGCCACTATCACCGTAGCTGGCACCCATCCACATACATCACCTGTGGTCCTGGAAACTAGCCCACTCAACTTCTTGCTGCCACTACCAACACCAGCATGGACTACTTGGGAGCCAGAAGATTGTCCCACTACTGCTGCTGCCATTGCCCATCCCGCATCTGCTGCCAAGGGGCCTGAGAACCCACCCACCTACCCAGTCCACCACTGTCACTGCTGGTGCCTGATCAAGCCAGCTGGATGCCCCAAAATTGGCCCACTCGACCCACTAACACAAGTGACAGTGTATGCAACCCTGGGGTTGAAGGACAGGTACACTCAACTCACTGCTGCCACCACTGGAGCCCGAGGACTGGAACACCTTTTGTACCTATCTCCATCAAAACATCAACACAGCCACCACTAACAACTGTACACTAAGCTGCTGAGAAAATTAACACCACTGATGCTGTTTACAGTTGAAGAAAACATATGCAGACTAAACTACTCAACACACCCAGAACCAAAGCCAAAGTGCCCTACCCCTAAACACCATGGACATCTTCAGGAAAAAGTGTTCCCTTATGAAAGCCAATCCACAAAGCTGAAAGAAGGGACTGCTACACCAGATGAGCAGATATCAATGTAAGGACACAAGAAACATGAAAACTGAAAGAAATATGAAACCTCCAGAGGATCACAATAATTCTCCAGCAAAAAATTCCAATGACAAAAATCGTGAAACCCTGAAAAATGAATTCAAAATACTATTAAAGAAACTCAGTAAGGTACAAGAGAATGCAGATAAGTAAATCAGAAAATCAATTCAGGATATGAATGAGAAGTTCACCAGACTGATAGATATAAAAAAGAACCAAAAGGAAATTCTGGAGCTGAAGAATTAAATGAATGAAATAAAAAAATTTATTCAAGAGCTTCAGGATCCATATCTCTCAGCACTCACAAAAATTAATATAAGGTGGATAAAAAACTTAAATGTAAGGCATGAAACCATTAGAATTCTAGAAGAAAATGTAGGAAAAACTCTTCTACATATCAGCCTAGGCAAAGAATTTATGAAGAAGACACCAATGGCAATTTCAGCAACAACAAAAATAAATAAATGGGAATTGATCAAATTAAAAACTTTCTGCACAGCTAAGGAAACAATCAACAGAACAAATAGACCACCTACAGAATGGGGGGAAATATTTGCAAGCTATACATGTGATAAAGGGCTAATAACCAGAATCTACAGAGAACTTAAGAAAATCAGCAAGGAAAAAAAAAAAAACAACACCATTAAAAAGTGGGCAAAAGATATGAACTGAAGCTTTTCAAAAGAAGATAGACAAACCACCAAGAAACATATGAAAAAATGCTCAAAGTCACTCATTATCAGGGAAATGCAAACTAAAACACAATGAGATATCACCTTACCCCAGTTATAATGGCTTTAATTAAATAGTCCAATAATAATAAATTCTGGTGTGGATGCAGAGAGGAAGGAACGCTTATACACTGTTGTTGGGACTGCAAATTAGCACAACCTCTATGGAAAACAGTATGGAGATTCCTCAAAGAACTAAAAGTAGACCTACCATTTGATTCAGCAATCTCACTACTGGGTATTTATCCAAAAGAAAAGAAGACATTTTATCAAAAAGAAGACACCTGCACTCAAATGTTTATTGCAGCATAATTCACAATTGCAAAGATGTGTAATCAACCCAAGTGCCCATCAGTACATGAATAGATTAATAAAATGTGGTATATGTATACTGTGGAATATTACTCAGCCATGAAGAAAGATGAATTAAGGCCTTTTGCAACAATTTGGATGGAACTGGAGACCATTATCCTTAATGAAGTAGCTAAAGAATAAAAAAACAGACACTGCATGTGGATGCTATTAAACTGGAACTAACCAATGAACACACATGTGCACAGAGGGTAGTAAAACTCAGCGGAAATCAATCAGGGAGGAGAGTGGCAGAGGGGATGGGCAAAAACCTACTTAATGGGTACAATGAAGACTATCTGGGTGGTGGGCACACTTATAACCCTGACTCAAGCATAGCAAAATCAATACATGAACCAAAAACATTTGTACCCCAGTAATATTGAAATTAAAAAAAACTCATAAAGGTTACATAGTCATGCTATAGCAATCTAGTGCATCTCAAGAACAGAATGACTTATTGCCATCTAAATTAAAATAAGATGACAGTATTAACTTGCAGCCAGTTAAACAGTCATACTACCAAAATATAAACCAAAAGGTCACTTCCATCTAAGTCATTTAAATTATTACATTCTCCATTACCTGTTCTTAATAAAAGACCCATTACATCTATTTACTCCAAATCATCTATGAGAAAAAGTACAATTACTGTGTGATTAAATGATAAAATCTGTGTCTAGTTTCATAACTCATTTAAGTTATATTAATCCACATTATTTAGGTTTGGTATTAGAATTCCTTTAAGTATAAAGGAACACCTAACAAAAGGGAAATTCTTTGTTGTTGTTATTGAATTTGGTAGAAGTTACTGTGATAGTAAACAGATTAAAAAGACTCAGAGATTCAAAATTCCAGATCTTTTCAATAGAGCACATAGCCAGATTAATTCTACCAATGGCAATCAGAATTTTATTCCTAATATTATATCTATGTAATACTTTGTTTTCTAATGCTGGATTCCTAATGTTAAGTAAATTTTATCAATTTCTATTTTGACAAAATGAGACAATTTTTTTCTAAAAGAATTCTTAAAGCAATTGGCTTTGGTATGAATCAATTTTCTACATTATAAACAAAAAATTAAAATTTAAAATTTCTTTTCAGATAGAGTTGTTTAGTGATGAAATTTATGACCTATCTTATTGAACATTTTCAAAACCAAAGATTAATCTTCAAGAATATGGTTTCTAATGTATTCATCATGAGTATGGTTGAATTTCATCACTGCCACATTTGGTCATTTGTATGGGCACAAAAATGGAATGGCCAAACCCTCCAAAGTTCCTATGTCTACAAAATTCATCAAAAATCCATACCAAAGACAGGAGACTTTCCCATAGATTGGCATTTCCTGTGTTCGATTCTGCTAAAGATAGAAACAGCAGAATTTTCTTAGTAGCTTTGTAAAAAGGTTTTATTTCTCAGATTATAACAGAAATCAAATTGGAATTAAGAGAGAAGGTAGAGAGAGAGAGAGAGTGGAGGAGAGAGAGAGAGTGGAGGAGAGAGAGAGAACAAAACCCATCTTCATGTCATGGTGCATTTGAAGTTTTCAACATTTATCTCTCTTAATCATCATTTCCATTTTTATTTTTCAAACATTACTATACGTTTTTACCATTAAGTATATTTCTGATGGCAGCAAATGCTTATTGCTTACTTTGTCAATTTCCCTGTCTTAATAATATGCATAAAATATGTAAAATACTGCTTGAAATGTATTAGTTCTTCAATAAACGACAGTTTAAATTATCAATAGTCCCACCTATTTGTTAGAAATCCCTCTCTTCTATTCCCTCCAGCATATCTGATGGCGTTGAAACATTTGTTTATGTATTCAGGATACATTAATTAAATAGAACATATGTTTAATACACAGTAATTGAAGAAAATTAAGTCATGAGTATAAAAATGTTCCCCAAAGGCTTGAATGTACTTTTGCAATATCAGAGCCTTTATGCAGAATCCAATGATGACATTCTAAATCTTTAATATACATTTGTTTATTCAATTGTTCATTCATTCAATAAATAGAAAATCTTCTATTACTGTCCTCTATGATATCAAGCAGGTGTACCATACTCAAAGTGAAATTGTTTGAATGATGGGGAATGCTTGCCAAAAATATCTTCTCCCAAATGCAGATAATTCAAACATACTTGGCTAAGGAGATATCCTTGGATCAGACACATACAACTGTTATTTTTTTTTTTTTTGAATGAAGCACTGGAATTAAGGTAGAATTTCAGTTCTGTGTATGTCAAAAAAGGAATGTGCTTTTATCAGGGAAATTTTAACATTTTAAACACTTGATGTCTCTAAATAATTGGCCTTATAATAACAAAAGAACTACATACCTCTTTATTATAAGAAAAAACAAAATTACAGAAAAAGTGGTTTATTATAATTTAATTTTCATGTTAATATTGGCCTAAGTCCTTATTTTTCCAGGACAATTCAAGAGTTTTTCATTTCCACATGTTAAATTTAACCAAGAGGATAGTGTTAAAAGAACATGAAATTATTTTGAATGAAATGTGTCTTCTTTGACTATATTTGAGATGAAATATTTTTGTTAGAAAACCAAGAATTTATTTTCTATTTTACGTTAAGTAAACGGCTGTATGATGGAAATAGAATACTCTGAATAAAATAAAATGAATGCATAAAGAATTTGAACCTACATAAGTGATAGTATAGTTATTAAAACATCATAATCTCAACCAAAAATAATGAAAATAGGTCTGGAGGTGGGAGTTGTTGACAGGTATCCACAGATTCCGTAAGTCAAAAAGCTAATAAAGAAATTCCACTAGTGCCTATATATCCAGAGGAAATAAAATCAGTTGAAGAGATGCCTGCACTCCTGTGTTCATTTCAGCATTATTCACAATAGCCAAGATGTGGAACAACCCAAGTGTCCATCAATGGAGGATGGATCAATGGATAAAGAAAATGTGATATGTATACACAATGAAATACTATTCAACCTTTTAAAAAAAGGAAATCCTGTCATTTTCAACAACATGGATGAATCTGGAGGATATTATATTCAGTAAAGTAAACCAGGCAGAGAAGGACAAATACCTCACGATCTCACTTATATGCAGAATCTAAAAATATTAAATTTATAGAAGTAGAGGGTAGAATAATGGATACAAGAGGCAAGAGTGGGGAGAAGGTTGCAGAGTTGTTGGTCAAAGGACACAAAATTTCAGTTACATAAGAGGAATAAGTACAAGAGATTTATTGTATAGCGTGGTGATTACAGTTAATAACAATGTATTGTATTCTTGACAGCTTGAAAATTGTTAAAAGTAGATTTTAACTGTCTTCATCACACACAAAAAATGATAAATATGTGAGGTAATGCATATGTTATATACATATGTACAATAAATACATATTTCAAAACACCATGTGACACATGATAAACATATACAACTTTTATTGGTCAACTAAAATTGATTATTTTTTTCAAAGCTAATAAATAATGCGCAGATAACATCTGCCCTAGTTCATGGAGAGAGAGGAAAGTTAAGTGCAGAATAGTAACAGGCATAGAAATTCACCTCTGTAGATTCACTATAAACTTCAGAAATTGAAGTTTAGAGGAAACTCTGAAGATCAGAATTAGGAGTAAAGATCGATGTTTGGGAGTGAATTAATAAGACTACACAGTAAACTAAGTAAGCAAACAAAAAATAGTAGAGACAACTCTAAGAAAATAAAGAAAAGTACAAGAAATGAAATATATTCATTTGACTTACTTTTATGTTGTATTAAATAGCTCATTAATACCTGTGTGGATGCTGACTATTGATTCAACTCTAAATTATAATTTAGTACTATTGGAAGGTTGGAAGAAAGGGAGTATGTTTGCCTTTTTGGGGGCTTATTGGTAAAGAATGTTTGAACCTTTTCTTCTATGTAGGAAATTAAAAAAAACAATTTCTAAAAATGAAAAATTAATAAATAGCAGTCAAAATGAGTTATTTTAAAACACAAGAATAGACGTCTAGTAGTAATGTGAATGTGTAAATAAACAGAAGTCCCTCCTTCTTCTCCTGGAAGTTATTCAGAACAAAAAACGATCACAACAACTCCCTATTCAGCAAAATGAGGAGACAATATAATCCCCAGGTTTTGTATTACAGGTCAGGGCTGCCAGCAGAGCCGAAATGAAGAAGAAGCTGTGCAGAAGGAAATGGAGCTGACAAGCCATGGAGTGAAATCATGGCTTTGAGAGGGACCAGAAACAGTGCATCTCAGAAAGTACTAGCACAAAAAAGCATGTTGAAAATGCAGGACTCACTGTGAGGTGCAAAATCTATATTCTGTTTTCTAACATCAGCATGAAAACTGGGGTAAGCTGAGCTGACACAAGATACTTGTTAGAACACAACATGATTTTGAGAATCTGAGGATGTGAGACTATAATAAATTTATCCTGTCAAAGTATTATTTTTTTTTTGCAAGATATTGTCATTCTTTTAGAAGGAAAAGAGCACTTTTGTCTTATGAAATCAGTTTGTCTGAACTGCCTCATTGGTTCCACCCCTTGTGCTCCTTCTCCAAAACTTTCACAAAGTGGTTCAGGAAAACCCTATTCATTCATAGGTAAGTAAATAAAAAAATCTAGAACAGATTAGATAGAAAAATGGTGGAAGAAATAAAGAAGTGAATGATTAATTATTAACAGAATATTCAACAGAAAAAGAAAATGTTGCCTTTGAGCAAATGAAAATTATGACCAGGTATATTGCCATAATGAGGAAAGAGAAAACCTTAAAAAAAAAATCACATCTTAAAAAAATCCATGAAACAGAAATACAAGAAATAGAAAAGAGATGATGTTAAATAATAAGAAATGGTATGTGAACTTAAGAAAATGAAAATAGATCAAAAAACAATGGTGATATAGCACCTCTTGTATTACCCTGGATAGAGCTGGAACCCATGCTACTAAGTGAAGTATCGCAAGAATGGAAAAACAAGCACCACATGTACTCACCATCAAATTGATATTAACTGATCGACACCTAAGTACATATATAGTGATAACATTCATCGGGTGTCAGGCAGATGGGAGGGGGAGAAGGGGATAGGTATATACACACCTGATGGGTACAGTGTGCACCATCTGGGGAATGGACAAGCTTGAACCTCTGACTTGGGTGGGGCAAGGGCAATAACCTAAACATTTGTACACCCATAATATGCTGAAATAAAAACAAAAGTAAAAAAATAGGTTAAAGAAATGAAAAAACTAGAAGAAGCATTTGGGAGAACAGACATTGCAGAAACCATCTACCCAGAAGAACAAAAGTCATTCTATAATAAAGATACTTGCACCCGAATGTTTATAGCAGCACAATTCACAATCGCTAAGAGGTGGAAACAACCCAAATGTCCATCAATTCATGAATGGATTAGTAAAATGTGGTATCTTTATACCATGGAGTATTACTCAGCTATAAGAAATAACGATGATACAACATCTCTT
>CM052438.1:61352759-61406430 GCA_028533085.1 Varecia variegata
TGAATAATTTTCAAGAATATTAAACACCATGGCAATCATCAACCAAATGATTGCAAGAGGCAAATAAATGCAGTTTGCTTCAGTGACCTGTAGATTTTGGGTGATAATGGAAATAGGGTCCTTGAAGTACTGAAATATTTTCCTTCATGATCTTTTTCAATTTGCAAGTATATAAGAAGGTACTGTCAGCATTCTGTGTTGCCATGCTTACAAGTGTCCATAGAAAACAACTGCATAGAAACCAGTTGCTGAATGCAGTTAAGTGGAGCTAATCTATATTATCACTGTAAATTGTTGTGGCTCCATGATGCTTCAGTCCCGTGAATAATTCTGACTGATTACTTTTTTTTCTTCCTTGACCTTGGATAAACATAGACAAGTATTGTTTTACTATTCCAGGATACTACAAAAGTTCTTCAGGCTGATGTGTTTGTATTATTATCTTTATTATAACGATAGATTTTACTCATTTAACATTTTGATTATATCTTTGAAAAAATAAAGCAATTTTGGATTTAAAATAAAAATCCTGATTCCCTTCTACCCTCCAATCTGCGAAAATGATGCTTTGTCAAAGAAAGAGTCCATATGGTTCTTAATGATCTCCCCACTTAACATAGCTAATGTTTAAAGGCTGTAAACTGTACAGTCAAAATGCTTAAATCATTTTCATTGTGCTCACAAGTTATGGATTTTACTGGTTTCTTCAGTAGCCTGATCCACACACTAATAGTCTGCCATCTAAGGAAAGTTTTTCTAACTTCCCAAGGTAGGTCTTGGTCTTTTTTGGTTAATAGTAAGATTTTTATATTTCCACCATCCAATTTTGTGACATTCATTTTCTGGGATTTTCAAATACTTTCATATCAGCTACTTTTCTTTTAAGGCAATAGACATTAAATTCACCTTACCTTACTGAAATGGTTGTAAGCTTTTATTATGTTAGAGACTCTTTATCAGATTTGATTTTTAAAGAAATAAGCAATATTTAGAGCTCCAAGCACAGTTAAGTCTTCTCTTTCCATCACATCTCTTCAATTGTAAAATGTTACAAAATGTGACATGAATTAAGTCTGAGCCAGGATATAATGAAAGCCACAAAACACCACAAAAGTTCACTAATGGACATCTAAAAATTTCACATTCCAGAATATTTTATTTTTTAACGTCTGAATTAAATTTAGTTTCAGAAGTCTACTGTTTAGAAGCAGAAAAGAGTAATGCACTTTGCTCTCTTGCCTGAGCAATTTCTCCACGTATCAGAGTATTCTTATCACCATAAAATTCTGCCTTAACATTATTCATCCTTAAAATTTAAAAACATTAAACCTTCCTTTGACCTTACAATTCTTACATTTCATTGCAGTTACTGCTCCATTTCTCTGTTCCCTTTCAGAGAACTCCTTGAAGGAATTGCCTTTACACATTTCTTCACATTTCTATTTTCTCCTCAGCCTATTTAAATCAGGCTGTCCTCCCCTCCTTGTCCACTGAAAGTCCCCCCACTGATCTGTGTCTTGCCAAGATGAATTGCAATTACTTGTCCTCTTCTTACTTGGCATCTTTGCTGTTTTGATGGCTTGACTATTCTCTACTTCTGGAAATATATAATTTCATCTCAGACTCACTTGTTTTTCTTTCCACTTTGCTGATGCTTTCACTGGCTGCTACTTTTCTATTAGAACTTTAAATTTTGAAATATCCCAGGGTACTGTCCTGGGTCCTTTTATTTTCTGTATTTATGTTCTCTTCTTAGGTGAGCTCACTCAATTTTATGGCTTCAAATAGGATGTATATGCTGATGTCACTCATGTTTGTGTCATTTGTGTGAAAATGGACCTTTCTATCTCAACATCTTCATTTAATTAAATCTCAAATATTACCTTTTCAAAATGGAGTACTTAACTTTCAAAACTTTAATCTTCTCTCTCAAGTACCCCCTTTTCCATCTTCCATCCAGTTTTTCAGGAAAAAGTAGATGGGTAGGAATTAATCTTCATTCCTGTCTCTTCACAGTTCATATCCAATTTATCAGGCAAGTTCATTTGGATTCTGTCATCAGTATGAAGCTCAAATTTGACCATATCTCTTAATACCCACTGTTACAGTGCAAAGACAGGCAACATTATCTGTCACTGGGGTTGCTGCAAATGCCTACTGCTTGAGATCCTGCCTCCACCCTTACCTTCTAGAGTCCATCCTCAACTCAGCAGCCAGAGTGGTTTTTCTAGAACATAAATCAATCTTCCACTTGAAACATTTCACTAACATCCCAACATCCTTAGAGTAAAATCTAAATGTCTTTGCCTGACCTAAAATACTCAAACTGATCTGATATTTGTAGAACTCTGAATAGAACAGGAAATCCATTTCAACATGCCTTTTATCCTGTTTTTGTATCTCTGGGACACCCTTTCTTCCTTTTTAAGCCCAGAATACTAATACAGATATCAAATCATGTGTGCATTTTTGTTGAGGTGATGCACGTTTTTCTCACTCTTCTCTCTGCTTTTCCTCTACCCCTCCCCATATATACACTTTTGTTCAAGCAACTAGGCCATTCTGTATTCATTGGTGAAGGAGAAGAATAGGAACTAGCAGAAATGAGAGAAACTCCAACCCCCACCAGACTAGGAAGGATTCTCCAGAGCAGAATG
Source organism: Varecia variegata (assembly GCA_028533085.1). Taxonomy (NCBI): domain Eukaryota; kingdom Metazoa; phylum Chordata; class Mammalia; order Primates; family Lemuridae; genus Varecia; species Varecia variegata. The sequence continues at coordinate 61,355,417 of CM052438.1, forward strand.
GAGAGGAGAGATGAAGGGAAAAGTTGATAATGGAAGCATAGAGATTAGTGGGGCTTAGATGGGAAGGGTTGCATTGGAGTCACTATTTCGTCTGGTCAAAAATGAGTGCCTTGCCCCTTCATTAACCTGGGACTTTCTTCAGTCCCTGTCTTTCTTAAACCATATATACGATGTCTTCTACAAAGATAAAACAGCAGGGGCCTAAATAGCAAGTGGTGGTGGTGGTGGAGAAGGATGGTAAAGAACATCAACTGTACTTGTCCTTGGAAAGCTAAATGAAAGAAACACTAAATCTCCCTTAGGGGATAATATGTTTTCACCTCCATAATATATGGATGCTTATTCAGAATGCTATTAATTTATAAATCTGGGTGCAACCTAGTTGCCATTATTTGACATACAAACATCTCTATACTAGAGTTAAGAATATCTCGTCACCCTTTAGTACCATCTAAGAGTACCAATACATTTCTAAAAGAAAAAAAAAGAAAAGAAAATGAACAATAAACTTTCTAGTCAATAGACATTGAACCATTCCATATGGTGTGGGTGGGAGGAATACCTCCCCACAGCAGGCTGCTTCATATACAATCTAGGCACGTCTGCCAGGGCATTAGCCCAAATAGTATTTTTCAAAAACTAAATGAAGAGGAAGAGCCATGGAATTTAATCTACAACCTAATTCCTCTTTATGTAGAATTAACCTTCTCAAAAAATCCCCTTATAACTTGACAGAGAACTCTTGGACTTGGCTTACTTTACACTTTGCATGGAAGGGGAGGGAGGCTATTCAACATCTTCCCAGACAGTGGACCTCATGACTAGGGCATAAGCACAGGGCAAGTATTTATCCTACACTGAAATTTATATTTAGTACTCTCCTGTTATCAGGTAAAAGGCTTTGGAATCATGACTAAGATGTACAGCTAATATGATGCAAATATCAGTATGATAAAAGTTGAAGGTTGAGAGAAGGTTGAAATGCCAACTATTGGAAGTACCAATATTTGCAAATTTCAAGGATGCCTGGAAATCTGAGAGAAAGAGGATGAGGCCAAGCAGTCAGATGTGCTTGGATGATGTCTTAGCTCGAGCTGCCATAACAAAACACCATAGACTGGGTGGCTTAAACAGGCTGGAAGTCCATGATCAGGTTGCCAGCATGGTTGGTTTCTACTGAGGGCTCTCCCTTTGGGTTGCAAATGCCACATCTTGCTGTACATGACTTCCTCTTTGTGCAGGTATGGAGAGAGAGAGAGAGAGAGAGAGAGAGAATTCAGGTACCCTATTCTTATAAGGGTACTAATCCTATTATGAGGGCCCCACTCTTATGACCTCATCTAACCCTAATTACCTCTCAAAATACTATCACATTGGGGATTAGGGTTTCAACATATGAATTTTGGGAGGACAAAAACATTTAGTCCCTAACAGATGACCAGTGGGATCATAAGAATAGGTGAGGGAAAGCCCTACTTTCTCATCATGCTGTGGGAAGGGAAGGAGGGCCGTGGGGCGTAGGCTGAATGGAACCAGTTTGGGGGATATATGCGGTGAGGCACTGTCACCTGGGGGTTTTGATGTGTACTTGAACAGTCACGCCAAACTTCATCTTCTTGGGAAAGTCTTCCTGCAATCTCCTCTTTCTCTGTTATCCACTCATGCACTACACTCATGTTATCCACCCCCCAGAACCTTACTGGGAGAAGATACATTCTTCAAGACTCTAATAGAGCTCTAAGCATATCTAAGTATTGGCCCTTATTATAGTATGTGGGAGTTTGTGCATTTGTCATCACTTTTCGATAAGTTGCTTTTAAGCAAAGAATATTTATTCATCTTTTTGCCTCCACTTAGCGCAGTCCCCTGAATATATTAGTCAAATACTAGTTGAACTAAATTGAATTATCCCTATATAGGCAGGACTCCAACCAAGCTGTGCTGCATTACTGTCAGCCCTGTATGTTGGGATGGTTTCTTAGTTTTTTATTAGTTTCTGTTTCCCTTTTTACTGCTCTTTATCCTGAACTATATTTGTAGGGAGACAAGCAGGCATGAAAAAACTCAAATCAAGATCACAATTCTAAATCCTCAGGTGATTATAATTAGGGACATTTTGATATTTCAAAAGAAATATCATATGATGAGTATTCTTTAACTATAGTAAAAATATAGTCTTGTGTATATGTAAAAATAGTCTTGATGCCAGCATTTGTCACTAAAATTACCATAATTAGAAATAATCTCTGGAGCGCTACATTCTCAGTGAATTGAATTATAATTAATGGATTTCAACTTGAAATCCTTCACCTTTTTGAAGCATAATTCTAAATTATTAATCATTTTATATTCTGAATGACAATTCCACAGTCATAAAATTTGCATTATATAATATATTTTTCTATATTAGGAGCATACACATTCATATATACTGACATATTCACACACACACAGAGCACACTTGCATTAAACCTATCCATAGAAACACAGCTGTTAAGAAGTTGATGCCAATGTAGACATTCAAATAAATCTTGAACATCTTCACTTACCTTTTACACTCTTTGGCAAGTGTTTTGATGTTAGCAATGAGCACAAACATTGCTGACACTGACACCTAGGATGGTATTTGCTTTTAATTTTAAAAAGAATTTTTTGTCTACTCTTTATAAGTTACAAACCGGCTGTTGGACCAAGTAGACTGTGTTATATTTGAGTATGGAACATCGGCCCTGTCCCTGGTGATGAGCAATACCCAGAGTCAGGAATTTCTAATCTTGCACCAGCTACTTATTCCCAACTGGGCTCTGAGGGTGACATACTAATAACCCTCCAGGCAAACTGCACAGTTAGTTAAAAACAGAGTGTTGGCTACGATTCCCTGCCAGGACTCCTGCCTGGTGAGATAGACTGGACCATGTGTGGGCAGAGAGGATATCTTTCGTCTCTTCTGTGTAAGGCTTAATTCAGAGGGAGCACTAAACCTAATGCTTCTTGTCTCCTAATTTAATATTGCCCTCTGGATTTTAATCCTTTAATTGTGAAAGGAGAAAGCAAGTATAGCTGGTGTGAAACTTAGTTTATAAACTCAGTCTTTGAGGAACTGTAAATTTATTTTACTATAACTTAAATTTGATTTTGTGTTCCTATTTTCCTGGATATTGGAAACACAATCTGTCAATTTTGTGTTACCCAGGTGGCATCTAAAGTTCCAACTGATTTATATAGTGCCAAGTCATGGGATGAGGTGATTTGATCCTTAGAACTTTTAGATGCGTGGATTGAGTCTCAGTGCCTATTCATGCCACGTTAGTGTATATGGGGGAGATCCCTCTGTTGGTTTAGTACAACAGTAACCTGAAGGAAACTAGGTGCTGATGCCCAAACCCTCTTATCTCTACCATGCTACTCATGTGTGCCATTCTATTGTTTCTTTTTCACAGGGCACATGAGGCAGAGGAGGATCACGGGACAGGGCTGCATCTCTGTTCTTCTCTATGTAGATGTAATGGTAAGGCCACTTCTCCTTTAGGATCCTTTATCTCAGCCCCTAAACAGGTAAGAGATGTGTGTAGAAGTTTTATTAACTCTTTCTAAATACATTAGAGTTTTATTCATACCCCTTCCCCACCTTCAGATTTCATCCCTTGAAGAAGGCAGAACACAGGGCTCCTCATCATAGATCTTTCAGAAGAAGCAGGCGGGTCCCTGCTTTTCATCCCAAAATTCTGCCTACTATTCTGAAGTATAGCCTTTTGAAACTCAACGTGGTAGTTATTGATTCCTTTTTCCTTTGCATCATTTATTTCTTGATACAGTAGGCACTGAATGCCTTCATCATCTTGCAGAAGGGCAAGGGTGTTATGTGACAAACTTTGGTTAACACTTGAAAATATAAGCAGAGAAAATGAAATAGAATAAAATACAGAAAACATAGGATAAGACAGCTTAAAGAAAAGCAAAAGCTCTAACTCTCAGCTTCTCTTCCCCTGCACAACAAAACTAGTTCCACTTGTAGTATAATTTGTTCTAGCTACACCAGACCCACTGGCAGAAAGAGAAAAAGTATAAAGATTCATTAAAAAAGAAACAATATATATATATATATATATAGCACTATGAAGGATAAAATTATCAAAGACCAATTCCACATATATTTCCATGTTTTATTTCCACTAAAATTCCTTTCCCAATTAGCATGATCTTATAGTAGAAAACTTTCTTGAAGGTAAAATAATAGTGGAACATGAAAGAAAGAACCAATTTCTCCCTACATTTTAGGATGTATTGTACAAAAGGTAAGTTCAGAGAGTGCTTTCCAACAATTTTGTAAGAGCTAAAATATCTAGGTTTTCTGAATTCTAGTAGTTTTATCCATTTCTTGTCCTGTGTACTTAGAAGACTGCAAGATGAATGAAATAAAAATTAGTTTTGTGCCTTTCACTGTGTAAGATACAATAAAAATACCTAGTCATTTTTATCACCATAACTTGCTAAGACATTTAATATATTTAACTTATTTTAAAAATATTTTTCTCTAAACTACCTTAACTAATTACTTTACATTGGGAGAACTTGACTAATTTTCCTCTGAGCCTGCATTCTCTGAGCTGTATAATGAAGAAAATAATGATATAAATTTTTTTGTTTTCTATGGAGTAAGCAGGGTAAGAAATTTCCAATGATCAGTAGCATACTCAGCTGAATTAACTACCTAATGAATATTGACCATTTTTACTTTTATTAATTGTACTTATATCTCTGAAAATTCTTTCCAGTTTTTTTGTGGCTCCGTTTCTCCATTCCTTACATGTTAGCATTTTCTAAGAGTCTAGTTTTGATACCATTAACTATCTCTGGACAAATGGCTCAGGGATATACCACCAGCCCAGACCTCTTTTCTTTCTTTCAGAGGCTTAAATCCAATTGCTTTTTGGTTAGCTCCACCCAATGTGCTGTAGTCACTCCAAACTTGACCTGCCTTATGAACTAAGATTTTCTGAAACATCTTGTCTCCAGATTCCAATGTACTATTGAGTGATGTCACTCTTCATTTCTCAGTTTCCCTTTGTCACTTCTTTTCTTCCCTCCCATATCATATAGACCATCAAATCCTGAAGTTCCACATCATGAGCATCTTCATTCCCACACTTGTTGCTTTAGTTCAGGATTTTATCATCTCTTACTTGTTCTACTGCACTTGATACCTATCAGGATCCCTGGTCTTATAAATACAACCTCTGTCTTAGTCCATTCAGGCTGCTATAATAAAATACCATAAACTAAGTAGCTTAACAACAACAGACGTTTGTTTCTGCCAGTTCTGGAGGCTGGGAAGTCCAAAGTCAAAAGTCAAGGTGCTAGCAGATTTGGTATCTGGCAAGGACTTTTTTTCTGATTCATACGTATTCATACGTATTGTCTTCTCACATAGTGGACGGGACAAGTGAGTTCTCTGGGATCTCTTTTATAAGGAGAGTATAAAGGGGCATAGTCCCTTTCATAAGGAATCATGAGAGCCTCCCAAAGGCCTCACCTCCTAATGCCCTCATATTAATGATTAGGTTTCAACATACAAATTTGAAGGGGCACACATTCAGACTGTGCAGTCTCCATACAGCCACCAGAGATGAGTCTAAAACATGAACATGTTTGTTATTCCCCTGAAAATCCTCCATGACTCTACATACAGAACAAAATAAAACTCTGACTCATCATGACTTAGTCCAGTCAAACTACTGGCTCTTCAACTACTATGGTGCCTACAAAAATGCCACCGTATACTGTATGTTAGACCACTTGAAAATCTACAAACACAGTATGCAGTTTTATACACTTCCATTCCTCATCCTAATCTGTGAAGTCCCTTTCCCTGCTTTGTCTACCTGGCAAACACTTACATCCTTGCTCCTCCTGAATCTGCTTCAACTTGTCTTCCTTAAAGTATGTCCCAATTAGTTTTTGTCATTGGCAAGGGACACTTTGTTATTAGCATTCCCTTCTTTGTGTTATTCTTATACCCAGATGAATGTTCCATCGTGGCATCTATAAGTAGACTTTTGGCTCTGCCTCTTTGAGTAGCAGTCATGTGATGAAGGGAATAGACCCAGATTCATAAGAGGGTACTAATTGGTCTACATCACCACTGAAAAGCCTTTCTTTATCTTTTTGCCAGATAAAAATTGGCCTAATATAATGGGACTTTGAAACTGAGAAAAGATTTCTCTGAAGACAGCTCAGAAATAATTTTTCTTACTTTTAAGAAAGAGACATGCTCTTCTAGCATTTTCCAAATGTCATACTGTAGAATATGAATTCCAGAGATTTTATTTATTTATTTACTGAGACAGAGTCTTGTTCTGTTGTCTGGTAGAGTGCCATGGCATCTGCTTAGCTCACAGCAACCTCAAACTTCTGGGCTCAAGTGTTCCTCCTGCCTCAGCCTCCCGAGTAGCTGGGACTACCGGTGGGCGCCACTACGCCTGGCTAATTTTTTATATTTTTAGTTGCCAGGCCAAATTTCTTTCTATTTTTAGTAGAGATGGGGTCTCACTCTTGCTCAGGCTGGTCTTGAACTCCTGAGCTCAAGCAATCCTCCCACCTCAGCCTCCCAGAGTGTTAGGATTACAGGATACCACGCCTGGCCAAATTCCAGGAATTTTAAATGGATGTTAAAAGTAATTTTATGTGTAGTCAAATGTATTTGAGGGTGGTGTCTTGATTAAATCAAATTTAACAAATTGCTCCAGGACTTCTCAGAACAATAATTGTATTCCTCTGCACTGTGAATCTTTAAGAGAAAGCATATAGAATGTAATTTTCCAATTTTATGATGGTTAAATAAAATATATTTTTCACAGAATATCCTGCAGGAATACTTTTTAAGAACATTGTGTCTCTATATATTCCACTTGGGATATTTTAAGAGTGAATGAGGACATTAAAATAAATAAATAATATTGTTCTGTAATATTAATTGCTTAATCAATAATTTTTTATTGGTGGGCCTATAATTATATTCAAAATTATTTTTAAAAATAAAATCATTAATAAAAATTAAACAGATTGCATATCCATGCACATTATAACCCAAACCCTTCCTCTTTACTGATTATTTGAACTTTAAAAAATAAGCCAATTAGAATGATTATTCATCATACATATTCATATGATTTCTTCAGCTGCTTGGCTATATTTTTTCTGATTCATTGTTTTTTTTCATGAAAGTATTTTTTCAATATGGCCTCATTATTTTTATGATTTTCATAAAATTGCCAAAAGATTTTATAACTCCATTTAATGACCAATATATTTGAAATTGTTGGATCTTTAATTGATTCTTCTCTATATGCAAAATTAATATATTTCTAATTGAGAAAATAATTTCTTTATAATTACCTGGTCTGCTCAGAGCAAATTCTGCCTGATGTAATATATCACAATTCTAATTTTATTTTTATTGAATGTGTTGAATATTAAATAAAATGTTTTTTTAGGTATCCTTTTTGTCACCATTTGAAAACTTGCTCTTGACGTTTTTTAAAAGAACCAATCTAATTATATGTTTTCTCTACTTGTGACTCTTTTGAATGTTTTATCAAACGTAGATGATGAAAAATTGTAGATTTCTCTCAATTTTTTTATTTTTAGTGTAGATGATCAATTTATATGCTTAAAAATATCAAATCCATATCCATATCAAATTTTCTTCCTAAGAATCAAGATATCAGAACTCATCATTTAATTTGTTCAGTTCTCTACTTTCTACTTGATAAATTTGAAATTTTGCTATTTTCAAAAAGGTTTTCTGAAAATCTATTTGTGAATCTATTTTCAAATATGTTCACTCAAAGTTTCAAAAGCTGACTTTTTAAAAAAATTTTGCCACCTTCTTTGTAGATATTTTATGAATTTCCAGCTTAGTTTGAATAAATGAAATTAAAATTTAGGAGATTCATAAAAATTTAATGTTTCTGAGGGCATTTTTGAGTTACAAAGTAATTTCTTAAAGGCACAAAAATGTCTATGTTCTAACTGATGAAAAATCATTAGAGAATAAATTCCAGAAGAATGTTCTTTCTGAATTCCTTTTTTTTTGTATTCAGTATCAGTTTCATTTTGTAGTTTAGTTACTGTGAATATGTATAAAATACATACAATTTTTAGCCCAGTAGTTTCTATTAATATTTATATTGGTAGAATATTACAGATTTTCAGTATGTAATTAGAGTTTCATGTACATTTAATTTATTAAGAATATTCATGCCATGAAGGTGATTTCACTAAATTTTATCTTTTTATTATCATTGCAAAACAATTTTATCTTCAGTTATGAACTTTGTAACTATCATAAAAACATGTATAATAATATCAGATATTGTCTTCAAATAGAGTGAAATTCCAAAAGATTTATTTGATTTAATTAACTGGATGAAAAAAATTACTGATTTTTGTAATTAAGTAGATTTTCTATGTAAAGCATCCAATTACACTGATATAAAACTTGTATCATCTAAATGTTTATGTTCATTTTCTGCTAATGAAGCCATCACATTAATATTAATAGCAATCGCTTTGTACATGCATAAGTAAATGAGAAAAATTAACTTAAAAACTATCATTTGATCTAAATGAAAGTTCTATTTCACAGAGTACTATTAAATATGAATTCTTCATCTGTACTTAAATTCTAACCTCAAGAAATAATCTTCTTAAAATATTCACTAGCTTTTCAATTAGATGCTAATTCTTTAGTAAATTTTGTCTTCATGCAATCTGTGATATTACCATGCCCAGCCACCACCATCACACACCCCTTAATGTATGTTAAATGTGTTAAATGATGACAAATAATTTGGACAAATTACATACTCATTTCCAACTTTCTTTATAAATAAAAAATTTTATTTATTAACAAACATGCACTTCTTAGTCTCATAGTGACATAAAAAGTTTATTGCAAAGTAAGTGTTAATGAAAAATAAAATAAATTGCAGATTTTGAGCATAAAATATTTAATGAAACATCTGTAGCAAGATACACAGTCCGTGGCATATAAAATCTAAACTATAACTGCTCAGCATTTCTCATAAACATGACACATTTCCCACTCACCCCGCAGATAAGGAATGTGACAGTTTTGTTCATATCACAGGGTTGGCATGGGGCAGGCACAACTGACTGGTGTACCAAGTAGCCAGAAAGTGTAGCAGCATTGAACACTCTTCCACCCCTACTGAAGAGCAGAAGTTTTTAGCTTTTCGTAGCCTCTTAGATCAAGAGCACGTTATCAGCTATTCTTGAAAGGGAAGTAGTAGTTATGCTAAACCTAGAATAAATCAAGAAAGAGAGGCTAATTGCCTCTTGAACCTTTCCCATTTAACTCTGTGTTAAACTTAGGACTCTCTTACTGCACATACATTTCATGTGCCGTTAGACATGAAATGGAAGAACCTGGATATGAAAAATGAAGGCCCATCAAGGACATCTGGGACATAAATGGTTAACATTCTGGTCTGCAATCTATATTTTCTCTTAAGTGGGAACAGGCAACCCCAAGAGAGAAAGAAGTTGAACCTGTCACATGTCCTTGTAAACATGGTAATATAGTCAGTCCTACTGGCAAACAAAATAATGTTTTTTGCTGGATAGTCCTTATCTTTGGAATGCTTTTAGCAGGATGTGTCTTATCTATCTAGAATTGCTTATGGTATGCAAACCTTGAAACTGTGAATTTATGGGGAATGGCTTCCTGAGAAATGTCACAGGAGATATATAATTATATAAGGATAAATGGAAATGTTTCCTGGCCAAAGTGGTTCCTTCTGTGTATGTGATGTGACCTCACACATCCCTTAGACACTGCATATTTAAACCTAGAATGCATCCTTCTGTAGCAAGAAACGACCTTGGGCACTGCACTGGAGGAACGGAACCCTTCCTACTGTGGCAGTAACTTGCAATTGCTTGTATTCTTAAAATTATTAGCAAATCTTTATGCTAGGTAAAATCTCAGATTTATGTGAGTCTTACTGGAAAATCTATTTTTTAAATTTAAATAGATGTGGGGGTTAGAGTGTTGTTTTTCTTTTCTTTTCTTTTTTTTTTTACTGGGATGAATTGTATAGTGATGAAGTCTGAGCTTTTAGTGTACCTGTCACCAGAATAGCATACTGTATCTAATGGGTAATATTTGATCTCTCATCCCCATCCTAACTTCCCCTTTCTGAGTCTCCAAAGTCCCTCATACCACTCTGTATGAACATGTATGCCCCTCAATTAGCTCCCACTTATAAGGGAGAACTTGTGGTATTTTTTTCCCATTCCATAGATACTTCACTTAGGGTAATGGTTTCCAGTTCTATCCAAGTTGCTGCAAAAGACATTATTTCATTCTTTTTTATGGCTGAGTAGTATTCCATTATATATATATATATATATATATATATATATATATATACACACACACACACACACACACACAATATATATATATTATATATAATATGTGTATGTGTATATATATATATAAACATACACACATACACATACACACCCACCACTTTTTCTTTATCCACTCATTGGTTGCTGGACACTTAAGTTGATTCCATATCTTTGCAATTGTGAGTTGTGCTGCAATAAGCATTTAAGTGCAGGTGTCTTCTGATATAATAACTTCTTTTCCTTTGGGTAGATACCCAGTAGTGGGGTTACTGGATTGAACAGTACAACTACCTTTAGTTCTTTGAGGAATCTCCATACTATTTTCCATAGCAGTTGTACTAATTTACATTCCCACCGAAACTATGTGAGTGTTCCCTTTTCACTGTATCCATGCCAACATCTATTGTTTTTTGACTTTTTAATAATGGCAATTCTGACAGGGGTAAGTTGATATCTCATTGTAGTTTTAATTGGCATTTCTCTGATGATTAGTGATGTTGAGCATTTTTTCATATGTTTGTTAGCCATTTGTATCTCTTGTTTTTAAAAATGTCTTTTCATGTCATTAGCCCACTATTTAATGGAGTTATTTGTTTTTCCTTGCTGATTTGTTTGGGTTCCTTGTGTATTCTGGATATTAGTCCTTCGTTGAATGTGTGGTTTGTGAATATTTTCTCCCATCTGTGTGTTGTCTCTTTACTCTGTTGATTATTTTTTTTTGCTGTGTCGGAAGCTTTTTAGTTTAATTAAGTCCCATTTATTTATTTTTGTTTTTATTGTATTTGCTTTTGGGGTCTTAGTCATAAGTTCTTTGCTTAGACCAATACCCAGAAGAGTTTTTTCTAAGTGTTCTTTTGGAATTTTTATGGTGTCAAGTCTTACAATTAAGTCTTTAATCCAAATTGAGTTAATTGCTGTATATAGTGGAAAATCTAATTCTTTACCCGGATCATTCTGTTAATAATTACATAAAATGCCCACTGATTTTAAATATTTAAAATGAACAGTATGGAACAAGGGCTAAACTGGATAGAACTTTGGGACAGCAGGCATAAACCCAAACTACCCGCTACTTATAGCTTATAGCTGGGAGAGTGCAGAGCTCTAAGTAAGTTTGATCTCTAGGACAGAAACCTGCCACCAGTAGCCCCGACAACAGACATTCAGACATTCTGTTGCTTGGTATTGTTCAGAAAGAGGGTTTCCTCTTTCTGGAACTCCAGCTGCCTATCTGAATGAAAAGAACTGGATTGCCTGGTGCTTAGCAATATTTGTTGAGCAATTGCCTTGTATTGGTCTCACTTTTCATTGATTTTAAAAGTGTCTATTGTGACCAATGAGTAGGTTCTGAATCCATTTTGCTGAGTATCAATAAGCATTTTATTTTCAATAAAATAAAATGAAATGGAGTAGAATAGAAGAGAAAAGAATAAAACAGAACAGAAAATATCTGATACAGGGCTAATATCCAGAATCTACAAATAACTCAAGCAAATCAGCAAGAAAAAACAAACAACTGCATTAAAAAGTGGGGCAAAAGACATGAACGGAAGTTTTACAAAAGGATATAGACAAATGGCCAACATCACTAATCATCAGGGAAATGCAAATTAAAATCACAATGGGATACCACTTTTCCCCTGTTGGAATTGCCATTATTAAAAAGTCAACAAACAATAGTTGTTGGCAGGGATTCAAAGAGAAAGGAATGCTTATACACTATTGATGGGACTGCAAATTAGTAAAACCTCTATGGAAAACAGTATGGAGATTCCTCAAAAAAATAAATGTAGATTTACCATTCAAACCAGCAATCCCACTACTGTGTGTCTACCCAAAGGGAAAGAAGTCATTTTATCAAAAAGACACCTGCACTCAAATGTTTATTGCAGCACAATTCACAATTGCCAAAATGTGGAATCAATCTAAGTGCCAATCGACTCATGAGTGAATTAAGAAAATGTTATATATATACACTATGGAGTACTACTCAGCCATTAGAAGGTACTAAATAATGTTGTTTGCAGCAACTTGTATGGGACTGGAGACCATTATTCTAAGTGAAGTATCTTAGGAATGGAAAAACAAACACCATATGTACTCTCTAATATTTGGGAGCTAATCAGTGGACACACATGGGCAGAAAGAGATGCAAAGGTCATTGAAAATCAAGAAGTGGGAGGGGGGAGGAGAGGAGGGATAAAAACCTACCTATCAGGTACAATGAACACTATTCAGGTGATAGGCACACTAAAAACCATGACTTAAGCATTATAAAAGGTATCCATGTAACAAAAACATTTGTGCCCCCTTAATATTTTGAAATTAAAAAAAGAAATCAGAGGGGAAAAAAGAAAATATCAAGGTACACTTGCCTATGGTAATGTTAGATATTGTTTCATTATAAACTGGTTATTTGTAAGTGTGTATGAGTGTGTGCATGTGTGTGTGTGTGTGTGTGTCTGTGTCTGTGTGACAGTGACATAATATAAAATATGTCTAAGACTGGTCAAGGTGAAAAAACAGGAATATCATGGCTTTAATTATGAGATAATATGGTAGTATTGTAATAAAACTTTGTTAAGAGTACATTTTTTAATAACTTAAGTACAATAATCTTGCTTGGTATAGAATCTAATATCATGCAGTATAAGTGTTTTAAGAAGATATTGTAGAGACTGCAAGGTTGATATCAAACATTAGGACTTAAAATTTATGTCTTAAATTAAACATTGAGGATTCAAGATTAATTTCTGACTAGCAAAAATACAACTCCTTATTTAAAATAAAAGTCACTGGAAAATTATGTGAGGTTTTTGAATATCAAAGCTTTTTTAAATGACAGTTTGCTTGAGTATAAATAAGTCATTTCCATGTGAAATAAATTTTCTATAGCATATGCTTGGGTGCTAAATTAAAAGTACTTTATAAAATGCCAATGTTCATTTTGTAGAACCTCAAATATTTTGGAAAAAACCCAATTTAAACTTGGTTAATGACAAACACAAGAAGGTTTACCTCACAATGTGCAACAGTGGCATGAAGGAGAATGAACACATTAAATGGGTATAATAGGAAAGAAGAAAGTAAATTTATCCATTTGAAATTTTGATTCTGACCCAAGCCTTCAACCTGTATAGTTTGTACTTTCCATAAATGCCATTATTATTTCAACTCAACGAAACAAATTTTTGAAATATTGAGCAATAATTATGTTCAATGTATTAAGATTGTAAAAAGTGTAAAATTTAAGAGATATTTATTCCATAAGTCCATGAAGACCAGGCTTTCCCAAAACCAGGATGGCAGACAACTTTCAAAGATGGTCACAGAAACCACTCAGCCTTCTGCTATGTTGGTAAGAGAACTGAAAGCAATGTGCATATGCTATTACTAAAATAAAGCACATCACAATGCTGGTGTTGAGTGCTGTTATAATATTTACAGAACACTTATTCTGTAGTTGGGACTCTTCGAAGTGTTTTATGCAGATTACCTCATTTAATGAATGTTACCACCTATCTATAGTAATCCATAGATAGTTACTATTATTATGCCCATCATATGGGTAAATGAATGGGTGAGGGTGGGGGAATGTAGCTTGCCCTAGGCTGTACAAAAAATTGGAAATATCAGAATCAATTCAAATCTGCATGGATCAAAAACTGCACTCTTTCCCCTATGTCATTTTGCCTCAGCAACTCCCCCCCTACTCTCTGCTCCTATTTTTCTTTCTTTATTTTACCTGAAGTTTCAGACTCAATGCTATGTTTCTCAGAGGTCATTAACTATTTGTTTCTTTCTCCTTAAATGTTCCCCACACAGAGAATTCAGTTCCTAGTCATGTTCTTCTGCCTATACTCATACCTCATACCATCTAAGTCATTGCTGGGGAATAGCATTTAAAAACTGCAGACTTTCATAATTGCATGAAATTGTCATAAAGGATATTTTGGTGAATTATGCATTTAATACTTAAATATTTGTTAGTCAAATGCTCAGACAATTCTAAAACTTAAATCTTACTGCAGCTGGTAGCTTACATCTAACTTTGAACATGTTTATTGAAAACCTTCATATTGAAGTGAAATGTCACCTTATGGTTTTATTCATTTATTACACAAATATTTATGTTTATCATATACCTATCACTGTTCTAGGTACTGGGGCTATGTCAGTGAACAAAATAAAGATCCCAGAATTTGTGGGATCTTCTACTTTCCACTCAATTAGGCTGTAATGATTCTATTTACATTCTTTTTGTGATGCTTATCTTTCAGATGTTGAGAGATAGGTTTTATGTACATGTTTAGTCTTCTTTTCCTAAGTCAAGTGTTTTCTGTTAGTTAAAAGGATATTTGTGGAATGTATTTTAAAACCTTAAAAAATACTTACAGAATTTACACCTCTCTGGAAGCTAAATATTTCTCAGAATGGCACAAAAGGGAAGTATCTTAATGTCAAAGTAAAATGGAGTTTGATAATTGCTTAATCCAGAAAATCTGTGAACAAAGTGAACTGTTTGGGTTTCAGATACATTCTTATATAAATAAGCTAACTTTTAAAGACTAATGACTTCAGTGGTTTTTTTGGATCACATAGAATTCCCTAGCTAGGGCATTTTTAAAAATTAATTAATTTATTTTATTAATATATTCCTGGCTGGGTGGAGTTATTCATATTAATAATTTTTTTCCATTACCCTTATCCTTCTGCCCATGATCTTTTCCTCCAGAATTATTCAACTATTTTAGCTAAGTCTCAGATGATTCCTTTCTATATTTATATGTATATACACAACTAGGGGAAGATAATGAATTGATTAAAAACCGTGTAGTCTGGCCGAGTTTGCTCTGTCAGTTTTCCACATTGAATAGTCTCAATTCTTGATGAAAGGCAGCCAGTTTCTTTGAGGAATACATCCTTAACATCCATTGTGTTGGAAACATTTTTCTGTCAGTGACTTCATTCTCTTCTGAAATCACTGTTCTTCTCAAAATTAACCTGCGTCCTTAAGAAGGGCCAGATTCAAATGTCAGGTGTACATGTGTGCAGCACCTGCACTGACTGAAAGTCACCTTGGAACCAGAACTGCAAGTTGCATTTCTGGTCAGAACGTATAGAGACATGTTTGACCAAGGGTTTTAAAAAAGTCAGAGATCAAATCATTTTTGAAAATCTCTAAAAAGGGATTGTGAAGATTTAATTTTTTCATCTCTTTGTTTTTGTAATTATCAACTCTGCAGTAAGGCTTCATGCCTAAATTATGTTAATGACAGTTCACTGCTCTTGCAGATCCCTCAGAGAATATTGTCTGCACTGAGGTGAACTTCATTAAAAGTGCTGTCAACCTTCTTTCCCTAATTTAATAAGAATATATAGTTTCAGGAAAATGCAGGTATATGACACAAAGCCATATTCTAGCAGCTTGTCATTTCATTGTGGAATATTCACCAACATCTCAATGTATTAATGGTGAAAATAAGATAATAGACATCTTAAATCTGCAAATCTGGAAACTGTCAATATTAAATTGAAAAAAGAAGAGGAGAGAAAACGGTTATAAACCATATCTGCTCCTATCCCTCTTTCTAATATAATTCCCTCTCTTTGTTTAGTGACTTGGATAAGAATCATTGAAAAATACCGTGTCCCTTACTGATAAGTCTTTAGTCATTCCCAAGAAATTTTGGGGATCCTCCAATTTTTCTGAGTTGTATCAGACAAATATGTTCAATTATGGTTTATTACAAAAAATTTAAAAGTTAGCTATGGCAATTTTATGACCTTTCTCTTTCTAACAGCAAAATAAAAGACACCTCATTGCTCCATTTAATACACAGTAAAGCCATAGTAATTTAGTTATAATAGTCCTCCTTATCTGTGGTTTTGCACACTTTGGTTTATGGTGCTTGTGGTACAGTACAATATGATATTCTGAGAGAGAGAGAGAGAACATGAGTGCGTGCATATTTATGTAACTTTTATTACAGGATATTGCTATAATTGTTCATCTTATTAGTCATTGTTAATCTTTTACTGTACCTAATTTATATATTAAACTTTGTCATAGGTATGTATGTGTCTGAAAAAAACAGTACATATAGGGTTCAGCAGTTTCAGGCATCCACTGGGGGTCTTGGAAAGTATCTCCCACGGATAAGGGAAGATTTCTGTACCTTTTAGACTTTGCACTAATTAGACTTGGAGACATAGATATGACTATTCTGTATACAAGATGATTGGGCAATTAGCCTCAAATTAAGTGCTAGATATGTGCCTTACAGGGTAACAAGAACTGGCAAAGGTGGAAGGCTCAAGTAACTCATTTATTGCTACTGGATTCCAAGGAAGTCAACATGGTAATGTGACAAAACTACCAATCACATTTGTATGAGTTTTTAATTGCTACGTAGAAAATTATCACAAATTTAGTGGCTTAAAACAGCACACATTTATTTTCTCATAATTTTCATAGATCAGCTCGACTAGGTCCTCTGCTCAGGGTCTCACATACTCAAAATGTCAGACAGGTTGGGATTTTGTCCTGGAGACTCCACTAAGGAAGAAACCTTTTCCAAACTCATTCAAGTTGTTGGTAAAATCCATTTTTGTATAAGTTTCCTGTGGCTGCTATAACCAGTTGCCACAAACTGAGTGTCTTAAAATAACAGAAATGTATTCTTTCACAATTCTGGAAGCGAGAATTCTGAAATCAAGGTGTCCCCAGGATTGTGCTTCCTCTGAAGGCTCTAAGGGAGGATTCTTCCTTGCCTCTTCCAGTTTTTTGTTGGCTGTCAGCTTTCCTTTGCTTCCTCTGCTCAGAGTCAGATGACACCAATCTCTACCACTATGTCCCATCCATCGCAGCCTCCTCATCTTCTGAGGGTACTGCCTTTTCTCTGGATTTATGCTGGAGGCTGCCCTCAGGTCTTGGAGGCCACCTACAATTCTTTTCCATTTGGGCTTTCTCAATACAAATGCTTACTTCATCTAGCCAATGAGGAGGAAGGTTTTTAAAATCACCAAAGGCCCAGTTCTTTTAAGGGCATTTATCTGATTAAATCGGGCCTACCAGGGATTAACTGCAAATCAACTGAAATAGGATGTTAATTAATCTGTAAAATATCTTTACTTTTGCCTTATTCTGTTGGTTAGGAGCATGTCACCGTTTCTACCCAATGGGAGGGGATTACGCAGGGCACGAACACCATGGGGTGAGAAATGTACTGATCACCCAAGGGCCTGTCTCTCACAGGATCCTCAAAAAGTCTACATGTTTTCTACAGTTGGTTTTCTTATCAAGAGCCAAAGAACTAGTTTTACTTCTTATGTTATTTTAATACATACTTGTTCAACTTCTTCATCGCTACACATCATAGAGTCTCATGTGAACATTTGGAAGATAAAATTTACTTCACTAGACTCATGAAAGACCTAATATAGTTCTACCTCTTCCCTAATGTCAAGTTCAGGAATTCATCTCTCCATATTAGGGAATCTTTTAGTAATTGAATT
This sequence comes from Varecia variegata, assembly GCA_028533085.1. NCBI lineage: Eukaryota > Metazoa > Chordata > Mammalia > Primates > Lemuridae > Varecia > Varecia variegata. Next base: position 61,373,375 of record CM052438.1, read on the forward strand.
ACCCAATGACTGTTTGAATGTACCCAATGTCTGAAAGCTCACTATTTCACGCGGTGCTCCATTATCATTGTAAACAGTAAGAGTAGTTTGAAAAGCTATCCTAAAATGAACTGAAACTTTTTTTTCATTACTGAAAAACAATGAACCAAACTGTTTTGGGTTAAATGGTACTTCCCCAAAATTCATGTCACCTGAAACCTCAGAATGTGATTTTATTTGCAAATAGAGGCTTTGAAAATGTAACTAGTTAAAATGAGGTCATACTAGACTAGAGTGGGCCCTAAATCTAATGATTGGTCTCCTTATAAGAAGGTCATGTGAAGATACACAGAGGGGAGAATGCCATGGGACAACAGAGGCAGAGATTAGAGAGATGCAGCTACAAGCCAATGAAGATTCCTGGCATCTGCCAAAAACAAGGAAGCATTTTTCCCTAGAGCCTTCAAAGGGAACATGGCCCGGCTGACACCTCGATTTTGGACTTCCAGCCTCTAGCACTGTGAGAGAAAAAATTTCTGTTGTTTTAAGCCACTCATTTGTGGTAATTTGTTATGGTAGCCCTAGGAGACTAATACACAAACATAAAAACACCTTCCTTATCTTTTACTCTGAAATATCACATTACAAGATTATTCCCTCTTACTTATGACACTCTATCCAATACCAACATTAATCTTTTAGTCTGGCTTTCTCCAACCTAAAATCAACAATTCCTTCAAATATTTTTGATATAGCACAATTATAATACATCTTTGTTTTTGTACCTCAAAGATTTGTAGTTTGTCAAACTTTTATTAAAATATCACAGCCACGACTAAATATACTCCAGAGGTGAGATTTCCTAGGCAAAGTAAAATATGTCTGAATTTAATCTCAGAACAGAACAATTCTATTATTTCCATGTAATATTATGTGAAGTTTTTAAATAGCATCCTTAGAACATTGAAACATATCACATTTGTAATCTACTAAAATTTCCAAATCTTTTTCTATGAACTTTATCAATGTCTGGTCATATCCAAAATATGCTTGTGCAAGAAATTTATTGGTCCAATCTATAGACCAATATATGTTCCTATTAAATTAATCTCAGTTTGAGGCTATACTTTCAGTGATAATGTTCTTTTCTAATTTGGATTTTGAATGCCAGTGCATAGTATCTCTTCTCTAATTTTGTGTGGCTTGAGGATTTGACAAGCATGTTATCTATATTTTCATCTATGTTGCCAATAGAAATGACAAGCAGATAGGATAAAGTTCATAAAAATAAGATCAAGATAGAGTTCAGTGGCATGTAAATATAGTACTTCCTCTAAGTAAACATGAACAAATTATCAATATTCTTTTTATCAGAGAGGAATCTATAGAATAATATCACTATTTCTCAGTATTTTATCATGTAATTCACCAGATCATAAATTACCTAGCATAGCATGTGTTCAGCAAAAATTTTGCAAGGCTTATAATATTATATTGATCTGCTAATAAAATAACAATTTAAAAAATAAAATCAAGCTATTTTGTCATGATTAATTTGGGGAGGAATTTTATTGTTTTTAATGTCTTTCAAATATTTACAAACCATCTATTTAATATGACATTCAGGTTTGCTTACAAGTTTGTGATTGGTGAAATGAACGTTTTGTCTCTTCTTGAAAATTTACTCTGACTCAAAAGTTCTGATTTATCAGCAATTTTAATTTTTTTCACTTTATAATTTACCTTTATCAAACTATCCCACAGCACATAATTTCTTTTATATGAGTATTACTTTGACATTATATGAAGTTATTAATAGAAAACACACAAGCCAAAAACTTTACATTCTCTAATCTTCAAGTCAGTCATCAACTCTTCTTAGATTTTTGAAGACATGAAAATAAAAATCAATTCAAATAGCACTCAAAGACCATATACACTGGTAATGAGGTGTAGCAGTCAATTTTAAGCCTCCTATTTTCCAGGATTTAGCTGAAATAACCCTCACCAGTCTCTTCGATTTTTGTCAGTCTTGTTTTGAGGCTATTTTGCCCTGCTGGGTCTAAACAGAATACAGTATTCAAATACATTAATAAGCCATACTGAGAATATGGCATAAGTGGGTTTCTAACTCCTTAGGGGCAAGGGTGGAAACATAACACATCCCGTGAACACAGGTGAATGCACTTAGTTATTCCTGAGCTGGGAACTTTCATCATTTTGGCTCTGAAACCAAAGTCTGTGGTTTGATCTTCCTAGAAGGTTCCAGAACAGAAAGTGAGCTTAGTTTGTCTCCAAATTCTTTTTCTCGGTGCTCTGAAAGAATGCCCTGCTTGCCTGATCCCACCACGAAAATTCCCAGGAGAATGAAACCTTTGCTTTACAGGTGTCCATAGAAGACTCCATTTCGTTGTATCCCAGTCCCAGAAATCCCATAAACATCATCTTCCTCCTTTGTGGATCACAGGACTTTTTACTTTCATCCCTTAAGATTTCTCCTTTGAAATGAGGCTGGAAGTCATACATTTCAGTCCTGGTATGCTCCTTCACCACTGCATAGAGGGGGACACCCAGCTTGTCCAACCTGGGTTTCAGGGAGGACAGGTCCGCAGGCTGACTCTGCTTTCTGGGGCTTGACTTGGAGCAGCGCCAAGGCAGCAGCCCCCGGGCTCCTCCACCCACAGCCCATGTCCCCACAGGGGGACCGGTGGGTCCTGCGCCCGCCCACGCGGACCTCAGCCTCGCGGGGCCCGGGGAGCTGCACCCACCGCGAGCGCTGCCCTTCCGCCTGCCTCCTCTCGCTCTCGTCGCCCCAGGCCCCGAGAGTCCTCTAGCAATTTTGATTTTTATCAAAATAATTAGTACATTTTGTACATCCTCACCTGGTGTTGCAATTTCCTGTTTGTGGTGGTTGTTCTAAACTTTATGATTTGACCACCAGTCTCCTTAAGGGAAAAGGCTAAAGCACAAAAGACGTTGATTAGATTTTCGTGATGTGTTAACATTACTCTCTTTTCCTGGAGCAAGAATCTCATTCCATTCTTCTTTGTTTTACTGTAAATATAGCGGACAGCATCCTTCTTTCAACAGCTTCAGAGAGACCCTGTCGTTAAGGAGCGCTTTGCCTTCCTGGCCCTCGCATTCACACCATTTGCATCACTCTCCTGTTTTAAGTTCTGACTTGGGAGTGGGGGAGGGGACGGGTGTATACCTACAAGAAGAGTGCGATGTGCACTGTCTGGGAAATGGACACACTTGAGGCTCAGACTGAGGGGAATGGGAGAGACATGGGCAATATATCTAACCAGAACTTTTGTACCCTCATAATAAGCTGAAATTAAAAAAAAAAGAGAGACTATTTTCAGAGATCTCCTGCAAAATGCAAGCTTTATATTTTTTGCCACCTGTGTCCTATAGGAGAATTTCCTAAATTGTGCTGTGTGGGTCATTAGTGTTCTGAAAGATATTGAATTTATTTTTAGGAGAAAATTAAAGCTTTAGTATATAAATATATTTGGGAAATAGTCACTCTATAGCTTTCCTCTTGGTGTCTCGCTGTGTAGTTGCTAATATGTTAAAATTAATAAGGATGATAAATTCTGCAGCAAACGAACTCCTTAACTTTGCATAATATAGAGTTTCACAGAATTACTTGAGCACAAAATATTTTTTCTTTGGAATACCTCTTAACACCTATTCAAAAGAATACATTTGAGAAAGCATTGAATGAAGGCATTAACACTCAGGACTTTGGTATGAATTACTTGATCATATGAGTCAGAATGACACAGAGATGCTCTTTCTAGATCCCCCCTTCAAGAAGAATTTCTGCACCTGTGTGGGGAAGGCAGTCAGCACACAGCTTGCGGCTGACAGTTCTGGGAGCAGCTTTGCCAGAGTACACAGCTCCTAGGGGAGCTGTCTTGTGGTGACAGAGCAAGACAGGGTATGAGGATCTAGTCCTTTAGGGCTAATGTGGTACATTTCTGATGGGCAGTATTTGCTCCAGAGCTTTCTCCTGGGTCAGCCAAGGGTTTTTCATGCCTTCGTTGCAAATCAACTTCTTTTTGTACTTAATCCTACATCCTCCCCTTTCTTTTCTCAAGTGGTAATCCCACATCTTGCACCCCAAACTACATCTCAGTGTCTGCTGCTTGAGAACTTCTGTGATAGATGGAAGGCAGAAATTTAAACAAAAAATGCTTTGAGGCTATTTTCTTTGGACCAATATATATTAGTGAGAGTTGGGAGGAGAAAGTCCAGGGCAGAGACAGTGTTAGAGCAGCAGTGGGGAGAGGAGAGGTGCATCCCACGTGGATTAGACACATGGACAGGGAGACCATTACTAGGAATGTGTCAAGGCAGGAGCAGTAAGGAGAAGGAAAGAAAATAAATGATTCCAAGGACGAATATAGTTGCTACATTATTTTGGTTGGCCTAATGATAGGTCTAAACATGTCGTGTTTCTCTGGTCTCAGGGCCAAGGACAAAACCAGCCTTAATTTTAAACAAGACTATAAATTAGAGTTTGTGCCAGATTGTCGGTCCATTTCATTATCTTGCTTAATTTCAAACCTCTGCTGAAATTAGCTGCAGGAAGTGGGGATGCTGATTCAGCAGAAATATTTTTGGGCTGAGATTTATATAAAGACAAATAAACTAGTCAATTCAAGGGAAGATAAAATCGCCTTAAACCAGTCATTGGGCTAAATTGAATTGATTCATTGGGCCATTTAAGCAAGAATGCAATTCCAAAATGTGGTCAAATTGAGCAAGTATTCTGTGAAACTACTATCAAAATAAGCATACACTAAATTATATCTAAAACAGATATAAAATGCTACTGTGGCTAGTACAGGTAGAACTAATCACTAAATTCAATTCTCAGCTACCTTAGTAGCCACCAAGGATTCTCTCCTTGACCCCTTCACAGAATGCTCTCTCAAAAAGGCAAGTGTCATTTTTAGTTATGTAGGAAGACTGCATTTTCAATTCAGTTCTTATTTTGTGAGAAGGGGATGTTTTACTTCTTGTTTGGTGTGGACATTTAGACAGTTAAAGTAGTTTATAAATCTAGAAAATAAACAAGTATACCTTACTTCAAGAAATAATGCTATGGGCTGGGCGCTGTGGCTCACACCTGTAATCCTAGCACTCTGGGAGGCCGAGGCGGGCAGACTGTTTGAGCTCAGGAGTTCGAGACCAGCCTGAGCAAGAGCAAGACCCTGTCTCTACTAAAAATAGAAAGAAATTATATGGACAACTAAAAATATATATAGAAAAATTGGCCGGGCATGGTGACACATGCTTGTAGTCCCAGCTACTCGGGAGGCTGAGGCAGTAGGATTGCTTAAACCCAGGAGTTTGAGGTTGCTGTGAGCTAGGCTGATGCCACAGCACTCTAGCCTGGGCAAAAGAGTGACAGTCTGTCTCAAAAAAAAAAAAAAAAGAAATAGTGCTATGATTTAAGCATTAGTTGTCTCATTCGTTATTGTTTGAGTGAAGTTTACTTTTATACAGCTAATAGACATGAATCAACTCAGAAATGGTCATAGGGTTTAATTATTTTTCTATTCACATATTTGAAAGTTGAATATATTTTCAAGGAAAAATAGACATAGTTAATCTTAATAAAGGCTCCCTCAGAAAGCTAAACATATATTTCTACTTCAAATCTACTTCCCCTCCCATATTCTACTTTCTGAGGATTTCTGTGGATGTTAAGTATGAAAGGTAATTTATGAATATTTGTAAAAATATAAGATATCATAATGCATTGTTGTTCTTTGCTCTTAGAGTTGAACCTGAGTTCATCTCCAAGAAAGACCTTTTCTTTCCTTTGATAGTGGAGTTTACTAGTACCTATATTGAGTGTTGTGATTCTTGTTCTAAAAGATTGGTTTTTGAGGTCAATGTCTCCTAGGGAGATGTTGAAACCCCAGAACATACATAGGCTTCTCAAAGAGTTACTTGGAAGAAGTAAAATGTTACTATATTTCTGATGATAGATGAAGTATTTCTGTTTGCATGTCATCAACATAGAATGAAGAAGAAATTAATATGTCCTTACTATCTTTGAGGTATTCTGCTAGATGAACTAGCCACACTGCTCAGTATACTCATCAACTGCAATCAACTAAATAGGCCATAAACTAATTTTTTTTGGTAAGAAAATTAAGTTGTGTAATATTCCCAAGATCTCTTATTTTTAACCTGTGGAGATTTGACTTGAACTTTAAGTTCTGAAGTCTGTGTCCTTTCTGGTTCACTAAGCTACCTCAATCAATAATGTTCCTTCCATCAATATTTAGTCTATATAACATTTTACATTTTAGAACCAGTTTTTTTTATAATTACATTTATCTAGACTTACTATCAAAAGACTTGATATCAAAAAGAAAATAATCTTTACAGGATTTTAAAGTTGTTGAAATAGGAATCTGAAGAGAAAGTATATGTTATATTAGTATTTTTAAAATTATGCTTTGTTATTTACTAGTAGTCCATGAACAATACACAGGTTTGAATGAAGAAACAAATAAGTAAATTTTTTGATATACAAAGATTCCATTAATGTTTACACTTAGTTCACTGATAGTTTGGCTAAGTTGAAACTCAAAGATATAAACTGGGTTGGCATACCTTTTCATCCTTAGTGCCAGCTAGGCAGAACTAAAATGGGATGAGGTTGGTTCCACTCAGTGGGTAGAACTCAACTGTTCTTATAGCTCTGGCCAATGCTTTTTTTGAAGAACCTTATTAAATTTTAAATGACCTTTGAATTTGTTTACCAATGCCTTAGCTGTTTGATTTGCGACATGGAAAATGAAAGACCAGCAGATGAAAGACACTCTTTTTTGGTCTACAAACTATGAAAACGAATAGTAAAAACTAATCAAACCATTTTGGTCATTCATTTAGATGCCCATAGTACTAGCTCAGCTGGTCAATGAGTCTGTATCACCACCATTGCCACCATGGCTTCCTAGATCCATCATCATCCTGGATTTGGCAACACATCCTCCATTATAGATGAGAGAAACAAGGAAGGACTCGATGATTTGATGCAGAGGATACCACTGCATGTCAGACTTGCATCTGCTGATAAAAGTTGACCATTTTTTCTCACCACAAGAGAAGCTGTATTGCAGGGATGATGGTTTCTGCCCACTCCTGGCACACTGATCATTTCAGATCTTTGACACGCTCTCAGTGCTTTGATACCTCACTACTGTTGATACTTTCCAGGTTATGGTTTGCTGTTCCAGTCATATCTGCCTGCTTCTACCCCATGTTGTAGGCTTCAAAAGTAATCTGCGTCATGTTTTTGGCTTTCTAAATCATTTTTACTCTGACATTGGGTGCTGTTTATTGCAAAAGCTACTCAACAAGCTAGTAGTCAAGATATTTTCTTGACCTCTCATATCTCGTACTATCCATAGGCAAATGGTTTTGTCTAGTGTTGAAAAAGCCTATTCAAAAATAAAATTAAACAATTTTAAATCTACTTTCCTTATCTCACTCTGGTCCATATACTTCAGTAAGGCACTGCTGTTGTTTTTTTTCTTTTCATTGAATACAGCTTTCCTTAAAATAGATCATCTCCTCTAGACCACTTGGTGTGTAATTCTCATAAAAAAGGTGAGGTATTATACAGGCTTGTTTAAAACAAGTTCTATCCTGACTATTCCTGGGCATAATATATATTTTTTTAATCCCTAATAGCAACCTTAGGCTCATCTGGTTAGTACACTAAATACAATAAAAGGTGACCTAAGGTATTCATACTAATTCTAGTTCTGCCACCTGGATTCTGTTTTTGAGCTGACAGGGTCCTGGATCATCATAATGATCACTTGGTTGAGTACAGTGCACACTAAGTCTCCCAGTAGTGGCCTATGTTGGTCAAAGTGGCAAACATAATGTGCCTCCATAAGTTTTATAGAAACTTCGTCTTATTTTTTACCTGACCCTTCCAAACAAAATTCTGGGTTCAAGTAAGAGAGGGCAGAAGAAAATGTTAAGTTATAACTCTGGAATGAGACACAACAATTTGATTGGGCGGAGTGGGGGGAGATAGAAAGAACAAAATATCATCATGGTACCTGGGGAGAAAAAATTTTGGACCCCAGAGAGTATGATGATGGGAGGGACATTAATGATCTTTGTCTTCCAGAAGCACCCTGAAGGATTTCTCATTAAGGTAAACACTCATGTGGCTCCCTAAACTACTGCATCAGGCACCTTAATTTAATTGACTACTGTCATCTCCTGCCAGATGCTCTGATCATGGTTTGATTATCACTCTCATTAATCTTATCTAAAAAGTGATCAGAAACTGCAGAGCATGGTCTCAGCTCTTGGACCTTCCAGGTAAAAACAGCTATCAGTATTTTTGATATCTTCCCAACACCTATTTCCATAACAATTGTGTATTCATTCCGTAAGTGGGCAAATGCCTCCTGGATAGTGGCATGGGCAAACAGAAAAGGTGGACTCATTCTGCTCATGAAGTCTCATTCAAAACAAGATCTGAAAACAATTATTTGAACTGAAATGGTTTGAACTCTAAGGTATACCAACTGACTGGAAGTCCATGATGAGGGTACTGTCAACCTGGGCCCCCTGTTGATGTAGGTCCCACTTCAGGTTTTAGTAATTTTAAAAGCACCTTTTTCATTTATTTTCATTTTTAAAAATTTTTAACGAGGACACCATGTACAGCCCTAATACAAACACTTCTTGTGTGGAAGCTGGACATTAACTGGCCTTCCTCCCCAAATCATGGTGATTTATACCTTAGTGGAGGTTATAAAAGTCTTCCATGTGTTAAAGAAATACCAGTAGATTATGGTAACTTTCAAATGATTGCAGAGGTCTCTCCAAGATGAAGCTACCCTTGATTACTCAGGAGAGCTTTCCAAGGGAAAACTAACTTAATATCTATATAGAGGTCATGCCTATGATGAGAATCATCCAATTAGAAATGATGCTATAAAATTTATCTCTGACTTTAGTTGAAGTGATACCTTGGCCATGAAAGACATTCACGTCAGTGTCAACTCACTGTCCTAGAATGTTTTATGGTTGATAAAATTGTCCTAGGCATTCTTGCATACGAAGGCAGAATCATTGTAATTATTAATACAAACTGATGTACTTGGATTGATGCCTCAGGAAAAGTGAAAAGGTCAACATAGGAACTTAAGGAGAAAGCCAGGTGGACCCGATGGTTTATGGGATTTGTTCAGCTGGTTAAATACAGGACGCTAGGGGCATGGTTGAAGTCAATACTGCAGGTTGACCTCATCCTGTTGCTTGGATTAGTCCTATTGTGGTATCTTTAATTAAATGCTATATGAAAAAAATTGCACAAATTTTATCTCAGACTCTATCAGTCATATTAATCAGAGTGGCTCATGAAGTTGGAAAATTCACCATAAGCCAAGATGGTATATAGTAGAGGTATAAATATGAGAGGTAGATATTGTTGGGAAATGTGGATTTTTTTTTACACAAATCTTTACATTTCTGCTCATATTGTGAGCAGAAGCACTGACAGCTATTCCCTGACTATCTTTCCAGGGATGTTTTTATAGTGAACAGCCTTGGAAGATAGGACAGTGCATCCCTCTGGAGAAAAGAGTGATTTGCTTAAAACCTTATAAGAGAGAGAGAGTCTCTTTCTGGAATGAAGGATAACTTTCTCACTGCCTGTTATAAAATTTTGGGTTCCCTAAGCTTAGGGTTCTTCTCCTGTAACATGTGTCACCTTACCCTCTTTAGGTGACCTTTTGGGAATTGTGGCTTGAGGATCTGGCATAAGAAGATAATGATAAAACTGGTACTTACATTGCTCTGTGAACTAAATTTTTTCTTTGGCTCAAGTGTCTTTTGTTGTCTGTAAGCACTCATAAACCAGTGGCAGGATAACATATTAACCTTCAGATAGATTAAAAATCATAAACATTTCATAGTTATTGATATATATTACTGTATTAGTATTAATCAGGTTTCTCCAGAGAGACAGAACCAAAAGGAATCCGTATGTAGAGAAAGGGGGGATTTATTAGGGGGAATTGGCTCACATAATTATGGAGGCTGAGAGGCTGAGAAGCCCCATGACAGGCTGTCTATAAACTGGGAGCCCTAGGATGCTGGTGATTGGCTTAGTTGAAATCCAAAAGCCAGAAAGCCAATGGTATAACTCTTAGTACAAGGCTGAAAGCCTGAGAACTGGGGGCCCACTTGTGTAAGTCTTGCAATACAAAGACTAGAGAACCTGGAGTTCTGAAGTCCAAGGTCTGGAGAAGAAGGGTGTCTCAGCTACAGTGGAGAGGGGGAGGGGAGGGGGAGGGGGAGGGGGAGGAGGAGGGGCAGAGGGAGAGAATTTGTCTTTCCTCTGCCTTGTCATCCTATTCAAGTCTCCATCTGATGGGGATGGCGCCCACCCACATTGAGAGTGTATCTTTCCCTCTCAGCCCATGGACTCACACACCAAACTCCTCTGGAAATATCCTCACAGACACACTCTGAAATAATGCTTCACTAGTTCTCTAGATATTCCTTATTCCAGTTAAGTTGGCACCTAAAATTAACCATCCCAATCACCCTTAAAGTAGCAGCATAAGTAACATTAAAGAAAGAAAGTGATCATCCATATTATGTGTGAAAATGGGTGTTAAGTGGGAAATAGTAATTCCCCTGATATACAACTGCTAGAGGGCTAAATTATTGGGGACTTATTTTATTTAGACTCTGATCTGAAAATGAATCTTTCTGACAATGGGGATATACTCTGTCAGTTTCCTACTCTGGCTACCAAGCAAGGAAAACAATGGAGTTAATAGAGATAGTATAAGCAGGGCAATGTGCTAAGGGACAGAGGAATGGATGTACATGTTTAAGTAAACTAACAAAAGTCATCACCAAATTAACCAGTAAGGCAGATTGTCAGTATTTTGATGAGTGAATTTCAGGAAATAAACTTTAATCAGGCTATTGTTAAGACAAACTTTGAGCATTTGAAAATTATTATATAACATACATATTATACATGGAAACCACATTCCATTGCACAATGTCCTAATATAAGAAGTTGTGGGACATGATGAATATTAACAACTAATCTAGAACAATCTAGGAAAAGAAAGCTCTAACTCAAATTTTGAAAGGAATAATTCCATCAATCATACTTATCAATGGTTATCTTCAATGGTGAGAGAAAAGGAACTGGACGTTAGAACCACTGAAAGATGTACTGAGTTGTATGTATTTTTGCTTAAGTTAATATATCACTAAATTTATATAGTTCTGACCACAGAAGTTAGATTCTGTTATTTTCAGCAAATTGGTTTGTTATCTTTATAAAGATGAGAATTAAAGAGCCCTCCTAGTTATTGCCACTCCTAGGTATATCATGACCAGAATGGGCCCAACCAGATCAGCAAAATGGTGTCTCATATGGGCTCTTTGCTGCCTTATTAATCAACTTTAACGATTGCTCCCTGTCAGCCAACTGAAATATGCAGTGTGAAGAATAATTGCATGCCATACTGTCACCAGTATTAGGTCTACTATGCTTTGGTTATCCTGATCAGGAAAGGTCACTTTGAGGAGGTGGAATTTGGGCTGAGACCTGAGGTGGTTATATGAAGAGGAAGCACATTCTGAGCAGCAGGAAAACCAAGTACACTGGTACTCAGACTAACTATATTTACTGTACTTTTTTTCCTACTGGAGAGCAGTATGAAAAACTTGGACCACTTAAAGAATCCATTATTCACTATAATACTTATGATCAGCATGCTGATTTCCTAAAATGACATTTGTTTTTTGGTAATATTTTTCCAGTATTACCAGGCTGAGTATACTAGAATAGATTGTACGTTTACATTTGTTCGGGGGCCAGATGCTTAAATTACATTTGCATTTTCCAGCAAATTTTACTATATTTGATTAATGATAAATTTGAAGTCACTTTTTACAGCTTTTTTTTCCCCAGATAAAAAAGCTCTGCTTACCTTTTTCCTCCATTGGCCATAGATAGATAGATAGATAAATAGATTTGTAATAGTGTGGAAGGATCACTGGATCGGTTGTAAAAAACACGCAGAAAGGTTTATACCAGTTATTGCCCAATTTCAACCTCTTTGAGAGAATATTAACCTCTTTTGATCACCTCACAGGGTTATTGTAGTAATCAAATTACAAAATGCATGTAGAAACGTTCTGTATCTAATGTGCTTTATAAATGTACAAGAGTAATATAATGAATAAGGAGACTAAAGAACCTTTTTTTTTTGGCCTCAGAGCTAATTTGGAAAAAATTTTTTAAAAGTTTCCTCACCTTCCCTTAACTTAGAGATACTTTCCTGAAATGGATTTTATAAAGATTATTTTCACCTGAATTCTCCTGTATTATTATATTGGTTTTGACAGTGTAACTACTAGTCTTTTCCATTAAACAGATTTTCTCAGATTTTTTTAATCACTGAATGAAGGATAATATTTACTCAATTCCAAATTATAAAATAAAAATGAAGAAACCCAATTAATCCGCTACCTTTAAGGACAATGTCATCTATCCTACTATTCAGAAATTCACAATTTATTTAATATATGAATATTTGGCCATAATTTTCAAAGAAGTATTTTAATGCATTTACAACTGAAACTGAAACAGATTATTCATTGACAACATGAAAAAAAATCATTGAACCTTCCATTTTACACATTTAAAATGAAGTACAAGTATAGAATTCCCTACACAGAATTTCTGCTGACTCTCCATGAAGCTTCACTGAAGTAAGCTTTGTGTTTTTGCAAATGTGCAGTATAAATTATTGCAAGTTAAACATATTGATTTAAATAACCTTAATTGGTTTTTTCTTTAAGCTACTCAGTATTGATCACTTCCCCCCCTGCCCCCCCCCCCGAATAAACAGAAAACTGATGAAATTGCAATAATTACATAATCCAGAGAAAATATCACTGGGGGAAAAAAGGAATGGAAATCTTCATCTCTATAACAATAATCAACCATACCAGTTGTAAAGGAATAAATTCAAGTGAAAATATATTTTAAAACAATAATTTGTTTTAAAAAGTGGTGATATCTTAAGTTGTTTACTTTGGGTAACAGAAACATTTGTGATATTCTTATTCTATAGATAAGATAATCCAGGCTCACTGAGTTCTAATATGATGATCATCATCTTTATATCATCAAAATCAACATCTATATATCATCATAATCAACATCTATATCCAATAACAGAATAGCAGCAAATACAGTCCATGAATGGAAGGTCTACCATCATCTCAACAGTTAATGTTTTTATTATTTTGTTATGGTAACTTTGGCAGATAGATATTATGATCATTGTACAGAAATAAACCACATGACATGGCTCATTCAAGGTCACACAACTAGGACTTTATATGTTTTCAACCCAGAAGTCAAAGATTCAAATTTAGTTTGGCCTTACTTTATACCCTACCATTCTTTTTGTTACACCACACAGCCTCTAATGTGTAAACTAGTTTCCGCCCATCCTTTGTTAGATATTTACTAAAAACTAAATTCTCACTATACACTGCAGGGCTAAAGACAAACTTAAGAGCATATAATTAATATTCCTGATCGTGATAATAAGCATTGGGATGGAATAGATTTCATTTGCCATGCTCTGGCTATTGAGAGAATATCTTCATTATCAAAAAAGGATAGGTAAATATTTGAATTGTGAAAAAATAAATTATGGAAATTCCATGGTCATAGCCTTTTATTTTTCTTATATCTGTTATCTATTTGTGACAACCATTGATCAATGGTTCACTTTCTCAAAGTAGAACTGGCATCACAACAAAATTTATCCATTAATTCACTAGTTTGTTTATTAGTCACATACTATTCTTGGTGCTAGAAAATTAATTAATGAGAATTAATTATGAGCAATTTCCCCTGTAGGAGAAAACAGATATTAAGTGTTTGACTACATGGTGCTTTGAGACCATGTAAGATCATGTAATGGGGTAATAAAACTGTTTAGATATATGTGAAAATATAATCCTGAGTTTTGAACTAGATCTAAAAGAAGAAAAAAGGTGGTGAAGGAAAAAATTTCCAGGAAGCAAATACATCATATGCAAAGGCCCTGTGGCAGGCAGGGAGAAACTAATATTCAGTAAGTGAAGAAAAGCCTGTGTAACAGACCCCAAAGAGCACATGGAGGAGTATGGTGTAAGATGTAAAGTACATTAGGCCTCAGCAAAAACAATTATAAATTATTCAAATATTTGGAAGCTGGCAAGAGTAGATGGATCAAGAAAAGGTCAGAGTTGTGTTTCAAAAAAGATTACTCCAATTGGAATGTGAAGAATGTGAAGAATGGCAGAGGTAGTTGGTGAGATACTATTCAGAGATGCCTGTGATATTTTAACTTGGAACATTCTGGGGTGAGAAGAAGTCTGCCTTTGTAATTATATTCTGCTTAGTTCAATATTTCAAGGATATTTGTAGCCTCAGATGATAGATACCAAGTACAAATTTTGATTTAATTTATTTGGTTTTACTGAGAAAGTAATCTTCTAGGAATAGTCAAAAGTTACAGTAGATTTGGTACAATGATATATTTTGAGGAAGTACTGCAATATTTTCTAACTTTATCTTAGGTGGTATATTTGCAGTGGAAAATATTTCAACCAAATAATTGAAAAGCAATCTGGTAAAAGAAATAATATTTTAGTGGCAGGGTGGTGAATAATGCAAGCTACAGTGTTATTGGGAAAAGGAACTTGTAAGACACTTGGGACACTGTACGTAGGCTTTGAAAAATAGAGACCAACAAGAATAAGTTTGGTTAAGTAAAGAGCTTGACATGAGTGGACAACCTATAAATAAAGAGGGTTGTGCTAACATGAATACACTAAATTCAGTAGAAAAAACGTATGCAGTAATACTATTTTTTTCTACACGAGTAGTGACAAGTAATAAGTTTAATTGATTGATTTTTCATGTTCTATAGATATAGATTACGGGAAAAAAGAAAGGTGAAATGAGCCAATCAGAATGAGTCAAAAATGTATTAACAGTATAAGACTGTCATGTTGTTAACAGTATGCTGTTAAAGTCACTAACAGTATAAGAAAAGTAATTTAAATTAGATTATAATGATAATGGAGAGCCAAAGAAATGCCTTAGAGAAAAGATGGCTAGCCAGTACTGTCAGACATGAAACAAAACTATTCTACAAAAGAATCCAGTAGTCTGGCAAAGAATTTTCACTGGTATGTGAGAACAAAAGGTTTCCACCAATCAGTCAATTAATAGCTACTAACAGTAATGAGAAAGAATTGAACTTACTGTTTAAAAGTCCATTGAGCAAATTTTATTATTGTATTCATACTAGATTTTTTTATTTTTCTAAAATTGATAATGTCTTGATGACAGTTTTTACTTTGTTGACTTGTGGATTAGTTGTGTCAACAATCTGATGACATCAACATGAAAGAATTTAGACATCTTTACTAAGGATTCAGAATACTGAGTCTGTCCTGAATTCACTTCTATGGCTTTCACTACATATCTTTTTGTGTGGAAAGGTACATATTTGGAATCAGACACATCTGGGGTCAAATGTGTCATTAACCAATTTTATGATTTGGGGGAAAATAAGGCACTTCTCTAAGCTTTAGTGCCTGGGAATAGCATGTGCAAATGTCCTGTGAGAGAAGATGGAATGACATGGTTAAACAACTGAGAAAAGGTCTTGGGACACAGAGAACAAGTGAATTGTGATGAGAATTAATGTTGGAGAGTGAACTAAGGTTCAAGTCTGGCAGAACTTCCTTGCATTTTTGTCAATCTCAAAATGAGTTTAACACCTGAAGCAGAGAAATGGCAAAATGAGGTTTGTTTTGCATATATTTAGACCTCAGTAAATGTTAGCTGGCATTTTTATCCATTTCTATGTACTGAAAACTTTTAGGAGACAGGTGATATGTCGTACCAGCACTAAGATATACACTACACATTTCCTGATAAGTAATGAAGTGAAAAGTGCGTTCACTGATGCACTGTAGCAGAAGCGGAGCCACTGCATCCACTATGCTGAACAAAGACCCTTGACGGTATGCAATCTCACATCCCGGACAACTCCAGCGTTCAAAGAATGCTGTCTCAGCAGTAATATGGAGTGCTGTTATTAGCAGCCTTGTGCTGTCATATACCATTTTCCTGGGCTGCTCTTTATTTTTACTTGGAGTTTATTTTATTTATTTATTTGAAAATAGGAATCTGTGCAACTGTTTAATGAAATTCATATATAAAAAAGGCTTTCGAGGTGACTGGTGAATAGTAATGAGAAGGGTAGAAATACAACAGGTTTATGTTTTTGCATAAATTTAGGCTTAGTATTAGTTACTGAAATATTTCTCATAGAAAAATATGACTCCAAGTTTAACACATTGACTGCCACACTAGCAAATTTTTTTTTCCTTGGGGCCATGGTGTTTTATTACGAAAATAGAATAAAAACTTCGAAAACAAAGTTGTCCTTTCTGATTTAATGAAAAATTTGTTATTTTGTATTGTTTTCTGTGTGTGCACTATATGCAACTTGAAAAATACTTCACACAGCTCCCAACGTGAAGAGACGTGAGTTACATATGCTTCAGGAGGTCCTGGGCTCACAACTAGCGTGAATTAAATACAACTCACAGGGCAGTTAATGTGTTAAAAGTGCAGTCATGTAAGTTATCTGAGCATCTTCTCTTTGAATACAGAAATATGGCATATAAAGTGTTTGAACTTTATAAATGTAGACATCATAGAATGTTATAATATAGGAATATTTTATGATATTTCATAAAATAAATCCAAAAAATTTAGGACATGCATAGATTTCTAATGTTAACAAATTGTAGGTCAAAAAGAAAAAATACTGTATTTGTATGAATAATTGGAATTTCAAAGGTTATAAGTGCATGGCATTCACTTTACTATTTATTTTTAACAGTAATTTTCAGAAAAAATTATTAGTTAAAAAAGGCATTATAGATTTTATAAAAAATTGCTACTGGCCAAATCAGACAATTTTAGAAATCATAGGGAACTTTGTTCCATCAATGGTGACTCTTTAATACAATCCATTTAGTTCCATATTTTATAAGTAGCCTTTTCTCCAAATGCAAATACAAAATGGAACCACATAACACAAAGAGGGAAGCAAGCTCTCTAAACTCCTTGAATAGAGGACTACCTATGTATAGGAGCCTAGGCCAAAATGTATTCTAAGGAGCTCTGTGGTCTTATCAATTAAGTCTATGGAGCAGCACATTCAGACCTAAGTGACTTTCAAATTTCAAGTGAATCGTCTCTGAAAACAGCTAGCTAAAAATTATTATGATCAACTTATACTTTTTTCTTGGATTTGTGAACGGGATAAAAAAATATCAGTATTGGCCACGTGAGTTGTTGCCAGTTCCAAGATATAGTTTTAACTCTACACATGGGTCATACTTGGTTGCTCTTGTAGGAAAAGCATTGCAAACCATTATCATCATCATTTTTTACCTGCATTATATCAGCACTCTAAACTCGTTTGCATGTATTCACCCTTGACCTAGTTCAATCTATTTGCAATACCAACAGCAAGAAGTCATTACAATGGCTTCAAGGTCTACGTGATTTATTTCTCTCATTGTCTCTCTGACCTCACCCCTTCTCTCATGGTCTCCCCTCTTTCCTCAATCACACGAGGTAAAGCCCTCTCTTAGGGTTGCATTTGCTTTTTCTTCTAACTGGAATGTTCTTCTCCTACAGGGAGTAAATACGGCTCTGTTTTTCAATTCTTATGTCTCTACTTAAATGTAATCTTACTGAAGGCTTCTTCCTGGTTACCTCACCTACAAATACACACCACACTTTCCCATCTATTCCCTGAAAACCCAGCTTTATTTTTCTCCTTAGTATGTAGCACAATAAAATTTACTATATCTTTTACTTACTGATCTTGTATTTTTCCCCTATGAGAATATAAAGTACTGTTTCCTAGTGTCTACAAGGTGCTTGGTGCATATTAGATGCTGGATTTTTTTTTCTTTTGCCAAAAGCATGAATACTTTGACAGTGAAGTAGGAAAATCTTCAAGTACTAGAGGTTTCTTCCAACTTCTTCCATTAAATAAAGGTCCATTTAACTTTATGTATGTCAGAACAGAGTAGGAATCAGATCAGCCTCTGCCTTTCCTTGTCCATTTTCTGCCTGCCTACTTACTGATCAAGACTGTACCATTGAGCTTCTGGGATTTGATGTTAATTGTGTTTATTTATTTTGGATTTCTTGATATTTCTGATACTTCCGTTTTCTGCTTGATTTCTTTTCTTACTTTGTGCTCTAGTCCCTAGTTTATTTTTTTCCTAATTAATGCTTACAGAGGAGATTAGATCATAGCCTTTTTCTTTTTTAAAATGCTGAAAGACTAATTTTTGTACATATGGGGTATGACTAGGGGTAACTATTGCTATTAGAGATTAAATCTCTGCAGGAAATGGTGAATGTAGCTACAAATGAAGTTTCAATGTTTAAAAAATAATAGAATCAAATAACACAAAAGTCTAATCATTTTATTTTTCCATAAATTTATTTCATTTCACATAAAAAATAGAAAAAAATTTTAGGACACTGTGCTTATACACACAAATACTCTTTGTATTATTTACATAGATTGATATACATTTTAAAAAGTACTATATCCATCAAATGCCGGCAGATAGGTGTTAACTAAATTATTCTGCTAGTACACATCAACATAGGGGAGACTGATACAAAAACAAATAATTCAAAATGGGTTTATATTCTTATATTTATTTGCTAGGGTTACTGCAACAAAATGCCACAAACTGGGTGGCTTAAACAACAGAAAACTATTATCTCACATTATAGAGACAAAATCTGTTCACATTCTAGAAGTTCAAGATCAAGGTGTCAGCAGGGTTGATTCCTTTTGAGGGCTGAGAGAGAGAAGATATTCTATGACTTTCGCCCAGTTTCTGGTGGTTTTCTGGCAATCTTTAGTGTTCCTTGGCTTGTGGAAACATCACTCCAATCTCGCCTTCATCTTCACGCAGCATTCTATATATGTGTGTCTGTCTCCAAATTATATTGTATTTAAGGACCACTCTAATGATCTCATTTTAATTTGATTATGTCTATAAAGACCCTGACTCTAAACAAGGTCACATTCTGAGGTAATGAAGGTTATTACTTTAATGTATCTTTTTTAGGAGGAGAGTGGGAGGGGGATTCAACCCATAACAATCCTCCATTGGAGTTATAAATAAAATTTTTGGAAATCTTGGCCTAGGGATAACAAGAAAGATTTTCTAGTAGACGTGACACTTGGATTGGACTTGAGAGACTAAGTGCAATTTGACTGTGCAAAGAAAAAAAAGAGAAAATTATTCTAGGAAGAAGTATTAATAAATATGAAAACATGAATTCTTTCTCTTTCTCTTTTTGTTTTTTGTCTGTTTGAGACAGGGTCTCACTCCATTGCCTGGGCTAGAGTGCAGCGGCATCATCATAGCTCACTGCAACCTCAAATTCCTGGACTCAAGTGATCCTCCTGCCTCAGACTCCCTAGTAGCTGGGACCACAGGCATGCGCCACCATGCCCAGCTAATTTTTTCTATATATATTTTTAGTTGGCCAGATAATTTCTTTCTATTTTTAGTAGATACGGGGTCTCGCTCTTGCTCAGGCTGGTCTCGAACTCCTGAGCTCAAACGATCCGCCTTCCTCGGCCTCCCAAGTGCTAGGATTACAGGCGTGAGCCACCGCGCCCGGCCTTTTCTTTTTTTTTTTTAACATTTTCACTGCTGGTCTGCAAATGTATATTGTAATCCCTAGAAGGACCACAAACTAAGAAGTATAGCTAATAAGCTGATAGTGGTGCTAAATGGAACACTAATAATAACAAAAACAATTAAATTATTCTAAAAGAAGGAAGGAAAAATAGAAAAAAATGAGAAAAGAATATAATGGGAAAAACAAATTGCAGGTATATTGTAACTAAATCTTGTCAATATTTTCATTAAATGTAAATGGTCTTAAGGCAACAATCAGAAGGCTAAGACTGGCAGACTAAATCTTTAAAAGTGAGACTCAATTATATGATGTCACAAGAAACTCACTTATGTACAAATGCACAGATAGATTCAAAATAAAGAAAAAATGTAGCACGCAAACACTAATTAAAATAAAACTAGAGTAGCTAGATGAATATTAGATTAAAAAATAAGAATAAATAATACTAGGATAGATATAGCTACTTCATAATTATAAAGAGCTAGATGAATTTATTAGGAATATAATACAATCCTAAATGAAAATGCAACTTAAAATGGAAACTTAAAATATGTTTTGTAAAACAGACAGATCTTAGAGGAGAAATGGACCAGTCCACAATTACAATTGGAGATTTAGATACTCATCTCTCAGTTGTTTATAAACAAGGAAAATATCAGAATGATCACTTAAATACAGCAGACTATGTCCTTTTCAAGTGAACTGGAACTCTGGCCAATGGAAACTGGTTATATGCTGAAAATAATTTAATAAAATCAAAGCAGTATGGAGTATATTCTTTGATCACAAACACAAGTCATAACAATTAATTGAAAAAATTCACAAATTTTTGGAAATCAAATGGTACAATTCAAAATAATTCATGGAGAGAAAAAGAAAACAATAATGGGAACATTATAAAATATTTTGAAACTGGAGACAATGCAATATCCACAGATGAAAATTATTGAATGTAACTTAAACAGCACTTAGAAAGAAATTTATAATTTTAATGCTTATATTAAAAAACAAGAAAAATCTAAAATAAATAATTTAAACTTATACCACAAGAAGCTAGTTAAAGAAGACCAAATTGAACCCAAAATAACTAGGAAGAAATCAATGCAAGACAAAACAGATAAATAATTTTTAAAAATCCTTGAAAATAAAAGCTTATTTTTTGAAAATCCCTTAGTCTGACTGATCAAGGAAAAAAGAGAGGAGGGTGGCATGGTGGTTCATTCATACCAGTAATCCCAGTGACTCAGGAGGCTGAGGCATGACAGTAGCTTGTGCCCGGGAGTTCCAGGCTGCAATAAGCTATGATGATGCCACTGCACTCCAGCCTAGGCTACAGAGTTAGATTCTGTCTGGAAAAAAAGAAAAAAAAAAAAGACAGAGGACAAATTATTATCTGGACGAAAGGGAGATGATGCTATAAATTCTACAGATGTTAAAAAGACAGTAAAGGAACACTATGAATGTCTTTACATCAATAAATCCTAATACTAGATAAAACAAAAAAGTCTGTTAAAAGACACACTATACCAAAACTGAACCAAGAACAAATAAAATTTTAATAGTCTTATATCATTTTAGGGAACAAATTCTTATTTAAAAACCTATTATTAGAGGAAATTCCAGTCCAACAGGACACTATTGGTGAATGCTATAAAAAGTTAATTAAAAATAGTTACATGAAATCTTCCAGAAAGTAAAAGAAAATAAAATGCCTCCCTACTCATTTTATGAAGCAAGCATAATCTTGATCATAAAACCAGATTAAAACAGTATAAGAAAACAAAATCCCTCATAAACATAGCTGCAAAAACTCTTAAAATAATCACAAATCAGAAATAGAGATATATAAGAGAACATGAACAAATGAGTTCTCTCTCCCCCACCACCCACCAGATCCCCTGAATGAAATATTGAGTTAACATTTAGAAGTGAATCATTATAATTTACCATTTGGTCAAAATAAAGGAGAAAAAAATGTCCTGTGATCAATAAAAAGATAATAATAATTGAGAAAATTCAACATTAATTCATGGTGAACTCCCTGAGCCAAGTACGAATTGAAGGAAAATTTCTCATCCTTTTAACCATCATGTAAGTAAAGCTTACAGCTGAAGTCATACTAAATGCTAAAAAACTGATATCTTTTGCTCTAAGATTGCAAAAAAGAAAAGGATATCCATTCTCCCCAATTTTTATTATGCAGTAGTGCTATACGCTGATATGACAATAAAACAAGTAAAAGCATACAAATTACAAAGGAAGAAGAAAACTACCATTCACAGAAGACATAATTGGGTACACAAAAAATAAAAAAATCTACATATAGTGCTGCTAAACGTAGTGTGTCTCCAAGTTCACTGAATACAAAGTCAAGAAAAAATTAGTTGCATTTCCATACATTAAAGCCACGGAACTGGATATTGAAATTAAAAAAGCAGTAATAGAAACAAATCTTAGCTCTAGTAGTTATGCTGAGTTGGCATCAGGTATACATTTTAGGTAAATATGATGGTGTATTAATCATATTGATTATTCATGAAGATATTATCCAGGATGAGAGTATAATGTCTTCATGCATAATTCATCTAGGGAGTTATACATAAATATAAAAGACGTACAAAGGTGAGGTACTGTGAAGCTTAAACCGTTAGAATTTGGACAGATGAGAAGGAACCAACAAAAGAGTCTGAGAGAGAGAAGCTAAGGAGTTAAGAGAAAAACTAGGAGTGACTTCAATCCAAGATAGTTGCAGTTTCAAGAGGGTATTTCAAGGAAGGGTTAATTTTCA
The DNA here is from genome assembly GCA_028533085.1 of Varecia variegata. Lineage (NCBI taxonomy): Eukaryota > Metazoa > Chordata > Mammalia > Primates > Lemuridae > Varecia > Varecia variegata. Next base: position 61,396,015 of record CM052438.1, read on the forward strand.
ACTGTAAATCAGGTTCAAATTCAAATATTAGAAGCCATGATAACAGTTCAATGGATTTGGTAGTGTAAATGTCATTGTGGACCTTGATAACAGCAGTTTTGAAACAAATGCTAGATCAATACAACTGGATAAATTGGCCCCAAGGGTTAGTGGAAGGGATGGAATTGGAGACTTTACTACAAATCCACTTTAGAAATATACCTATACTTGGAAAGGAAGATTGGAAGTCAATGTGTATTTAGGCAAAATAAGATGATGAGAAGGCAAAAAGCACAGGTTTTAGTTATGACCACCCTTTGGTGATCATTTTCATTTTTGTACTTTCAATTTTTTCTCTAAATTGAAAATTGTCTTCAATAAATATATATTATTTCAATTTGAAGAAAATAAATTGTTTAAAAAGAATGAAAGAATGTCATCAGTTACTTCTAAGATAACAGTGATTTGATGGGTTAGTGTTAGGAGAATTTCAAGCTACAGATGATGAAAATAAGGATGTGGAAGAGATCCACCTTCTAAGAAGTTTAATAAACATAAGACAGAAATGGACTGTTTGCCTAAGAATGAGGCAGATACCTTGGGGATAAATTTCTTAGACAATTTCAAGCTTAAAGAAAGCTAGCGAGTACAGTGCAAAAAACCTTATTTTTCTGAACAATTTGAAATTAAATTGTCAACCTGATGTGACATCATCCCCAAATTCCTTAGTATGTCTTTCCTACAAATAAAGACATTCTCCTTTATAATTTTAATTCAACCATCAAACTAAGAAAATTAATATTTAAACATTATTACCATCTAACTCTCTGATCCTATTGAAATTTTACCAAATGTCATAATAGTGCTCGCTAGAGTAAAAAGATTAAGTTCAGAATCATGTTTTACCTTTAGTTCTCATAAATCTTTACTCTCATCCACTCTAAAACAGTTCTTCAGTCTTTCCTTGACTTTTATGACCTTGCTTTTATTGAAGATTATAGTTAAGACATTTTGTAGTACATCCCTCAACTTTGTTTTGTCTCATATTATTCCACGATAAGAGTCAGGTGCTATATTCTTATTTCCATTAGGGAGAATATTGTGAATTTTTCCTATTACTTCTATTGTTGATGATCACTTTAATCACTAGATTAAGGTGGTGTTGTCTAGGTCTATAATGTGGAGATTTTGTCCTTCTATAATTAATCTTTTTGTTAGGGAGGTATTTTGAAAGTCTATAAAAATAATCAAGCTTGCATATTAATTTATTTATGTCTATACAATCTCAGTTTCCTATTTTTTCAATGAGTTGTAATTCATTACTTCCATTACTTATTTTGATCTTAATTTTCCCCAGATTTGACCAGTGAGAGCCCCTTCATGCTGGCTCCTGTGCCCTTTTGTCATAGTCTACCATTCATTGATAACTTCTTCACTTACTGGCAGAAGGTATTCCAGACTTATTTTCTACTTCAAAGTTGTCATTTACTCAAATATCCCCAGTTGTTCTTAATGCAAAATTGTATTTATAAATTAAAATTTGGTGGCTGGTTATGCTCAATATATGTATTTATGTATCTAACTAAATAAAATGAAAATCATGAATTCACATAGATCCTTCCAATGTCAACCACACACTACAGTTTTAATGGTTCTAGTTTGAGTTAACATTTTCTTGTAGTGAGAAATATGGCTCTTATTATCTTTTGTGTACTTACATTTTTATGAAATAACATGTGACCAGTTTTCCATTGCTACTGCTACCACTTTGCCTGTGTGAATACTCTCCTTGTCATGGTTGGATCCTGACACCTCATGCTGGTTCACATCTCTGGGAGCATGCTCTCCTCACCTTGTCCTTGTTCTGCCAACTAAACCCACACCAGGAAGCCCCAAGAGGGATTATTTTTAACTGGGACGTGTTATGAGACTTCTTGGAATTGATCTCTCTCTTAGAAGAAAATCCCACTATGCCTTTTTACCTGTGCTAAGATACCTTGATTAGCTAATCTTGGCCTGTCCCCTCACTCCATTCTCTCCTGGCAAATTCCAGTGGCATCTTTGGGGATAGAAACTAGCATGTGCATATCATGTCTGTTTCCTCTTTCCTAACTCTTGAGACCAGCTTCTCAGACAGAATACACAGTTCTGACCTTCTCAGCTCCATGCTCCCATGTTGTAAGTTTTAAAGAAGTACCCCAACATGTGAAAGCCTATGTTTTTCCCATTGAAAACTGCAATTTTTTCATTATTCTGACAAATTCTGGAGTTTAGAATCAGAAGACATATTATGGCCAGAGACTTAAGCCTCAATTGCTAATATAAATATGACTTTTATTAATACAAGTAATAGTTTTATCCCCATCTGCTTAACTCCTGGCCTGCCCTTTTCATTTTAATTTTATTTAAAGACTTTATTAGCATAGTTATAGATTTTAAAAAATTGAATGGATAGTATGGAGGGTTCTCATATCTCCCTTTTCCCATACACGCAGTTTAACCTTTAGCTTACATTTTTTTTTTCAGGATACTTGTTACAATTAATGAACCAATATTGAGATGTTATTAACTAAAGTCCATAATTTATTCATATTTTCTTAATTTTTACCTAATGTCTCTCTTCTGTTCCAAGATCTCACCCAGGACACCACATTATATTTAATTATATATTATATTTAGTCATCTTGTCTCTTTAGCTTCTTCTTGACTATAATAATTTCTTAGACTTTCCCTGTTTTGGATGACCTTGCCAGTTTTAAAGAGTATAGTTTCTCCTGATTAAAAAAGAGTGTGGGTTTAGGGAAGGAAGAGCAAAGAGATAAAGTGCCATTTTCATTACATCATATCAAGGTTACATACTATAGACATGATTTATGACTGTTGATGCTGACATTGGTCACCTAATTGAAGTAAGGTTTGTCATGTTTCTCCATTATAAAACTGCTGCCTCTTTAAGGGAGAATTTTAAATATTAATACTTTCTTTTGAATAGAGAAGAGTTAACATATTTCTAGGTTGACTGACAGGAACAAAAGTGCGAGTAAGAAAAAGAGAGGATAATAGGTTGCAAATTCAGAGAAAAATGGAGGGATTTCTGGGCAATGACACAAGGGTGCAGGATTACCTTGTTTTGAGATGGAGACCACAGGAAAAGATGCTACGAATTGTGGCCCAACAGTTATGTGTGAGCATATCTCAAGTGTCCATTTTTTTAACCGGATAGTTTATATTGTTTGTTTGGTTTGGTTTAGCTGAGGGAAAGGGAGTGGCTGAGACTAGCCACATAAGAAAATAGAAAATTTAAACAACTAGCAATTAGTGCAAAGACCATCAAGTTATAGTTAAGGGTCTATTTGAAGTTGGAAACTATCAGTTTTTCTGTGTTATGTAATTTTATTTAGATAATGCAAATAGACCATTGGTTTGAACCACAGTTGGGAATTGGCAAGGTCAAGTATAGTGGAAGGTCATGGGCATGTGAGGTCTGGTGAAAGTAGAGCTGAACTATCTGAAAAATAAAGGAATTGAACACATGAAGGAACTGGAAGACAATGAAACTTAAAAAGAGATCATGGGTTGACAGATTTCCGGAGTTTTCAGTTTAAATTCAGTGGATGATTGAATAGGGGTAAAAGAAGGATGTTATGAAAAGAGAAATTTCAAATTTCAATATATGGGAGATAGTATGGGGGAAAATCCATCCAGTTTGTGGTCATATGAAAACTATATCAAAATGGAAAGATGATTAAAAAAACATATTACGAATCTTAACTTTGAAATGATCTCTGTTGGTGATAATTATGCATATTGCTAGTCTGATGAGGATAGGTTATGAGGATAAGGAGAAAGTGAGTCAGGTGCAATAATCTTAAAAATATTAAATTGTGACTCCAAAGTTAATAGAAAATTAATTGTGACAAGGCTAAGAAGAGGGAGGGGTACTTGGAATCTTATGGGACGGTGGCAGTTGGCAGGCAGTATGGAACCAGAGGAATGTTAAAACCTTCCAAACTTTTTTATGATGATGGAGAAAATGAGGAAATCAATGGCATTCTTTCAAGAGGAAAGCAAGAGGAGTAAAAAGCTAAGTTTTAGCTAATGAGAGAATGTGATAGATTAGAGGAAGATTCTTTTTTAACACAAATCAAACTGACAAAAATTTATAGACAATGTAGTAATTTATGTCCTTTGGTTTTATTCTCAGTTTAAATTTAGAATTCAGGGATATAAGTTCTTCCTGCAAAGTACTGAGTAATAGAAGTTGTAAAACTAGAAATGAAAGTTTTGGTGGTACTGAGATACTATATTCTGAAGGGGTGGGGTACAAGCAGAAAAACAATGGCAAAGGAAAGGAAAATCAGTGTGGTGGGCTTTGGCTCTAAATTTGAGAACTTACCATTCTTCGGTGGGCTGCAGATGAGCAAGACTGGAAAACGAATGCTGCTTACAAATTTGAATTCTAATTCTAGGGAACAGACCCCAAGTTTACTAAGCATTTGTACTTCTTAAATTTCCTGATACTAAATACATTCCAATCAATATCCCAGAATATGAAGATACTTTTTAGTGTTTGTCCATCTTTCAGAAGAGGTTTCCTATGCTAATTAATTTGCATTTCATGTTGGTAACATATGAGCGATATTCATTTTGTATTCTTAACTCCTACTCATCCGGCTGTAATTTTATTTGAAAACTTTGTGTGTTAAAAATATCTCTCTACAAAATCAAATGCAAGTACTCTATTATCCATGTAAGAGAAATGATGAAGAATTACTGTACAAGGAGTTTTGACATTCTTTATTAAATATTTCAATAAATGCTTTTTATTCCAGGTCACTTGAGATTTTAGGATTTTGTTTAACTAAAATATACATTGCCTATGATGAAGATATTACACTTCTAGATATACAGCCAAAGAAATTTAATTGCATGTACACTAAAAGTCATGGACAGGAATTTCTACAGCAGCATCATGCATAATACACCACAACTGGAAACAAGTCAAAAATCCATCATAAGGACCACAAATGCAATATTATACAGCCATAGCAATGTACAAATTTTGTTGTACCCAATAGGAAGAAAGATTCTAACAAAAACAAATCTGAGTAAAGAGAGCTGCATGAAATAGAATACATACTGTATCAATCTATTCATATAAAGTTCAAAAATAGGTAATATGACTAAATAGCTTATGGTGATAGATATAAAATTAATTGTTACCTTTTGGGTTCAGGACATGAAGGAGTGTGTGAGTAATGTTTGGGCTCTTTTTCTGATTATATTGATACATACTTGTGATTTATGCACTTTTCTATATATGTATATTATAGTACAAAGTTTATGTATTTAATTTAAACATATGTGCACATACACAGTAATATTAGCTGGCTACTGGATAAAATGGCATATTTAATGAAAATATTGATCTCTACTCCCACAGGAAACTCTTATAAAATGACTTTTACAAAAGATATAAAACCACAAAGATGAAGAGAAGAATAGATCAGACAGTACACAATCCACTTTCAGAAGATGGAAAGCAGATCCATGAAGGCTAAGTAACTCACCAGATTTTAAAAAGCTATAAACCAAAAACAGTATAGTAAACCAAGAAGCTAACTGATATCAAAGACCCACCAACCTGGTGGCAGTTATATTCCCAGATCCACTTACACTCTGCTCATCTAAATGGGTGTTCTGTTTTAATCAGGAAGAGGCATGCAGGTAGTTCTCAGGAGATTATTAAAAAAAAAATGAAGAAAAAGAATCCCTGTGTTAAAGGATACCAGTTACAACTGAGGCTGGACATACTATATCGGAAACAGGAAGATAAAGTGATGATTTATATACTGAACACTCAAATCTTTCTCTTTCTTACTGTATCTGGTTCAAAGATTACTAGCAGTTAAAATTATACCCTGCAGACAGGAAATTTGGGAAGACTTCTCTGGCATATCTGACAGGCCTAAATGCCAAGAAATAAAGATATTGGCAACAGCAGTTTCTAAGATTAAAAAAATGCCTCAACTGGGTTATTCTACTCTAAATGTGATAGTCAAGGAGGGCCTCTCACACACATAGAGCTACTAGTAAATTTTAAGGCCTTGATATAAATTTAAGGGGACTATATAAAGGATAGTATCTAATAAAATACAGAGACTAAAAGATAAAACAAATAAACAAAAAACAGCTACTTAGATGAAATAATACAAAAGGGCAAGTTAAAAAATTAAAGAGCAGTAAGGCAGGACTTTGCTTTCAAAAGATAAGAAGAAGACACAAGAAGAGGATACTTTTATTTTTTATTTAATAATTTTATGGATGTACGCATGATTTGATTATATAATTTGCTTTTGTACAGTTTGAGTCAAAGTTGTAAGTGTGCCCTTTATCCAGTTAGTGTGCATTGTACCCATTAGGTGTGAATTTTAAATTCTCATTCAGAGAATTTAGAAGAGTACTTGAATGTGTGTGAAAAGCATGATACAAGACACAAAAATACTAATAGAAGTGTTGAAGATAAAATTGTGCAAATTTCAGAAAAAGAACAAAAAGAGAAAAAATAAATATATCAGAGAGAAAAAATTTAGTAAAATCATAGAACCAGTCTAGGTGGTCCAATAATAAAATAATATTAAGTAGTAGTTCCAGAACAATTAAATGGAGAAAGTGGAGGAAAACATACCATCAATAAAATAATTCAAGAATATTTTGGAGAACTGAAACATGTACAGTTCTCAGCAAAATAGAAAATAGAAGACCTTCACCAAGACACACTGTAGTACTTCCCATTGTTAGGAGCCAACAGCAACAAAAAAGGCTTCAAAGGGAAAATAATCAAGAATCAAAATAGTGTCAGAGTTTGTTGACACAAGTCTGAAAAGTAGGTGGCAGCAGAGAAATGCTTTCCAAATTGTGAGGGGAGATATTTTCAATATAGAATTCCATACCCAGAAACACTAACATTTCATTGTGAGATATATCTCAGAATTTGTATACTTGCAAGGTCTAAGACTTTTACACCACATGCTTCTATTTTGGGGAAGCAATTGGAACATGTACTCCATCAAAATGAAGGAGTAAACTAAGAAAAAGATACGGGATATAAGAAATCAGAGGGTCAAGAAGAGAATAGGGAAGGTTGGCCCCAAGATTGTGTTGCATGGCAATTAGGGGGTGATAAATTCTATGGGAAGCCTAGGATTTAACAAATTCAGTTCAGAGCAGGTCAGAAATTTCTACAGAAAGTTTTTCAAGAGGATGAATCTGATAGATTCACATAGCAAGAAGAGATTTATACAACTGAGACAAAGTGTGCAGCAAAGGTCATAAGTACTTCATAACAAGTTATACAAAAGAAATGAAAAAACCAGGTAAGTTTTAATTCCTGGGAGAACACAAATTTTAATATTCATGTATTTGTTATGGGAAGATGGGGGAAATGGGAAGCAAAAGTTACTGTGAGATGTGTATATGTGGCTGTATAAAACAGATCCTCGTGTTTCTCCTCCATCATGAGAGAGTAGATCAACAGTTCTCTGAATTTGGTACACAGACCCCTGTGGACCCCAGAGACATTCTTAGGGGATCTATGGATTCAAAACTATTTTTATAATAATAGTGTTATTTATCTTTTCCACTGTGTGCCAATATTTGCACAGTGGTGCTAAAACTGCTTGTTCATAAGCACAAATCAAGGCAGTGGCTCCAAAATGTACTAGTCATTGTATACTTCATAACCAGGAGCTCATAGAATTTTTTTTAAAAGGTATTAACAATTTTCTTGATGACATACAAATATTAATTTTATTAAATTGTGATCCTTGGGCACACATTTTTTAATATTCTATGTGATGAATTAGTAAGTATACATAAAGCATTTTCCTAGATCCTGGTCAAAATGGTAGCTTTGAGGAAAAATACTTATACAATTGGTCCTGTTTTATGGATCACAACTCGATTGCATAAGCTACCCTTAGAAATAACTCCTTCTTTCCCCAAGTAAACAATGTGTTTTCATTTGACAATCTTACTGTCTTCCTCCTATATGTTCAAAACCAATTCAGAATATAGACAGTTAGTCAGTATTCTATTTTACTGAAAAGTAAAACTGCCAGACAAATTTGAGTATTCATATTCCAGTATTTGACAGACATTTTCTCGAAAATAAACAAAGTGAGCATGTCACTTCAAGGAAAACAACTGACAGTATTTATTGCAAATGATAAAATTTGAACTTTCAAATGAAGATGAGAATTTGGAACACACTTTTATGACTTGACAGCTTCCCAATACTTAAAGACTTTTCTGATGAGATTGCTTGTGGTATCAATGGACATGAATTTTTGATATTGTATGAGGAAATGTGTCAACACCAGATGACCTGCATAAGATAGTGAGCCAGTGTTTTCCAAATGACCAATGCATGCATGTTACAAAGTCACCTATGCTTAAGTAAAAGATCCTAAAGTTTCAAGATAGACTAGTGGATTTTAATGTTGAGTTCATTAATATAATTTCAGATTTTACATTGCAGCTGTTAAGAAACTACTATTATCTAGTTTTGATTTAGTATCTAAGAAAAATATCCACAATTATTTGATGAAATTCCTCCCTTTCCCAAGTATATATTGTGTGAGGCTGGATTTTCTCTTGATACTTCAACTAAAGCAATGTTTTGCAACACACTGAATATAGACGTAGGTATGGAAATCTAGTTATCTTCCATTAAGTAGACATTAAAGAGATTTGCAAAAGTGTATTGCAATGCCTGTCTTATTACTAAAGATTTTGTTTCAGAAAGTGCAGTTATATTTCATAGAAATATGTTATTTGTGCTAATTTGTAATATATTATTGGTATATTAAAATTTAATAAACTTTTAAAATTTCTAAGTTTTAACTTATAGAATGGTAAATATAATGGTATTTATGCACACACACACACACACACACACACACACATAAGAATTCCCTCCTCCACCTCCATCTCCCAAGTAGTTACAAGTGGAGTTTAGGTCGCAGTTCTGCCATTTCCCACAGAAACTGGGAAACTTGAGCAAGTTGTTCAACCTCTCTAAGTTTATTTTTCCACCTGAAAAGAGGCTTGATATTATCTGTCTTGAGGGTTGTGGTGAGTAGAGGTAATATATAATGTAAATATATGACACATGTAAACACATGACACAGTATTCCTGAGACACTGCAGATACTTAATAAACAATAGCATTAGGTATCTAAAAAAAATTAATAGATGCAACCCATATAAAGAAAAGCTCTTGGGATCTTCCATAATTTTTAAGAATTTAAAGGGGTCTCGAGATGAAAATGTTTGAGAACAACTGAAGTAGGTAATACTTAGAACTGAAAAGTCAGCATGTACCACTATAAGCAATTTTCAAGAGTTATGATTTTGGAGGAAATACTGAACTATAATTTGAAACTTAACAGTATTTATAATTTTGATAAAATTATTCCAATGCATAAAAATCAATGCAGATTAAAAATGTATGCTTATACTTATACCTATGGTAATAATTTGTGAATTGTGGCTTGGATAAAATTCTCAGTGATCTAATTTTCTCATTAACAATAGTAATAAAAATTTTAATGTTACTTTTTCTTTTTTCAGTTCTTTCTTTTTTATTTCAGGGTAATACAGAGGTACAAATGCTTTGATTACATAAATTGCCTTTCCACCACCCCAGTCAGAGCTACAAGTGTGCCCATTCCCCAGACAGCATGCACCACATCCATTAGGTGTGAATTTACCCATCCTCTCCTTCCCCCTCCCACCTGCCAGACACCTAATGAATGTTACTTCCTGTATGTGCACATTGGTGTTGATCAATTAGCACCAATTTAATGGTGAGTACATGTGGTTTTTGTTGTTCCATTCTTGTGATATACTTCACTTAGAAGAATGGGCTCCACCTGGATCCAGGATAATACAATACATAGTTCACCATTTTTTATGGCTGAGTAACACTCTATAGTATACAGATACCACATTTTATTAATCCATTCATGTATTCATGGGCACTTGGGTTGTATCCACATGTTTGCAATTGTGAATTGTGCTGCTCTAAACATTCTAGTGCAGATGTCTTCTTTTTTATTTATTATAGCTTATTATGGGGGTACAACAGTTCTGGTTAAATATATTGCCCATGCCCCTCCCAACCCCCCGAGACTGAGCTTCAAGCGTGCCCATTCCCCAAACAGTGCACATTGCACTCATCATGTAGGTATACACCCACCCCCTCCCACCACCCCCCACCTCTGTCCAATACACAATTGGTGTTATTCCCAAATGTGCACTTAGGTGATGATCAGGGAAACCAATTTGCTGGTGAGTACATGTGGTGCTTATTTTTCCATTCTTGGGATACTTCGCTTAATAGAATGGGTTCCAACTCTCCCCAGGAGAACCAAA
>CM052438.1:61406930-61429886 GCA_028533085.1 Varecia variegata
TTCATAAATTCTTTACCTAGGCCAATGTCTGTGAGAGTCTTTCCTACATTTTCTTCTGGAATTCTAATAGTTTCACACCTAAGGTTTAAGTCTGTTAACCACCGTGATTTAATTTTTGTGAGAGGTGAAAGCTGTGGGTCCTGTTTCACTCTTCTACATGTGGTTATCCAGTTTTCTCAGCACCATCTATTGAATAAGGAATCTTTTCCCCAGAGTATGTCATCATCTTTGACAAAGCAGACAAAAACATTACTTTGATTTTTGTGACTATCAGAAGTAAAGTATATAAGACCTAGTGCATGGTACATTGTGGGTCTTGCTGGTATTTTTAATTGTTTATAATTATTATGATGATAAAGAGGAAAATTGTGAACCAAGAAAATAAGACCTAAAATATATAGAATGTATAGTTATGTCTGTGTAGTTTCTCCCCCTCTCTACTCTCCACTACTGTCATTTTCTGCTATGCTACATAGAATGCTGAAAATATTTTCCATGGAAGAAACTCCTGGGCCATATGGTGACCTAATAGCATAACACCCCAAACTACCTGGGCTTAGCTCATCATTTTCTCATCTGTTTTATACCTGAGATTGTCCATGGTATTTCCTTTTTTTAAAAAAAAGGAACTTTGCAGCTAAAATATTTTAAAAGTACTGATCTAATCCAATCTTCTATCTACTTATGAAGAACTTGAATATGATGTCACTATATTTATAAATATCTAGTTAAGAAAAATGATATCATAACTCCCAAACTGATAAATTTGTGTTTTTTCTATTAGATATTTTCACTTATTTCTTCATTTTTTTTAATGAAGTGGGAAACTATTCCCAAGACAGTGTCATCTTTCAAGTGTAATAATGCCAGTTGTAACTCATTTTATCAAAATACAGTCTCAAACCCAAAACATTGGAAGGGGCTCATGTGTCCATGTGCTTGAGAGTTCCAGAAGTCTCCTTCATAATTATTTTACTTTTTGGAATTAATTCAAAGAATACAGAAAGTCAGAAAAGAACAAGCTGTGTGATATCTGGGCTTGGATGTATTATATCATTTCTATAATCATGGCATGATGAAATACATCTCCAAAAGAATTACCTAAGATTTTGGTATTCATCTTGCTTGGATGTAAAAAGTCCATGAAATAGCACCAATGTATAAGCTACACTTAGCAATAACTTTTTCTTTCCCCAAATAAACAATGTGTTTTCATTTAACAATCTTATACCCTTCCTCCCATGTGTTCAAAACCAATTCAGAATATAGACAGTAGTCAGGTGGAGGTTTGATAGTAAAATTGAAATGAAGTCCTATGACCAAATACCTGTCCCTGAGACTAGACAATAGGATGCATCCAGAGAGCTTGGGTTGGATGCATGCTAGTCACCTCCAAGAAGAATGGCTGCCACATATTTACTAAACTTTGAAGGAGGGAACAAAGAGATAGTTGTTAGGTTGACTTTTTAGAAACAGGTTCTGGGCCTTGACCCAGGAATATTTCCACATGGAAATAGCAGCTAAGGACTGGATTACAGGCAGCCTAGTCCAAAAAGAAAAGCAGAAGGGGCTGAGCTATGTGCGCATATTGAAAGAATTGCATTCTTTCAATTCCCGTAAATATATGTCACTTATTTTCCACAGGGAGGAGTGAATGAATTAAAGAGAGAGAAGGATCTACTTTCCAAACACTGCAAAGATGATAGAAGTTTTTATTTTTGTATGAGCAAGAGAGTGGAGAGATGGTTTTCCCTAAAATAATTGCTTAAGATTCCCACTCTTTAAAAGTGAGAGTGCCCCTACACACAAGCAGATTATGTAATTACCTACTTGCCTCAATTACTCTCTTATCTTGGGTTTCCAGTTCTAAAATTACAAGTCATTTAAAAATAAATAAATATTGTTTAGTGCCTATTAAGTGGCAAATACTTTCCCTTATGTTGTCTCGTCATTTCATGTTCATAACAATATATATGGAAATTATTAAATTAGGAAATTGAGGATAGGTAAGTTTAAGGAATTTATAAATCTTGTCCAATAAAATAAAGGTGAAATCCTAACCCACAACTACCAGGCTCCATGCTCACTCCTGTATGACACATTTCATTCTCACCAAGATACCGAGAGAATGGCTGTGGGGAATGTGGAAAATTATCAATGAAGCGATTCACACTAGGACATTAATTTTGACTTGATTGTTATGTACTCTCTTCTGGCAGAAAGAATTGGAGAAGCATCCATCTTGAAGAACTGTCTCTGGAGTATGCCCCCAATGAGAGAAGAACTCAGAGTCAGTAAGGGACTTTCAGAGACAAATGTTGTCAACTTTACCAGCTGTCTTAGGGCTGGCTCTTCTCATAGATAATGTATGTAGACACTGAAAGAGTTCAAAACTCAAAATGTGAAATACCACATACCTCCACAGTCTCAATGCTGATTTTCTGTGTACTGGAGAGACAATGTCATATGTTAGCTCACATGCAGATGAAAGAAAGAGAACTTATGACTGCGTATCACATTCACACTGCTGTTGGTAGCTACAGAGAAAGAGCAAGGACCAAACTCCACGTTTGGCAGACACATAAAAGGATCCTCAGTGAGCTTCCCAAACAACACAGGAGCATTGAAAACCTTGGCCAGGTCTCTTATTATTCAAACCATGTTATTATTTAAAAGAAATAACATGGACAGTACTTTATTGGTAAAGTATAGTATAAAAATGGAATGTCTAATTCTATTATACAAATTGCTACAGACTTTTTCTGCCTAAGACAATGATACAAGCGGCTATTCTATTACTTTTATACTAAACCAACAAAAGCCATTGTCAAGAGTCCACACATGTGGTATTTATAAGATAAGTTTGGTTTGCTTCATATGATTTTATTTTACTCTGGACTTCCTGCAACTCAGATATTCTTCCTTTTCAATTACTGAAGGTAATTTAATAATGCTGTTTTTCTTCCACAAAGAACTATTCATTGTTTGAAATCAAAGAGTGACTTTGAGAAACTTCAAGGATGAGTAAATTCCAATTTTAGCTTTTAGAAATTTGTATGTTGCATTTTATGATATAAGGCCTTAGCTGATAAAATGGCCCCTTTCTTTAGTTTTTGAGACTATGAAATAACCAACATCATTTTAAAAATTAAATATGTCATTCTCTTAAAATTCTCCACTGATAAAATATTGAATTAAAAGGAAAAAAAAAAAACCTCTCAGATCCTTTCCTAAACATTCAGGGATATGTCTATAGCTAAAGAAAAGTAACTGGAACATCCCGGATGTGAGATCAACCAGAGGTTTATAAAAAGAGTTGCAGTAGCTGTATAGTCTGGGAATTATATTATATAATGCACTATTTCTAGAGAGGAGCTATAACTTACTCCACATTACCTATGCAGAAATTCACTTCTTTAAACTCTGAGGAATAGGAAATGGTAGCAGAAGGAACGATATGTCCAGATCAAGAGAGCTACATTGACAGGTGTATTCTAGAATAAAAATATGTGCTACAGTACCTCATGGCAGCATCCAGTTGGATTATAATGTGGTTCAAAGGGATAATTCATACCTTTTAAGTGACAAACCTTGGACATGATGTAGAGGTTGTCTTTCTTTCAAGAATGAATAAAAAGGGGAAAATACCATTTAGGTGGCAACCACAAGAAAGAGTAAATTATTGATCTTAAGATGGGTGCAGAAGAAATTATAAATAAGCAAAGGCTTTCTACAAAAACAAAACAATGTTTTAAATACATATGCATGTGTCTTCAATAACGTAAGTTTTATATGTAACAAAAAGTTTACTATATAACAGAAAAAAATGAGATGAAAATAGATCCGGCTTGTTGAGATACAGAATAAAATTAAAAGTAGTTACTAGATGATAATGAAAGTAAGAGTAACTAAAAACACAGCAGCAAATTAAAATGTGCTTTAGAGGTACCAAGAGAAGAAAGTATATCATTATAGCCTAGAAAATTATATTAGTGGTGTTGAGGAACAGAGAACTCATTAAAAGTAAAAGCAAAAGAGCAAAGGGAAGGAAATGATCAAAAAGAAGATGGTAGCTATTTAGGGAGGGGAAAAATACAGTTTATAGATTATCAGAATCCTGAGAAGGAACCAGATATATATATATAGTGTGTGTGTGTGTGTGTGTGTGTATAATATCCTGTAAAATTTTTGAAGAATAAAAATTATAAGAATAAAAAAAATTCCTCAAGAATACATGTTTGAAAATAAACAGTAGTCCTATTGCATGTGGAATGTGTACAATGAAAAGTAACATATTATTTTAAAATGCATGTTACCAGTTGGATGATATGCAATTTACAAGTTGGTGTCTTCCAGAAATGCAATGTAGGATATCCATTGAAGTAATTTGTGGTATCTCCTCCTCAATGGAAACCAATCGCATGGCAAGAGCAGAAACCTGTGAAGCTCTTCTGACTCCAGGGTCACCTGGACTTTCTCTTTAAAGAGTACTGTGTGTCTGCTGGGATCCTGCTTGGGCCCTCTTTGGGCCTTGCTTACCAGCAGGGTCTAGTTCCCTGCACTGTGCCTTAGAATGGAGAGACATGCGCAAAATGTTGAAGTATTATCTGCTCAAAATTGTACAAGGAGAACAACTTCTGTAGTCTGGAGAAAGGCAGTTGTCATAGTATAGTCTTCTGACTTAAGAGCAAAGAACAATTTTTAACTGGTTGTTCCCTTAACACTTACTGAGAACAAAATGTTTTTCACCAACCTGGTTTGAATTTTGTATTTCTATATAAGACTGAAGTCAGTACATTTTCATGTTTCATCATCAAATTTTCACCCAGCAGTCTCATTGCAATTATCATTCAACACAGAGGCAGTTTAATTACATTTCCCAATATAGCTACGTTATCATTTCATATAGCTGTCATTTTGATCCTAAAATAACCATAGTCTGTTTCCTGTGAATGTTAACATGTAATCAACAATAACTCCCATAAACTGACCCTTTCTTGACCAAAGCTAAAAAGAAATGGTGGTGTAGTTTCAAGCTCAAGAGGCCCTTTTGAAAATTAGCTAGCTATTTAGAATACAATCTTTTGTTAATGGCCATTGTCAAAAATCTCACAGTGAATTGTCCAAAAAAATTATCATAAATTTATTGCAATAGACAACCAAACTTATATCCATAAGAAGTTACAAAATACGGTCTTGTCCCATTATTTGCATTTAGTACCAATCTGTTTAAGAATTTGAATGATTAGATACCATTAGAAAATGAGAGGTTTCAAGAACTTAAACTCCAACCCTAGCTGTGCTTCCTGTAGTGATTATTTTTCTGAATATCTGAACAAAATTATACCTTTGTACTATCTCATATTGTATTTCTTTATGTCAAAAGGCAAGCTAGTTTATTTTGTGTAGGTGACTCACTAGGATTTGCTTATTACTTTACCTCTGTTTTAATAAACATATTTAGGAAGGGAAAATCTGCTACAAATGAGCTCTGCCAAAGAAAGCTCTATTTAATACTAATCTTCCTTCTGTGGCATTAAAAAAAATTTTTTTTTCCCGTTCTTTTTGCTTTGGGATTATACAAGTAAAAAGAGGAAAACTTCAAGGTACAGAAATATTTCCTCATGGCTTTTAATAACTTGGAAGTATAATTCAGTAAAGATATTGAACATAGAATTACAAAGCATAAGTGCCTTTTTTTTGCTTCAGATACTAGAATAAAAATTTGGGTGAAAGGAGGGTTGTTTTTATTTTTTTTGGTTAGTATCTTTCTTGGTTTTGTTTTAGTGAACTCTTTTTTTCATATTATTTTCATGAGCCTAAAAATCAGAAGTTTTAATAAAGGCCACAGTTGGGAATTCTTTAATTCTCCTTAGTACTCTTGTTTTCCCAATATTTTCTTTTCTTCTTTGGACTCACACAAAGCCTGTTGAGTTAATCACAGATTCCAATTCACACTCCATTATCATAGTTTCTATGTCAAGAATTCTCTCTTTTTTCATTGTTTTCTCTTTCATTCCCATGCCATACTTCCATTGTGTCCTTCCACACAGCACTGTAGTGTGTCTGCTACATTTCTTTAAATTCTCATGTACCTTGGTATAAAATATAGTTTTGTATTGTGTGCATATTTTTAAAATGTTCATATATATTATTGATCTATGTATATCAAAATCATTTTCTCTCCTTTTTTCACATAATACTATGTTTTTACCATCTGTGATGCTATGTATACATCTATTTTTTGCCACTAACTGCTGTATAATATTCTACAACTTAGTCCACTACATTTTAATTGTTTGGTCTACTCAGAATAGACATTTTCTACTATAAACAAATGAGAAGCAGCTATGGAACTGAGTGTGAATATATTTCTGAGTGGAATTCCTGTGTCTAAAGTAATAGACATAGTAATTTTTACTGACTTCTGCAAGAGCATTTTTAAAATGGCTGTAACAATTTTAACTCTCAATAGAAGTATATTAGACCTTCAATAGTTCCTCATCCTCACCAATACTTGGTATTATCTTTTTTGTTTCTATTTTTGGGGATTTTCATTTTTTAAAAATTTACATTGAGAAGCTACCTTGTGAATTAGAGCATCAAATAATCAGTAATCATTTGGTGATTTCCTCTTTTGACTTACATATTTCTGTCCTTTGCTCAGTGGTTTATTAGTTTTCCTTTAATTTTCTTGTTGACTTGTAGAAGTTCATTTTTTATTCTAGCTATTCTTTTTTATTATGGTTTTAGACATGAGATCATTTCTTCTAGACTTTAGTTGTGGTAAGTGTCCTTCATTAAAGAGTGTAATAGTCAGGATAGAATAGTCTATGCTGCAATAACAAATGACCCATGTGTGATGCAGTTCTGGTCAGTCTTGAAAGCAACCTCTCCAGAATGTGGATTTAGGAATCTAAAAGATTTCCATCTGTTGACTCTACCATCTAAATAGGAATTTTACTGTTTCAGAGGAAAGGAAAATCAATGAGTATGGTTTAACTTCATCATCTCACCTAAGCATCTTTGCTTAGAAATAACTCATATCATTTTTGCTTACAGCCTATTGGTCAAAACAGGACATAGTTCTCCAATCTAGCTCTATAAGAGGCTAAGAAATTCTTGATAGGAGTGTAAGATGGTAATCCTTATCTCTGCCAAAAAATAAATAAATCCTTAAATTTGACATAATTTAATCCATCAATTTTTACATCATTGTTTGTGTTTCAGAAATTTTGATTATGAAGTATTCCTCTACCATGAAGGTGTTCTCCCATATTTTCTTTCACTAAGGTATTCTCTCATATTTTCTTCCATAGCTTAATAGTTAGGTCTTTAGTTTATGAGAAGTCCTTATTTATTGGGGTGTAATGTAGGAGTCTTTCTACATTTATTATCCAGCTCTTCTTTCTACATTGCTTTGTGCTATCCCCTTTGCCATGTGTCAAAGGCCTAATTCTAAGGTCATTTTTACTATATTTTTATTAATCCTTTTTAAATTTCATTATTAATAATAAATGAACATTCCCTATTTAAAGCCCAAACAGCTTTTATTCCTTGATTTGTAAAAGTAGCTTAAAACTTATTAATTTATTTATTAGTTTATTTATTTAACAAATATTTAATGCAATTTGCCATTTCATATTCCATGAATTATATAGACATAGGGAGTACATAATTGAGATATGTAAGCATCTTTTTAAGAAATTCATATCCATATTGAATTAATTTTTGTGAGGAGTGAGAGATATGAATCCTGTTTAAAGATGAGTAAAAGATTTAAATGTAAGGCATGAAACCATAGGAATTACAGAAGAAAGGGTTGGAAAAACTCTTCTAGATATTGGCCAAGCAAAAAATTTATGACTAAGACTCAATGGCAATTACAGCAACAACAAAAATAAATAAATGGGACTTGATTAAATTAGAAAGCTTCTGCACAGCTAAGGAAATAATCAACAGAGCAAATAGACAACCAACAAAATGGAAGAACATACTTGTGAGCTATACAAACACAAAGAACTCAAGCAAATCAGCAAGAAAAAAACAAACAACCCCATTAAAAAGTGGGCAAAAGACATGAACAGAAGCTTTTCAAAAGAAGATAGACAAATGGCCAATAAACATATGAAAAAATGCTCAATGTCACTAATCATCACGGAAATGCAAATTAAAACCACAGTGAGATATCACCTTACTCTAGTCAGGATGGCTTTTATTAAAAAGTCCAAAAACAATAAATGCTGACATGGATGCAGTAAGAAAGGAATGCTTATACACTGTCGATGGGACTGCAAATTACTACAACCTCTATGAAAAACAGTATGGAGATTCCTCAAAGAACTAAAATTAGACTTAACCACATGACCCATCAATTCCACTATGGGGTATCTACCCAAAGGAAAAGAAGTCATTTTATCACAAAGACCCCTTGTAGCCAAATGTTTACTGCAGCACAATACACAATTGCAAAGATATGGAATCAACCCAAGTGCCCATCAATTCATTAATGGATTAACAAAATGTGGTATATGTATACCATGGAATACTACTCAGCCATAAAAAGGATGAATTAATGCCTTTTGCAAAAATTTGGATGGAACTGGAGAACATTTTTCTAAGTGAAGTGCCCCAAGAATGGAAAAACAAACATCACATGTACTTGGTATTATGTTGGAACTAACAAATGAGCACACGTGCACAGAGGGAAGTAACACTCAGTGGAAATCAAGCAGGGGGGAGTGGGGAGGAGAGGATGGGCAAAAACCTACCTAATGGGTACAATGACCACTATGTGAGTGATGGGCACATTTATAACCCTTACTCAAGCATTACAAAAGCGATCCATATAACTAAAAACATTTGTACCCCAGTAATATTTTGAAATTAGAGAAATTAAGGAACAATGTTATATTCAAATAAAAGAGAAATTCGTAGTTCAGCAGAAGGGCAGACACATTAGGAAAATAAAAGTCCATATCAGTTTTTTAAAAGCACATATTATGTACAATGGTAGCACTGAGGGATAGAGTGAGAACTACATAAAGGGGTGACCAAAAAATGTTCCAAGATAAAGGGTAGTAGTATGTCAAGAGGAAATCATAGCTTAAAATATGTGTGTATATGTGTGTGTGTGTGTGTGTGTGTGTATATATGTGTGTGTGTGTGTCTGTATATGCCAGAAAAATGCTAGTAAGAAAATTAATGAGCTAGAAATCCATACTGAGAAATTTTTAAATAAAATAGATTGAATAAAAAGCATAAAGATAAGTACAAAAATTAACGTTATTGAAAACCAAGACACATTAGAAAGAATTAACAAAAGCAAATCTTTACCTTTTAAACAAATTTTTAAGTAGATAAACCCTTAGTTATAGTGATCAAGACAAAGGATAGAAGACAAAAGTAGATATTAGCAATGAAAAAGGAATTACTTTCATATACAAATGATACTGAAGTGTAATGAAAGGATATTGTATAAAATATTTGCCAATGGATTTTATAAATTGATAGGACAGCTGAACTTCTATTAAATATATCTTAACAAAACAAGTTAAAGAAGAAACAGAAATTGTACCATCCTGTGATCATGAAAGGAATTGTGTAAGTAGATAAACCTTTTCCAACAAAGAAAGTGACAGGTCCAGCTGGTTTTATAAATGAGTTCTACCAAAGTTTCAAGAAAAATCGTATTCCAATCTTTTACAAACTCTTTTTTAGAGAATTGAAAAATAGTGAATGCTCCTCAATTCAACTATGAGGGTAGTAGAGTTGTACCAAAGCTAATACCAAGGTCAATATAGGAAAAAAAAAAAGAGTCATGCTAAACCTGTTAAGGTTAAAAAAAGAAAGTCATCATGTTCAACTTGGGTATATCTCAAGAGGTTAATATCAGAGAACAGGTGAGCATAATGCAACACAAAAACATATTAAAGGGGGAAAACCATGTGCTCTTCTCTGTACATGCAGAATTTTTTATATAAAATACAGCAACCAATTTCTTGGCAAGCAGAAAAGTAGGGAAATAGTCTTATCTTAATAAAGAGTATCTACCAAATTCTTATAAAAATATCATTTTTGGTAAACAATTTTATATGCATTCCTTTAATATTAGGAAATAATACAAAGTTCTCACTATTATCATTATTATTGTACATTGAACTAAAACCCCAAGTCACTATGTTACACAAAATAATAATAGTGATAATAAATATAATTAAATGAAAATTAAATTTAAAATAAAAGTTTTTAATTTATAAAAATAATAATTTAGAGATTATACATAGGAAATCAAACTTCAAATTAATAGAATCAATATAAATATGTAACAGTATGGCTAGATATCAAATTAATATATAAAAATCAGTCACATAGCTCTGCATGAGATATATCAACAAAGTGTGATGGGAAATCTATGTTTTGTATCATTTGACTGTGTGTGTGTAGAGTTTAATTTGTTATAAAAACCTACCAAACAAAATTAATATAACTGGAAATAGGTGAGCTGAGTTTGCATGTATGTGCATGTTCAAAATACTCATTAGAGTAAAATTTTGAAATCAAACTAATATATAAAAAGGGCTCTTAAGCCACCAAAGTTCTAATCCATATATCAAATGGAGAAGTTTGCTGGAAAAAAATGTGAATCAACTCACATAGGTCAAAATAAAAATCAGTAAAGAATCAATAGAATGCCTATATCTATACAATATTCTTTGTATTATACTTTCCAAAGTAAATTGTTTATTCTTGAAGTTTTGTGGGTATCAGTGCAGGTAGATGGGAGGAGTAGTTTCCTTAAATACCAGAAGCAGAATTTCCAATGACAAGAGTCCTTCTTGGAGGGATTGTCATAACCTGGCTGTCATGGCCATATTGAGACTCAGTGAAGGGCTTCAGAAATACCCTCCATATGTAATTTGGAATGAACTCATCTCAGAATGCTCCATTTTTGGCAAGATAGATGGAAAAGAGCCAGGAGATGGTTAGTTGCTCATTTGGGCTAAGACGAATGAGGAATCCCCATTAAACTGACCAGTTACTTCACGATCTCTTATCATCTGACCTATTCCTTTTTTATCTTTATTCAACACATATTGCATCTTTTATATTTGTTCACAGAGATTTTTTCAATGCCCATTGTTTCCTCTCATACCCTATCTTTACAAGGGACTTTTTATTTCATGTTATTTGTCCAGGACAAGACCAGACTTTAGACATATGTACCTGTCATACCTTTTGACATATTTACTCTATCAAATAATATTCAGTTTCATTATTATAATCTGGTTATTGTTAGATTGCAAACATCTATTTCAATGATAACATAATTTGAATTGATACTGAACACCAAGACAGTGCATAATTAGCACAAATAGTAAGCACAATTGGAGAATGAGGGCTTCCTAGAATCTTTTTCATCGTACTATAGTTGCTTATAGCATTAATTGGATAGAAGGGCCAAGTGTCCATTAGGCCTGCTCCTAGGTTTGAATAATAAGGCTATACATTCAGTTTCCCATTCAATCTAGTCTTTATAGAAGAAATACTGTGTTCATTTTTGTTTAATAATAAAAATATCCTCAATGAATGGCCATGCCATAGAACTAAGAGTCCTTTCTGGAAAACACTAACTTAAACATGAATATGCATTGGGATTAATATTAAACTAACCACCAGGTCTGCAATTTTTAAAGAGTAAAGAATTATTCTTAAAGAAAATGTAGCCAATGAGACGTCCATTTCTTGGAAGTTCATACAGATATACAGGTAAGTAAAGATTAATGGTCATTATTTAGTGTAGCTTTTGTGGTAAGCGGAATTTTAAAATGGTTTCTGTCCTCGTCAGTTTCAGCTGCTATAACAAATGAGTGTAGGCTCAACGGCTTAAACAACAGAAATTCTTTTCTCATAGTTGTGGAGGTTGGGAAGTCTGAGATCAGCTGGCCAGCCCGGTCAGGTTCTGGTGAGGGCCCTTTGCCTAGTTTGCAGATGTTTGTCTTCTTGCTGTATCTCCAGTGGTGCAGGGCAGAGAGAGAGGGAGGTCTCTTTTGCTCATCCTAGAAAGGCACAAGTCCCATCATGACGGCTCCACTTTCATAATATAATTATCTCCCAAAGCACCCACCTCCTAACACCATCCCATTGGGGGTGATTTGAATTTGAGGGTGATACAAACATGCACTTCATAACAGTCCTCAAGATTCCCCAGCCCCTGATACACATACTCTATGTAACCCCAAGGACTGTGCATGGAATGAATTTCACTTCTCTGTTACACGGCACAGTTGACTTTGAGAAGGGGGAATCATCTTGGGTGGACTTGACCTAATCAGGTGAGCCCTCGAAAAGGACTGGGTTCTTCCTGAAATTAGATATATTTAAATCCTGAGAGGAATTTAATGTGATGGAAATTATCCATTGTTGGCTTTGAAGATGGAAGAGGCCTCGTGGCAAGGACCTGACGGCAGCCACTTGGAGCTAACAGCAACTCTGACCGGACAGCTAGCAAGGAAACAAGGACCTCTGCCCTATAAATACAAAGAAAAGGTTTCTGCAAATAACTTGAATGAACTTAGAAGTGGATTCATTCCCAGAGTGTGCAGAAAGGAATGCAACCTGGTAGACATACCAATTTCAGCCCGTGAGACCTCAAGCATGGGACACAGCTAAATTGTGGTACCAGGAGATGGAGGAGTTTATACCAGAAATATTTTATTCACTAATTCTCCTAAGAACTGCATTTTCTCCATTTAACAAATCCTCTTATATGTCATCTGGGCTTTTGTCCCACCTAGATGCAGCTCCCATTCTTCCCCTTTATCTCTATTCTTTTAACCTCAGTTACTATTTTTGAAGAGAGAGTCTATCTTCATCTTACTATTCGCTTAATCCTCCCTTTATTTCCCTTGTCATCACCATAGATACCCCTATCATAACTCTTATCATCCTTTATTTTTAGACACTCTCCATTTTACCCACATCATGCATAGACCTCAAATCAAAGTTCCTAGAGATCTGCTGTGTTCACACTACAAATCAAGTCTCCCCAATTAGCTATTTTTTTTAAAGTTTGTGCTAATAAATTATTAATATATATGAACTCCTCAATCCATTCCTTTCCCCAAAGTCTAGAATTTATATTTTCACTCTAATCTTCCATGGCTCCCTCCAAGTACCAGAGGCAATTTGTGTTCAAAGTGAATTCTGTGCCTTTTAAATATTGAGGGGCCATGCTCAAGCTCCTTAGCATTTACTTTAGCATGAACACCATTTTTGTCTACTAAGACCTTTCGTAGCAAGATCCTTCTCAAATACCAACTCCTTCCTGTAACCATCTTAATACATTTCTAACAAGGATTGATTGCTGATTTTTTCTGTATCCCACATAGAAATTTACTTTAACTTTAATGCTACCTAGAATGTTCTCTTTAATTTTTAAAGTCAAAATGTCTAATGTTATTCATATATAATTTCTGACTTACCATGTTTATTTGCTGTAGCTATCTCTGCATTTTCTCCTATTAGACTCTGTTTCATTAACTTTTTATAAAAGTATTTTCTCTACCAGATTGTAAATTTCTTATAAGTAATTTCTATAAGCTCTTTGTGCCTAAACAATATTATAAATGTCTACTATGGAGTTGAACTATGTATTTAAAAATTCTGCTTTAATGTTCTCTTTGTCTAAAATCATTTTTATGTATAAAATGTATTAATAGTGCCTATGGATAGCCTTTCAAATGCTCTAGTTTTCCAAAAGAAATTGTTCTCATAATTTTGCAGGGAGAATTAAACTAGAAGATTCATAAAGTGTCTAGTACACAATAAATTTTGATTGCTAGTTAATATTAGTGTACTTATTATTATCATTGCTTCTATTGGTAAACTTGTACCAAAAACTACTTTTAGAGTTTTTACATTGCAGTTTTCATATGCCTAATTAATCGTTGGTATCCTGGTTTTGCTTAAAAGTTAAAATTTTTAGAAAAATGATAAATTCTCAAAAAAGTGAAAATTGAGCACTAAGAAGTAAGGCAGAAAGGAATTGTTCTTCCTTTTGCCTGAGAAATGAAGAAGCAAAGCAGTAGGTGAAACAAAACTTAACAAATCATGCAGAGTGCAGCAAAGTGCACCTAACCCCTGATGGCCTTTAAAAAATAGTCGCTATAAATTTCCAAACCCTCCTTCCACTCCCCCAAGGAAAGTTAAAAATGCTTCCTTACCCATAAAAAGGAGAAGTAAGCACCTATGCTGCTGTGATAAGCATTAGGCAAATAAGTGACTGGAAACTCTGGTAGACAAAAATCCCTTCCATTCTGTTTTGTAATGTATTTAATCCTTATTAGAAGCAAGAGTGATATGACGGATTATATTTTCCCTGCTAGGAGGTTTTATTGGTAATCTTTTTCTCAAAATTACTATTGTGACATTAATGTTAACATAAGTATTTTAAAATACATGAATCCCTAAATTTAATGCCATAAATACTGGGTTGGAAAAAAGTATGTGAGCTTCAAAAACATTTTCAAACCTATAGTAACTGAATAACCTTTATTTTAAGGTAGGGTATTTACTTTTCTTTGCCTAGTGAACTTATATATATATATATATGTGTGTTTTTGAGTTTCCTACTGATAAGTAATAGATATATAGAACAATTTTCCTGGATTAAAGACAAAAGCACATACAAACATACAATTTAAGACTTGTTTGCAAATGTTACTCTTGTCTATTCGAATATCATTTTTTTTGTTTCTTGTAACCCTTCGATCTGCATATAAAGCAATCTTTTAAAAATAGATATAATGTATTTGATCTTGAAACTTTTGACTGTTATTTGCTTGTTGGTAGGAGTACAATATTTAGATTATTCTAGTACTAATATATTTCTAATTTGAGGGCAGTCTAGCATTTTTTAAATTAATAACAGGACTAGTTTTATTTTTTCAAGTTATGAACTAATGCTATGTGAAATGCAATCTACATGGTTTAATCAATGAAGAGAAAAGTCAAAGTGAAGCCCATTACCCCAGGAACCCTTAAACACTTGTAAGCATCAAGAACAAAGCAATGACAGTTTTTACTTATTAACTAGTGTGGTAAGTCACATCTTAAACAAACAAAAAATGAACGTGATTTTCTTTTCCTTCCTGATTTCATTGATTGTCTTACCAAAACAGTCATTGCTGGGTTATAGTGCTGACTTGTACCTGTTCTACTAATTTTCACCACATGACCACACAATACAAATGAAGAAAGTGTGTTGGCCTCATAGCTTTTCCCTAACTTGCATCTTGGATTGATCAGGTTTTAGGTTATATGAACATAGTTCAACTGTTTTGAATGGTAATTCCCAATTTTGTCCAATGGCCAAATTACGACTCACACTGGGATTTAAGTAAAGGAAGATGGATAGAGTCATTAAGAAGAATTCAGAATGTTGATATGCCTAACAAAAGTATCTGTGCTGTTTGTTACTAGTACAGCAGATTTTCCTACTCATTTTGGAATTAAGTGAATTAAGGCCCTATTATTTCGAATTCTTTTTGTGATTCTTTCTTTGCTGAGAATAAAAAAAATATTAATAATAAGAGCAGGTCAGGATAAGGAAGTTTTTTCATGTTATTGGTTGTGTTTCCAGTAGACTTTCATCTCCAGGAATGACTTTCTGGCACTTTCACAGGAACTAAATTTACTCATGAAAAACAAAAGGCGACCACTAAGGGCAATATACAACTATGTGGTAAAAGATAAATATAAGGTACTTATGATATGATATAGACTTTTAAAATGGTTCCAGGCTAGTTCAAAAGACTTTCATAAATTTCACTTAACTCAGTGCAGGATATTTTTCCAAATGGTTCACACATCTGTAGTTCCCATTTAAATGCTTTTCTATTCCTTGTTGGATGCATTTTAGTTTTGCTGCCAAAGAAAACAGAAACCCTCTTTCAGCTCTATCCATTTGGAAGAGGAGTGACATCTAATGACCAGTTAAGTTGAAGGTATTTATTCTTTAGGAGTCATGTGAAGCTCTTCCCTAGAGAAAACTATATTTGAAAGTGATATTAAACTTTTGTGTACTATAAAGTGAATTTTTGAAAACCGTATCTTGAAAACTCAGTGGGGACCCTGAATTTCATTTCAGGGCAAGGTTTGAGCCTTTGGATCAAATAGAGCAAGTCTATTTGAATATGCAACAAAATGTGATAATTCTCTCCCCAGCACAAGTCAACTGCTCATTTCACCCCTCCTGTGCATAGCAATATAGAGAAAGATTATAAAAGTCAAGACTGAGTTTTCTTCTCTACATTGCTGGAAATATATTAGTTTTCAACGGAGTGAGAGACGATCTCTAAATGAAACATATTAGCATTTTCCGTGTTGATAAAAAATCCTCAAATAGAAAGAAAAGATTCAAGGAAAATTCTTTGAACAATTTCTTTCCTTCTAAATGATGAGGTTAAAAAGAAATTAAGAAATGGAATAAAAATGTGCTAACACTTGTGGAATTTGAGCCATGATTTCCTGCCTTTCAAAATGAACCTATGTTTTAGATATTATAAGTTCTGCCATGTTAATGTTTTCCTGTTTATACCATTTATGCAATGCCTGTCATCTACAAGTTAACTCCCTTCTCCTTCCATAACTAAAATGGAAACTCCATCAGGTATTTTGTTTGTTTTTTGCTCTGCTATGAGTCTAGTACTTTTGACGGTGCCAGTTACTTGGTAGGCACTCAGTGAGAATCTGTTATATAGTGTTATTTGTAGAGTTAAAGTAAAGGCAATATATATACTTTATAGAATATAAGTATGAAAAGAAATAAAATACAATATAATTAAATATTACAACTGCACACAAATACACTTTATGGAGAACTATTTAATTTAAATTTCTAACAATTACTAATACTATAAAATTTTATTTGTGAAAAGTATTATTTTTATGAAAATTATATTGTTAGATATTGTATTTCTGAAAAAAAATTAGGGAGCATTAGGTAGAATATGATACTACTGTACATTTTTTGGTAAGGTAAAATTATTTTGACATTTTTCTAGAATTTTAAAAAAGGACATGAAGATTGGCATTTAATTCATATACTTTCAGCATGCAGTTGGTTGAAATTAGTAACACCTTCAATGCAGAACCTTCTTCAATTTTATACATTATATGCATGCCAATGTAATCAAGGTATGATTCCTAAGCTGTAAAATTTCAAAGTCTTCTGAAATCACTGAAATGTTGGAAATGTTTTCTTGCAAAGCAAAATTTTAGCTAGAAGAAAAATATCTACTAATTTCTACTCTGTACATAGATGTAACATTTGAGAGGCTTGGTATTCCATTTGGTAAAAATATTTATTTTTGTATGCCTTTGTGACTCATTGATTTTTCTATATGCATTTATGTCAAAGACTTTCTTATTACTGAAAAAGTCTTCATGATTATCAGGGCCTTGGATCACCATTTTTACCCTAGATGTACAGTTATGAAAAAGGGAACAGAGCTTGATGCTATTCCTTTTACACAGAAATTCACTGATTCCCTTAAGGAAAATCCTTTAAGTATTTTGAGTGAACAAAGAAAATTCTGTACTCTCCCACAACTCCATCCCTATCTTATTTTTTGTTGTTTTTATTAATGAAGAGAAAAAGTAGTAGGAAAATTGTCAATTGTGGCTTGATTTACAGCACCGTTCAGCTGAAAAAAAAAATCAGGTATAGCTACATACAAATATCCACATTCCCCATAAGGATAAACTAAATCTGTGATTTCCCTTGGTCATACCACATCTTAAAGAATGAAGATGAGGCACAGTAGGATTTTCAAGGTGGAAGAAAATACCTTTCCATGAAGGTGTTGAGTATTATAAAGTCTGGTTAATTTTTCTGCAAAAAGAACAATGACAAATGCCTTAGAATTCTTTTAAGTGTTAAGGTCAGGAAAATTTAAAATTGATTGTTTTCTTGCTGGCATAAGTGATACACAACTTGCCAAAGGTAATTGCATTGGTTTGCCACACAGTAAGTCTTTTCATTGGGATTCATTGTTAAATATTTTACTTACTCTTTTCTTTCCTCAGAAATCTCTTCTCTAGTTTTAATATTCAGGTCTTTGCTACAATAGCACATCCTCAGAGAAGAAACTGCTGAAAACTCTGTCTAAAGTAGACCCACTTCCCTCTTGTTACTATCTGTTACATTATGTTGTATTCATAAAGCATATTATTGCATCAACTACCCTCCTGGGTAATGCCAGAGGGGAGAGTCTCTTTCCTAACAATCCTAGAAAACGTCTAAGGATTGCATCTCTTTAAATAATGTGCATCACTCGTCCAGTTTTTAGCCATCTAGATTGCAACAAGGATGGTTAAAGCTGATTGGCCAGGCTAGCATTATTTGTCTAACCTTGGCATGCAGGAAAGTCACCTAAAGGGAAATCAAGGGACAAGAGGGTGAAATAGTTAGTATGCAGTTATAATAATAGCCGATCCCAATCTCCCCAAATCTACATTTTTGTATGCCCACTATCCCTAAAGCCAAAATAACTGCAGATATATTAGATTTTTTTAAATGAATGAAAAATATATCCATAAGAGTAATGATTTCATGAGTTTTAAGAGTTTTCTTCTGCAAACTTATAAACGATTAAAAGGCATAAAAACTTTATTTTGTATAAATCTTTGTAGGATATTTGTGGAAAATAATATTTCAATGTATAATAGCAATAGTTCAAACATCAGATTTCATTTCAGAAGTTCTGGGTCTAGATTTAAAATCTGATAGCAGTAATTTATTTCTATCCTGAAAAAAAATAACTTCCTTATTACCTAACAAATTCAGGGTGAAGTGATACATTGAAGTGCCATTGAATACAGGCCCAGCTGGTGTTTTCATACTCACTTTACTGCTCACATGTTGAAAATATGTTTTCACACTCGTACATATGATAGCTTTTATTTCATTTCAGACTTTTGGAAACTAATAGTGTGACTAAGTCTTGACCAGAAAAAACAAAAATCAAAAACAAAAACAAAAAACTTTTACGTAAATACATGTCAGGTCTTATCAATTTAGCAATTCACTAAGAATTACTATAAATCTTTACTTACATATTTTATAGAAACTCTAAAAGAATATATATGCAATTTGTCTAAGCTAAGTTATATAAGTTTTATGTTACTCTCAAAAATAACTGCTAGTTAGTTCAAGTTGCTTATTTAAAGGGAATTATTTTATTCTTAATCTACCTCCAAAATAAATCTATTCTGTGCTATTGCAATTATTTATAACAGACTGCAGTTTTAGCATGCTTGACTTTAGAGTTGCTAAATGCAAGTTGAAATTAGGACATTCTGTTAAAAATCCAAATGCCCTTGCTTCTGAGAATGAATGAAGAAAATGCCATTTTCTTTACCGAAGTACAACATCCCAGGTACATTGTTGAGAGCAATCAATATCATGTAGCGAAAATCAAGAGCAGTAAAACATAAAGCTCCCTCATTCAAGATCACAGTAGGTAAGAATTTTGGGAGGCTCTTAAATGATTCTATATCTAAGCTGAGCAAGCCTTTGATTTTGTGTTTTCTTCCCCAATAACATGTTCTTTGACAAGACAACTAGGTTCTTTTCCCAATGCAACCCAAATTTCAGTTGTATTAAAATAATGCAAGCTTTGATGTACTATTTTTGCCTATTTGATGGGCAAGAAGTGCAATTAATTACTGCTCTACTTTGCCTGCTATGCTTTTGAAATTAAGTTTTTAGTATTTTATTCTTTTATGAATCTTGATGTGTTGACTGCTGTGCTGGATATAACTAGAGTATAAATTTAATAAAGATCAGGACATTTTAAAACCAGCTTGTACAGTAAACTAAAGGAGTGCAAGTTCTCTTTGTTTGCAATTTAAGCTGCAGGCTTTGAAGTGGAATCCTATCAAGGAAAGCCCTTGGGGTCTGCTCAACAGAAGAGATCAATTGCACACTGGTAGATTATTTAAAGGTTATTTTGTCAGAAAGATTTTTGAACTGGATTCAATACTACACTTCCCTCCTCTCTAAGTAATACAGAAATTTCCCTATGCTTTCGGTTTTTCATTATTATTATATTCTAGAAGGATTTATTCTTAATTTATTTATCTTGAACATTTAATTATGATTCCAAACTCTTTGTAAACCAATTGAAAAGAAGCGACTTGCTTTCACAATAAATACAATCTATGGCTGATTTAAAAAAAGAAAAATGAACCCATTTCTAAAAAGGGCTTTCTTACAAGGAAATTGTAGTTTTGAGGTGTGGGTGGTATAATTGTCATTATCTTTAGACCAATCCAAGAAAAGACATTGATTCCCCACAATACCATTGCTCTTCATAGGAACATAAATTACGTGTGGTACAAAGGAAATAAAGTGGCATAGTACTTAGGCCCCAATTAATGTTTTAGAAATCACACAATCCTATGTTTTGTGTATGTAGAACAATGACTGTGTATCACTGTCACTTAGTTTTTATTATTTTATTGAAGCTAACTGTTCAATAAGATAGTTTCTTGCCACATATATTTTCTCACCGTATATACTGTTATACTGACTTATACCACCATTTTTGTCCTACAAAAAGAAAATAAAAGAAGAAAAGAAAAGTAAACTGCCTATTCATGGGCATTTTCAATGACACAGACTTGACTAGTTTGAAAGTAAATAAAGTAAAATTAGTGCAATTACTAAATACAACTATTTTCTCTTCTTGAACTTTTTATAGTTGATTTAATTCTGGTGCTCTTACTTTGACTTTTCTCTACTATTATGCAGAAAAACTGCCTTAGACTTATATATTTAGAATTTTAATCATGTATTCTTATTTACTAGGTATACTCTATTTAGTAGGTCTTTAAACCCTGCATGGATAAATGTACTTTAACCCACCAAAGAATTAAAATAAAACATTTAAAGAGCACTAATATATATAGATTTGTTTACTGATGTTACTTACAGATAAAGATTTTCATAATTTCAAAGGAAAAGATAAATAGACTATATGACTTTCTAAATATTAGAAATACTGTAAGCCATTTTCTAACATTAAGAAATACAAGAATTGAAAGGTCACATATCTTACTTTGCTCCAGGATTTGTTACTGGTACCTTATTTAGTTCATTTGGAGAGGTCACACTTCCCTGGGTATTTTTTTTTTTTTTTTTTTTTGAGACAGAGTCTCACTCTGTTGCCCGGGCTAGAGTGAGTGCCGTGGTGTCAGCCTAGCTCACAGCAACCTCAAACTCCTGGGGTCAAGCAATCCTTCTGTCTCAGCCTCCCGAGTAGCTGGGACTACAGGCATGCGCCATCATGCCCAGCTAATTTTTCTCTATATATTTTTAGCTTTCCATACAATTTCTTTCTATTTTTAGTAGAGACGGGGTCTCGCTCTTGCTCAGGCTGGTCTCGAACTCCTGAGCTCAAACAATCCGCCCATCTAGGCCTCCCAGAGTGCTAGAATTACAGGCATGAGCCACCGCACCCGGCCTCCCTGGGTATTCTTGATGCTTGTGGATGTTCATTGATGTCTGGGCATTGAAGAATTATGTATTTATTTTAATCTTTACAGTTGAACCTGTCCTTCTTGGGAACTGTTTAAAAGTTTCTACATTATCACAAAATAAGCAGGGAGCATTCAACAATCATGCTCATCATTAAAAATCTTTTTATTTGTGCATGAGATACTTACAACTTTTTTGGCTAAATCCAAATAAAAACATATAATATAGGTCATCTGTATATGTTCTTTGGTTCCCAGATGAGTTTTTTCCAAAGTAAAGTTTTAGGATACTATTGTCTGCTAAGATACTGTCCCCTATGTGATTGCCCAAACAAAAAATGAAACTTTGATTATATTCTTTTGGGAAACAGTGCATGCTCAACCATCCTCCTGGATGCTTGCAAAACATTTTAAGGCTCTAAAAAGCCTTGCAGTGAAGAAGTATCTTCAACTTTATTTAGCCCAATGTTTACCAAACTTCTTTAACCATAGGAATGAAAGGCAAGAACAACAGTAAAGAAATATTTATTAATATTTCAGGAAACTATTTTTCTCAGGAAAAATTCTGGACAATGCTGCATGATATCAATGGAAGTGATGAAGTTTGCAACTATGAAAGGGAAGAACAGCAAAGGTGGTTTCTTACTGGATTTTCCCTCAAAATTCTCTCCAATTGGCCATCAAACACGAAGAAGTGATAAAGACACTCTACCGTTATCAGAGAGCTCTGCTGCAGTTAATTGGTTTAAAACATTTACAGAGTATTTTGGAAATGAATAAAATTTCTAAATGAGGTTAAAATGGAGTGAAAATCAATGCTATATCTTTTTAAATAACCACACTATCCCCCAGCTACAAAGCGGAAGAAAGATCCTTCTCTATGTTCCCATTCTATCTTCTTCCTGTCTGCACCAGAAGTAAATAAGGGAATACCATTTTCACTACTTTTGGATGGAAAATGATATAGTGAAAGAAACATAAGACTGAGGCCAAATACTGCAGCCTTATGATTCTTATAGTAGCTCCACAGGGAAACTCACAAATCAAATCTGTAACAAGTAAAAAATGATAAATTAATCATTCAGTTAGGCAAGTTTTGTAGTATTGCTCTTATTTTTTGTTTATTTGCTTTACTAAATAGCGCTATTGGGTTTTGCTGCTGTTTTAAGAAAGTATGTCCTTTGGGGTTTACATCCTGTTCTCTCTTTGCTTTTCCGATCTCATGCCACCAGCCCACGGATGTCAGTGGAAACACAATATATATTTACTACTCACAAGGCTGAATACTGCTCATGATGTGGGCAATTATTTGTTAGCTTATAAAATCTTCTTTCACCTTATGAAAATTGTACGTATTTTACTGATATTCTTTAAAGTTGCAGCATCATGTCACAACTCATTTTTGTGTAGAGA
>CM052438.1:61430386-61445991 GCA_028533085.1 Varecia variegata
GTAAAGATTAATATAGCAGTCTGTGTAATGGGGAAAGGGGAAAAGCAGGCATACAAACAAAGGGTTCTACGACAATGTGATAAATCCAGAGAGATGTACACAGAGTTGTAGTTGTCTCAATAATGTATGTTCAAACATGTAGTATATAGGAAATGAGGGAAAACAATACTAATTGTTCCACGGTATTTGGAACATAGAAAAATTAAAAATTTAAATGTGAAGTTTCATTGTTTATCTTCAAGGGTCTAATCCCAGAAAGCTATGCTTTGTAGGTACAACTATAATACAATTTGGCAGATAATTATTTAGCAAAAATGGCAAATTATTTACTTGCAGGTTTTTATGCAGCTTCATAATGCTATCCAATCATTTGTCTGTTATTCTGTGTTCAAAGAGTATACTTTATAATATTGATTTGGTTTTCAATATATATATTTATCCTGGTACATATGGTTTCTGTAAAAAGCTTTATTGTGAGTTTACTAACTAGATTAATACTTCACCATCAACTGATTGCCATTGTAATCCACAGTTTGTTTTCTCTAAATTTGATTATACTATAGGATTCCATCAGATTTTATTCAAAAGAGGAGGAATTAGCCACTGGTTTCTGGACTAGAGCCAAGGAATTGGTTTGACATCATTTATGTCTTTATTACATATATTTTATATCATCCAGTACGGATGATATATATGTCTTACATATAGTAGGGACTTAATATTTGTTAAATCATCATTAAAGATTATTATTTCCATAATCTATTTTATTTTAATTTCTTGTTAACACTATCAAGGATTAAAATATTCAAGACTACTCTTAGAATTGAAACTGGATGATACCTGACAAAATTTGGGTAGGTGATAGCGAAGTTTTATAACAGCAAATGTCATATATCCTACCTTAGAACTTGGAGTCAGAGGATGTTGATTTAAGCTTGAAGTGTTACTCAGAGTGTGACCATAGATAAGTCATTTTACTTCTATTAAATCCAGTTTTATCATTTTCCAAATGAGTTAATAATGTTTGTTTCACTTAGTTGTGAGAAATTTTTAAAAAGATAATATATGTGAATGAATATTTTAAATTGCAAAGCACATTTGTTATGGATAAAATTAATATTATATCATTGTTTGGGATAATGGTCTACTAAGGGGCATTATAGAAATGGGATCATTATATAAGTGGTGGACCAGGGAAGAAAGAGAAAAGAAGATACCAAAGAAACTACTTTTCAATTGAACCATGTCTGCATTTGACAAAATTCACCCTTAAAATAAGATTTCTTAAAGCCTTTTTCTACCTCTCAGAAAGAATATTGCTTACTGTAATATTAATATTAAATAAGAAAATGTTAATATTTAGACATAAGTTTGACTTACTAAGTTACTAAACCCATTTTGGAAATATCAGGTTGACATTGAGCAATGCATTGGATGACTTTAGCTGAGCTCACTTTTTGGTACTGGGTTCATAATCAAAAAATGCAAAGTATAGGAGAAATAAGTCAATGTGAGCAAAACAGCAGAAACAAAAAGAGCAAAACTATAGAGTTCTTATTTATACTGTATAAAATGAGCATGTTTAAAATACATAAAACATGGATTTAAAATATGAGGAAGAAACAATAATAAGAAAAAATTCCAAAAGAAAGATATTAATAGAATTTTTTTTAATTTCAGCATATTACAGGGCTACAAATGTTTAGGTTATGTATATTGCCTGTGCCCCACCTGAGTGGTATGAATATTGTGACCACTGAGACTCAAAATTCAATGCACAAGACATGCACTTTTACTTCCATCCATAAGGGAGCATCTAGCAGTTGGCGGAAATACCATAATGAAAAGAGACGATGTAATTAGCTGACAAAGATTTAAAACAATTATTAGAAATATATGTAAAACTCTGAAAGAAACAAAATAATTATTGAAAATAAAGCTACAAAAATAATCTATAGGAATTTTTAGTGAGGAAAATAAAATATCTGAAATGAAAAATTCACCAGAGGTGCCTTCTGTCCCCTGCATGCGTTGACTTTTGGCAGGGCTCAGGGAGACGCTTTGGGGTCCCAGCTCTCCAGGACCAAGTTCTTGAGTTGAAACTAAAGGTGCCTAGCCATGCCTTAGGGGCTGCACCATGGAGGACCAGCTGCAACCCTGAATCTGTGGGGGCTGCCCCACCTGCCCTGTGGCCCTGGAAGGCCATATATATGACAGAAAATATGAGGCCAAACAGTTGATAATTTTCTGTCAACTATGGAAATGCCTTAGTATATTTATCTTACAAACCTGTGTGTTAGTCTCCCTCATCAAGGACTTCATTGGGTGAAGCAGAACTTGAACATAAAATCAGTTATTCTGGATATGTAAATTTATCTCTCTTGAAATCTTCTCAGTTGTTAACATCTCTTATAGATGTTCTTTTTTTTTTTTTGAGACAGGGTCACTCTCTGTCACCGGGGCTAGAGTCTCATGGCATTAGCCTAGCTCACAGCAACCTCAGACTCTTGGGCTCACGTGATCCTCAAGCCTCAGCCTCCCAAGTACCTGGGACTATGGCAACCAGCACAATGCCAAGCTAATCTTTTCTATTTTTAGTAGAGACGGAGTCTCGCTTTTGCTCAGGCTGGTCTGGAACTCCTGAGCTGAAGCAATCCACCTCCGCCTCCGCCTCCGCCTCCCAGAGTGCTCACGGTGTGAGCCACCGTGCCCTGATTCTTGTTAGTTTTTTTAGTCTGGACCACACAGCTATGGAGAATTCCAGTTTATCAGACAATTTGCTGCATGTCAGAATCAAAATATGCTGTTGGATGTTTCAACTGTATATAACTATCTGAAGATATTTATATACAGTACTTACAGTTAAAGTGGCAACTGTGACTTCTACTTTGGAAACGTTTGAAGTTATTTCAACATTCTCAGGTGTAGATTTTGAAAATGGTACTTCTACTCATCCTATAATTCCTAATAAAGTCTCACTTCTTTTACTTGCAAATTGTATGACCATGACAAAAGGTAAAGGGTTGGTTCACAAATTAAAGGTCAATTCATAATTATAAAAGATGTAGCAAAAGAAGGGCAAATGGACTTTCTAGAAAAAGAGTAATATGTGTGTGTGTTTATGCACACACATATATATACACCTATACACACATATTCTCTCTATATGGATATGTATGTATATATGACTATAGAACTGTAGTCAGTTGTATAGTATTTGCACAAGGATGAATAAATAAATGGAACACAGCAGAACATTCTGCATAACCAAGCATATGGGGCACTTGATTTATGACAAAATTAGCTCTGCAGAATGAAGAAAGGAAAAATCTTTTCAATAAATGGTGTTGCCATATTGAATATACCATATGGATACCTATATGTTATAAAGCATAAAAAATAAAAGGAGAAAATAATTTTGACCCTTATCTTACTCCATGCACAAAAAATCAATTACCGGTACATTTCAGATTTAAATGTGAAAAGCAAAATCATAAAGCTTATGGAAGATAACATCAAATAATAGCTTCCTGACCTTGGGGAATACTATTAAGCAATGTAAATATATAAATGATAGCTACATGCAACATTGTGGATGAAATTCACAAAAGAAATTTTGACTGAAAATCCAGACATAAAATATGAGCACTTTTGTGGCAAACCTATGCAAAGTGTTTGCTATGCACACTTAAGTAGTTATATTTTAAAGGCAAACAAAGAAGTGATTATCATAAAAGCTAGGACAGTGATTAATTTTGGATATGAATGGAGGTATAATTAGTAGGAGACAAACAGAGGGTTTATGAGATGAAGATAATATTCTATTTATTGACCTGGGGAATTTTACATGCATTTTCACTGTAAATAATTTGTTAGGCTGTATTTTTTTATACAATTGAAATATAAAAGAGTTAAATGGGAAGATACTACGTTCCACAAATAGTGCATCAGTTACAGTTCTATGCTGATCTAAGCAAAGTAGAACATATTTTTCCATATTTCCCAGCCCCTCTCAGCTAGAGAGGAGGCAGAGCTCAGGCAGTGATGGGAGCGATGGAGAGTGGCCGTAAATAAAGATGAAGCTTTGCTTGCTTGACCACCGCTCACCTCTTGCTGTGTGTCCTGGTTCCTAACAGGCCATGGACTGGTACTGGTCCATGGCCCAGGAGTTGGGGACGGCAGCTCTGTATAACACTATTATCCACTATTATTAGGGGATACATGTCATTATACATTTATCCAAACCCACAGAATGTACAACACCAAGAGTGAACCCTAATGTAAACTATGCATTTTAGGTGACAATAATGTGTCAATGTAGGTATATCAATTGTAACAAATGTACCACTCTGTTGAGGGGTGTTGAGAATGGGGGAGACTATTCACACGTGGGGACAGGGTATATATGAGAAATGCCTGTTCTTTTCTTTCGATTTTGGTATGAGCCTAAAACTGCTCTAAAAAATAAAATCTTGCTTCCTCCTGACTGAGTCAGGCAATGATGATCAAGCCTACGGGGTAGTCCAGCCAGAAGCAGGAAAGGGCATGGATCCCCGAATCACTGTGTGGAGAAAAGGCCCCCACCATCCACAAACACTCAGTTTATCACTTATGTGGGTGAGAAACACATGTGTTTTGGATTAAGCCATTGATATTGGGGTATGTGTTAAAGCAGGTTGCATTTCCTTGCTGTTAAAAAAATTAAGTCTTTAAAAAATAATAATGATATTTTAGATGGGATGGTTGGCACACAGATGATAAATGATGTTATTTTTTACAAATGAAACATATTTTATAAACATTAATTTATATCTAGCCTAAAACAGAAAAAATGTTAGTAGTGTAACTTTCTGTATGGCAATGAGAAAAATCTTACCTTTGCCATCTGAGACCTACATCCTGTCACTTCCTGCCAGTCTCACTGAGCATTGTGAAGCAAAATAAACTCACTGGTACCACTGCAGTCCTAAGAAAGTCTTTAATCACCTCAGAAACAATGCTTAGTCCAGTGCCAAATTGCTCATTTATGGGTGAGAAAACTGATGGCAGCGTTTTACTTTATGTAGCGGAAGTTTGTGACCTGAATTTAGATAATTGCAGGTCAGATAGGCAAAGGCATGTCAGCATGGCACTCATTGGCTTTATAAAATAAAGTCATGTTTTTGTAATATTGAAAATCCAAACCCTAGTGCAGCCTGTTATGCATACATAAGGTAGGCCTTTTTCATTTCCCTACCACTACGGGTACAGGTTTTCCTGTACAGTGGGCATAATAGGCTTTTTTACTATTCCTAACCAAATGAGAAATGTTCCAAGTTCTCTATTAGAAGAGGCTTCCTAGACATTGGCCTTTTCAGCAAAATCTACACATGTGAAAGAAAACCCTATTAGCAAAATTCTTTAAAAGGCCCAATAACCAGTTAACTTCAAAATTAATTATTTAAAAATTGACTTGTCCACAAGTGATGTCATCTTACTACTGAGAATTAGGGAAAAATATTGACTTGCTCTCATAAAAAAAATCTTCAGGTAAATATTGAATGTTTTCACACTATTAGTGGAGTATATGCATATAATTCCACATTGTAATAAATTAATAATCACTTGAAAAATATTTTATATTTCCTTATCAACCTTAATACCTCACTGTCCATTAATGTAAAAAGATAGCAGGGAAACAGTACTTTGCTTATTTCAAATCAAAAACATTAAGGAATATCCAAAGAGAAAATTCAAAGGACTAAAAATATGGAGATATATTTCATTCCAATAAATATTAGAGAAAGTTAATATGATGCTTTTTACCTATGATGTTAAAAAACTATACAATTATGTCTATGATCTGAACCATTGACACTGGTGTTCTGTGCATTTCTTGTCACTGTGAAGCTTGGTGCCATAATGTTTAGGGAAAAGTTCAGAACTCCAACTGTTAATGATAACTTATTTTATCAAAAGGAACCCATCAAAATGTGAATAAAACATAGTCATGAGAAGTTTACCATATTGATGCTTATAACATAAAAGCTAAATAGAAATTATCTACGTGACCTAAAAGGGAGAAATCATTATATACAATATAAAGTAAAGCATATACACTGGCTGGAATATAATGAAAACACTATGATAAGAAAGTGGGATGTAGAAACATAAATATTTCTTGTAAGTAAATTTTTAAAAAATTACAGAATATAAGCTTCATAAAACTATAATTGGGCAGAATAAATATGTAAAAACAAGTTAAGTGGAAGTAAGGCAAAAATTCTAATAGTGTTTGTATAATTAGTGCATATATATATTTTAATTCTTACAACTTTTTAATATTACTGCATTACTTTTATATAAATTCCTTAAAAATGATTGCAAATGAATTATAAGCATGTTCCACATGAGATGTGTTTTAATAAGATGCCCATTCATTGCATCAAGTTTAAACCAGTGAAAGCACATCTTGTTATATCTCCTGATTTCCTATCCCTCAAGGAATACTCATATGTAATTGAACTTTACCTAAAACCTTGAAGAATTGAAATTAAATGTGTTTTTTTAATTTTACTCAGTGGCTAAAAGCTGAAATGTTATTGTTAATACCTATGTGAATCTGAAAGAGCCAGTCCTTCAAAATGAATCCCAAGTGGCTAACTGGGCCCAAAGTCAACATGAAGCCAGGCAGTAAGTCATTTGCTGAGGAAGAGCCACGCGTATACTCTGCATTCCCTGAAAACCCACTTGCTCTCAGAACTCTGGGACATTCACAGTTGTCTGCTCCTGTTTATGAGGCCTGAATCAAGGACTGCCAGGAAGTCTCATCTTGCCACCACCTGGACCTAACCAACAGACTGTGACCTGCATCAACCAAACAGAACTAAACAAGTTTGCATCCCTTATTTGCACAGCAGACCAGAGTGAGAACCTGGGCGGGAACTTTCTCTATCAAAATCAATCCCTCTCTTTGTTCTCTCAAGCGCACCTTTGTTTTGTACCAAAGACTGAGTCTCCCTGGTTTGTATGTTCCTCATTGGAATAGTTGTTTCTTGTTTTTAAAAGAAAATTATTTTCAGTGGATTTTTTTAACGTCTACTATGTGAATAGATTCATTAAATAAACTAGAGACATGGGCTAATAATTTAGTAGGGCCAGAGAAGGAGAAAAGCAGCTGGACAGAGAGGAAGTGTGATGGTGCTTCCTGAGAGGAAAAAGCGAGTGAGCCTTTGCACCAGTGAGGCAATTTTACACATGCTTGTCCTTGTACTTGTCATTGAAAGGACTGAAATCTAGTCATCTTTGTAGCCACAGCTCCTAGCAGAGTGGTTTGAAGAGAGTAAGCACTCACAAATACATGTTGAGCACCTGCGTATATAAATAGTCGAAAACTAAATGAATCATAAAAAGCCTCTGCTTTTCATATTTTTGGATTTAATGGACTAGTAAACATCCAACTTTCTGGTTTATTCCTGTTGTCTCAGTGTGATTATTAATTATTCCATCTCTCACTCTCAATAGTGTCTTCATTGGGTAATACATTATCCATGACTTCAAGCCTATCCAGTCTCGGGAAGTGAAACACAAAAGGCTTTTTTGATAAACACTGAAGCTTGCCATAATGCTGTCTTACCTTGGTGAAAAAAACTGAGGATACACTGATGTTATAAAGCAGAGGGATGACATATTATATTCAGCTTTAAAAAATTAATTCTACTGGCTGAATGGAAGATCAATTGCAATCAGGAGAAAGTCATGCTAGGATGCTTGCTTTTTAAAATTATAACCTTACAAAAGGTTTTTTATGTATTGAACACTATATATTTTTACATAAATAATTGTGATTATTAGACAAGAAAACATTGATTCTAATTATTTCTCATATTCAGCTGATCACATACATCTAACTTCATAGCAGCTAACTGAGGAGAGGAAAACATTAAAAACATTCACAAGAAAACAGCCAAACATTCATTTAGTAAAAGTGCATTTTTTTACAGCTGACATGTAGAGGA
This sequence comes from Varecia variegata, assembly GCA_028533085.1. Classification (NCBI taxonomy): domain Eukaryota; kingdom Metazoa; phylum Chordata; class Mammalia; order Primates; family Lemuridae; genus Varecia; species Varecia variegata. The sequence goes on from CM052438.1 coordinate 61,438,384, forward strand.
ATAGGCAAAATCAAATCTTAATCATTGAATAGAAAAGTTCAATTAGTGTAATTCTAAACATTTTGTAGATTATTTTAGTCTAGAGCAACATTTGCAAATAAGAGAAACTATCTGTAAATGGACAGTCTACTCCCTGTGAAATAAAGTCAGATTAAATTGTATGTATGGGCAAAATTATTCTTTTCATGTATACATGCAGACAAAAGACATATAAGGAAGAAATGCTAGATAACTATATAAGAATTGAATCCTCCAAAACATATGGAATTTTATTATTCATACTATTAATATTTATTTAGGTAATGTGTGTATATAACAGTTATATGTACACGTGCATCCACTATTTTACATCTTACTGTAAAATATAGCTCAAAAGAAACTACTTTATGCATACAGATTTCCAGTTTGAATTACATAGAAAGAAAATCTGGAACATATGTTTAGAAATGTTAAATAATCCACATACTTCCATAAAACTTTATAAAGTTTGCAGCATTACAGCCATCTTTGTAATTAGGCATCATGGGAGGAAGCCGTTTTCAAGTATATCACATTATAATTTTTCCTTTTAAAGGAAGAACTGAACAGCAGGTTATAAATCCTTCCACTGCCTACTAGATCCCAAACAGCTGGGACAGGGTCAGGAGACCCACGGGATACCTTCACAAAATGTTTACATCCAGTACAAGATAGAATAAAAATGTTCACATTGTGACACTTTTTTTTTCCCCTGAGAAGATTTCCAAATGAAACCAAGTGCATGTTTAACTCAATGAAGAAAGGAAGCTACACCAGCCTAAAGCAGTGTAATGTACATTAGTGCAGAATTTCACTCTGAGGTGTAATTTTAATTTAAGTTTAACGGCTCCACAATGTATTCTTCTGTCCCTGCTGTGCATAATGGTATTGGAAAAGAACATGCACATTGTACTGACTGCTTTGGAAATTTCCTAGATTAGGAGAATTACGTGGCTACCTCATCTACAGCAAGATAGCTGTTAATTTTGGAGTTTTAGTATTTTTCATAGATGGGGTTATTGTGACAAATTAGAATTTATTCTCTCCTTTTCTCTTTAAGAGTCTGAATATGGACAATTTTTCTTCAAAGGATCAGGATTCCATGGGCCACAAAAAAGGAATAGGAATGTTTTTTTGTCTCTGTAACAAAAACAAACAGTTTAAGCAAACAAAGCAGAACAAAACAAAAAATACCCACAAATTATTTCAAGAAATGTTTCAAAATGTTACTCGTGTAATAAACATCTTTTGAACATAAACTGTGCCTAACATCATACTGCAAAAATCATGTCTAGTCATTGCCCATAAAAATTTGTTTATGTGAGTTCTCAGTTGGGTGGTTGGGTGGGCTTATATTTGAAAAGACTTACCATTTCTTTGATAATGGTATCTTCTCAGTCTTTGGGACTAAGACACTGCTCAACTTTCAACTGAATCTTTGCTACTTTTGCTGCAAAGGCAATTTTACTCCAATTCAAGTCCACTAAAATTTTATGACTGTACATGTAAATCCTTAGCAAAGTTTCTGGTTTCTATGAGTGCAATAAAAAATGTTAGTTTTCTTATCTAATAATTTTCCCACTGTGGTCAATTATATGAGGGGAAAAAAAAGACCATTAGTCTAGGAATGAAATTCAGAAGTCATTCCAGAGTTTCTTCTGTTCCTTGGGATCATGAAACTTGGGTATGAGACTAGCTGCTAAAGGACAACCTTTGTGTTTCACAGCACATGTATGTGTATAAGAGGAGACACAACATTAGATGCCCATGAAGACCAAGTTAGTAATCTGTGAATGAGTGGAAAGGAGCCACAGAGGTCTGTGACGCATATGTGATCTGTCTGGGGAGCAGCCGCTGGTTGTCTCCAGGAAATTGTCCATGACAGGTAGAATAATGGTCTATGTCCTAATTTCCAGAATCTGTGAATATGTTATAATACATGGCAAAGTAGAATTAAAGTATTAATAGTAGATGAAAATGAGGTTAGTAATCAGCTAATCTTGAAATAAAAAGGTTGCCCTGTGTTATTAGGGTGGACCAAATATAAAGGCCCTTGAATGTGGAACAGGGCAGAAGAGTCAAGTGTCTGATGCAATGTGAGCAAGACTCCACCTTTGAAAATTCACAATTGCAAAGATGTGGAATCAACCCAAGTACCCATCGATTCATGAGTGGATTAATAAAAGGTAGTATATGTATACCATGGAGTACTACTCAGCCATAAAAAAGATGAATAACAATGGATAGAACTGGAGACCATTCTCCTAAGTGAAGTATCTCAAGAATGGAAAAATAAACACCATATGTACTCATTATCAAATTGGAACTAACCAATGAGCACACATATGCACAGAGGGAAGTAAAACTCAGTGGAAACCAACCAGGGGGAAGGGGGAGGAGGGGAGGAAAAAAACCTGTCCAATAGGCACAATGGACACTATTTTGGGTGATGGGCACACCTATAGCACCAGGACTCAAGCATTACAAAAGTGATCCATGTAACCTAAAACATTTATACCCCTTTAATATTTTGAGATAAAAAAATGGAAAGGGCAAGGAATGCAAGCAGTCTCTAGAAGCTGAAATACAAAACCAGAAAATGGATTCTTCCCTAGCATCTATAGAAAGGAATGCAGACTGCAATACCTTGATGTTAGCCCATTGAGACCCATTTCAGACTCTTGACCTACAGAACTGTAAGATAATACATTGGTGTTGTTCTAAGGCACGAAATTTGTGGAAATCTGTTATGGCAATAACAGAAGATTAATACAGTGGCCATATGCACCCTGGTGTTGGTTCTAATAGATCTTCCAGCTTTTAAAAAGAAGCTTGAGAGCTTGAGATGCAGATTCTTTATGAAAGCTTGTGGTTTTTAAAACTTGACAGTTAATTCAAATGTTATTAGTTTTTAAGCTGCATAGGGTCAGTTTGAGAAGCTATGTGCCGTTAGTTTGTAATTTTTGGTACACATAATTTTATATCTCTTAGTAGTAGTTGTGTACATATATGTACACATATATGTATAGGTGTATGTATGTGTATATATATATGTATATGACAAAATATGGATAAGTCTTCCAAACAATCTTTCATATCGAGAGTGTATTGGACATCATGTAAGTGGTTGTGGAAACTGTAGCTAGGGTATGCATGGTCAATTGATAAAAATGATTGATTCAATTTTTAGTTCAATTCTAAATACTTTACTAATTTGCCAACTACTATGCATTGAGTACCATGTTACGTGCGAAATATATAAGCTGTGATGAAGTATAGACCAATGAGATTCAAGCAAAGGGGATATAAAAGTCTATTAAAATTATGATCTCAAGGTGTTAATAGAAAGCTGTAGGAAAAAAATCAGGGCCTCTTGCCTTTTTTAGCACTGATTTAATACTTTTGATGGTTAATTTTGTGTGTCAACTTGGCTGGACCATGGTGCCCAGATACTTCGTCAAAAATTATTCTAGATGAGGGTCTTTTGGGTGAGATTAAGATTTAAGTAGGTAGATTTTGAGTAAAGTAGATTGACCTCCATAATGTGGGAGGGACACACCAAATCAGTTGAAGGCCTTAATAGAACAAGGCTTGACCCCTTCTCCTTTCTCCACTGGGACAAGAAAGAACTCTGCCAGCAGATGGCCTTCGGACTTGAACTGTGACATTGGCTCTTCCCTGAATCTTCAACCTGGTGGCCTATTTTGCAGATTTTGGACATGCCAGTCTTCATAATCACATGGGCCAATTCCTTAAAATCTCTTTCTCTTTCTTTCTGTCTCTCTTTCTCTCTGTAGCTAGATGGATAGATAGGTAGGTACTTCTTATTGGTTTTATTTCTCTAAATATAATGTTCAACAAAATGGTTGTCTATTTACTTTGTACATGTGAAGACTTGCTCATCTGAAGACTTCTCCTGTGATTAATCTTTATCAGTGCCTTCCTTTTGGTGCTTTTTGCACATATTTCCTCACCTATACACTTGCACCCATCTCTGTCTTGCTCATAGAAGGAACCATTCAAAATGAGCCCCCTCCTTCTGGAATGAGCAATCACTATAGACTTCTGGTTTCTACTTCCACTTGCCCCCTGCTTACTCCCTATTTGTACTCACTACAACCTTACCATGAAGCTTCTACTAGTTTGGCTTAAATTTAAAGTCCTCTCTCATATTTGAAATTTCAATTTTAAAATGTACACCTTAAAATTTTGTTTTTCTTCTGTGTATGAAAATTCCAATTCTGCTAGGATAGTATAATGTATAAATCTATTTCATCTTTTGTGCTGAGCAATCATTGAAATTTTTTTGTTTTGAAATTTCAAACCCCCCAGATCTGGGAAATTATCTGGTATGTTTTGTTAACCCAAAAAACAAACAGAAGAGAGACTCTCTAAAAGAAAAAAGATATTTATTCCAGAATATAGCATTGTAGTGGGAATATGCATGCCATAGTAAACTATGGACATTTTCAGGTAAGTAAAAAAAAAGACAAAGGTGTTTAAAGGAAAAAATTAGGAGGATTACATCATTGTTTTGATATAATTATCTTTGGTTACAAAGATCAATAACCAAGGTGACCCCAGTGCAAGGTTGGGCAGACAGTTGCTGAACAGATGTCCTTGTGGAATTATATTTTGTAGTTTTTGCAGAGTGTCTTGTGATAGTTTTTGTTATCAGGCATGCAAGAACGAGAACCCTCTCTTCACAGCTTTCCATGACTCTATTTTTCAGGGTTTTTTTTTTTTTTTTTTTTTTGAACACCAGTGACTTCGTTTTGATTCTGACAATTTTCATGGTTTCCATGGATGATTTCCTTCTCTATATGCTTTTAAAAATTTTTTCCTTCAACATCTCTTTTATTTTCCTTCAATGCTTTTTTTTCCTTTAAATTCCTTCTTTTTCTTTCTGTTTAGTCCCCACCTGTACTGATAAAACAATAACAATATTAATTGTTGATGTTGTTATAAGGCTTACCAAGAACTTATTTTCTGTTTGCTCATTAACTTCACACAATCCTATGAGGTAGAAAGTTTCATTATCTTTACTTTAGTGATGAGGAAAATTAGGTGTAGATAGGTTAGATAACTTGCCCAAGATACCCATATAGTAAGTTACAAAGCCATGATTTCAATCCAAGTAGTCTAGTTCTGAAATCTATGGTCTTAACCATTATAACATATTGGTTCTCAGATGACTGGTAATACTTTGTTGCGTACTCATAAAGGAGGAGTACCTAAAATTCTGTTTGGAAACTCTGGGTGTGCAGGCAGGACTTGTCATTTTGAGTTTCACTGTAGTATTATTTGAGGGTCCATTTTTTAAATAACTCAAATGCCAATATCTTTACCTCTTTCCTCTTGGACTAGAAAACTCCAATATCCTGCCTTAACTGTAAGGCTCCCAGTTTTCTGGGAGCTAATAGAACGAGAGGATAGTCAGGGTAGGTTTAACCTTCAGCATTCCTTTGGCAAAATTAAAAGTCTCTCAAATGGAAATCAAATGGAAATTGAGGCCTGGACAGTGAAACAAAATTAAGTGGTCTTATGCACCATTTCTTTGTACTTCTCTTACCAAGATTCTGCCTCAAATTATTCACTACCACCCCCAATCCCATTGTGTCTTCAACTCATTGTAGTATACTTTAGTCTCACAACTCCTTTGAAATTTTTCTTCAAGGTCCCTGGGACATCTGTATTGTAATGCTAATGGCTCCTCTCCTCTCAACTTTCTCTACTCTCAGCCATTTTTGACATAGCCGATAATTCCTTCTGTCTTGTAACTTGCTTTTTGTGTTTGTTGAGAAACCACACTTATTTTCTTCTAATTTTACAGGTTATATGTATTAATTCTGTCTGTTGTTGTCTATTTTTTATGATATTTTAACATCTTGGGGCCTCGCTGATTTAGGAGAGACTTGCCTCTACCAGGGTTAGCAACTTCCTAGAATCCAAAGCCCGTCCACCTAAGCACCTCCTTTCCTGGAGACAGCTCTAACACTTCATGCCAAAACTCCCCTGCCCTAATCACCCAAGGGCCAAGTCCCAGACAACTAGAGAGAATCCCTGTGCCCCAGAGCTCATAAAAATTATTCAAACTAGGCAATCTTAAGCCTGCTTCCACTGCCTTGCCCATTCCTTCTGGTGAAAACCATATAAAGGTTTTTGCCTTCATTTTCCTCCACTCTTTTTGCTTTCTGACCAACCTTAGCCCGGATGCCCCACCACATGGCCCTTCATAGCATGCCTTCTGTTTCTAGGGATCTGTGAGTACAAAAACTTCATGACAGTCATTTCCTTGTCTATGTGTCTTACCATATCTGATTAAAACAAATCCCACATACATTTCAAAACACTGTATCTTCACATTTCCCTTTTATAGGGTTCTTATCCTCTGCCCAAGCAACAAGTGTTGACAAATCACAAGAATACTCCTAAAATTTTATCTTTTTTCTTTCAATAGGTAAGTTACACTTGTGCATCTCAACCCTAGACTTCTCCAAATCTCCATTCTCGATTTTTCCCTGGGGCTCACGTACTCAACTCTTCAATTGACAACTCCATGGGGAGGTCTAATAGGAATGTGAAACATAACATGGCCAAAATAAGACTCTTGATTTTCCCCCAAATGTATTTTTCTTCCAGAGTTTCCTTAAATAATTTTGCCTTGATACACTTCACCAAGGCCTTTGCACTGGTTGGTTTTTCTGCTGGTGACTATTCCCTACAAAACTTTATATGGCCTTTCCTTCTGGTCATGCAGATCTTAACCTAATATAAACCCTTCAGAAGTCTCTCCTATGACCATTTTGTTTTGTTTTGTTTTTATATCAATTACCATTTTCAGAAATTAATGTTTTACTTGACAGGTGTCCATGAAACCCAATATAAGGTAAGTTACTTATGAACTATGACTTTATTATAATCTTTATATCTCCAGCATGCAGGACAGTGACTGGAACATAGTAAGTTCTTAATAAATTTTTGAAAATAATAAACAAATTACAAATGCACGTATCCAATTTCAAATGCACCTACATTTTAATAAAGTTAAGCCTTGAGTGTTGTATGTATAATGGTTTTGTATGGGGTATTTATTGAGACTGAAACATCCTTTTAAGCTTATGCCTTGCTTAACATTTTTAATATACTGGCATTTTCTGACATTTAAAAATTCCTTTTCAATTTCCTCATATTCGTTCAATCCTAAACAGAAAGCCCAATGTATTTGCTTTTTGATTCTATAATTCCTTTCTTATTCACTGAACCATATTTCTCTCATACCAGGCTTGTCTTTTAAATAAGACAATTTTAGAGAGGTAATGGATATTTTAGAAAAATCGTAACAAGAATTGTTGGATATTTAAAACACTTCCATTAATGGTACAAACCTACGTATATAGAAAGCAGGACATGAGTGCAGAAAAGTTTTAAAAATGACTTTGCAAAATCTAATCTTCCTAATAGATGTTTTCCTACAGTTTCAGTGCAGGAATGATATTAAGACTAATATCTTTGAAATATCTTGAAAGCACTTACTTACTTTACAGCATTTTGGCTACAGAATAAAAGTAAAATAATTATGTATTATCT
>CM052438.1:61446091-61477258 GCA_028533085.1 Varecia variegata
CCCCCCCCCCCCCCCCCCCCCCCCCCGAGGAATTATGAGGCAGATATGGCTGCTCCAAACAGAACTTATCTTCTTCACTTTTATGTATGTACTGTATGCAGGTATGTTTTTAAGAATTTTTTTTATTTTGGCTTTATTAAAAAAATTATAGTATCCATATTCTTGCTCATTGTTTTGCTGTCATCCATAAATTACAAATATAGATATAGAACATTTGGAACATAGAAATATGTTGTGATAGGAAATATTTTAATTTTAAGAACTTTCTTGGTTTTGTTATCCATCCTAATACTCTTAATATTTACCGCAGGAAATGCAAATGCTTAAAACGTAGCAAAAAGTACTGTGTGCAAAAACTGTCTAGCAGTATTTCCTAAATGTTGTACCACAACTTTCTAGTCTTCAAGATTGTCAAATTCTAAAGGGTTATGGTCCTGAAAAGAGCAACAGCTTAAATATAGGCCTAAAGGATACCAAATTTACAAAAATGGTGGAAAATTAATGTTTAACACTTGCATAGCGCTTACAATGTGACTATCACTGTTCTAAGCACTTATGTTGCTGTAATTAATCTTTGCAATTGCTTAAAGGTGTAGGCACATTAATATGCCCACATTATAGGTAGGGAAACTAAAGCCCCATTGAGGTTAAATAAGTTGCATAACACATACACCTAAAGCACATTACAGAGAGGTCTATGAACTTCGACAATCTAATGCTAAAGCCTAAGCTCTAAACCACCACACAATGGTAGCTCCAAATTCTTCTCCTCTCTTCTTTCCCTCCCTCCTTGACTCACTCATTCACTCTCGTTGTCTACCAGACCCTGAAGACTAATGTGATAAAGAAAATCTGTGAAATTTCTTCCACTCATTGACAGATCCAGAGATGGACAGATTCTAGAAAACACAGCTATAGAATTAATTATCTAATGTAGTAACTCTGCTTATGGATTATTGCATTTTACCAGAAAATTCCTAAGATAAGACAGAGCTTCTGCTATTTTGCATTAACTGCATTTAGTAAGCTGATTGTGCATATATTTTTGTTAAGAGAATACTTTTGGCTCTGCTCCCCAAATTAAAGCATTTATACAGCTGTCATCTCTGCCTATATATGTTTTGCCCTCTGTAAATCTACTGGCTATCATATTATTGTCTTCCATTCATTGGCTCATTTACTCAGTAGATAGTTTTGTACATCCATCATGTACTATTGTAGACACTGCTCAGGGACACAAAGGTGGGAAAAACTAGCCATTATGCTCATACTTATATCACTTATAGTATTTTGTGGAAGACTGATATTCATCAAATAATCATTCAGGTAGGATCTCAGTGCAATAAGTATTACAGAAATGGAGAAGGACCTTAAACTATGAGAAGTTTTAAAAAGGGGATTCGCATTTGTTTGGAAGTTGAGAAAATGCACCTCTACATAAGTGACCATTGAGCTGATATCCGATAAGAATCAACCATCTCTCTGAGTGCTTATTGCTGTTTGTATGGTTCTTAATGAGAAATGACTTCATTTGAAATAGTTATCTCAGTGTAATGGCTTATACAGATGCACAGGTCTTCAACGTATGCTTCTTAATTATGATATCAAAGGTTACATTATGTGGATTAATTGATCAGTAATTTTTTCTCATAAGAGCGATGCGGTAATATTCCATTTAGAAAATAGCTACCCTGATATGTTAGGGTCTAGTCTACTGGAACTGAAAGGTTGAAACCACTCCAGGAGACTGTCCTCCAAGAGGATAGATACGTAATCAGGGATCTCAGGACCCCTGGGCCTCGCTGACTCTCTTAGCCATAAAGATGTGTGATGAAAGAGATGACAATTGTATGAATGCATTTGCCCTTTTATATTACACCGTTTGCTGAATTTGCAGGCGTAGCTCCTGAATGAAAATGTCAGATAAGATCATAAAGCAAGCCTCGGGGTTGTACCAATTCTCTTGACCCAAGTCTTATAAACCTGTGCTGTATCATCCACGATATACTGAGTATTAAATATTGTAACATAAAGAAACAGGTGCAGTTTTTATCAGGGACACTCTACTTTTTAGAAAAAAAGCTTTGCCCATTACACTATGAATAAGTCTTGTAAAAATTGAGCGTATATTTTACTGAGGCCAAGCCATTATGGTTCAGAGAGTCTATTAGTCTTTTTTCTTGCAGATATGACATTTACTCACAAAATAATTCTCCAAATGCCTTTTGGGTGGCATTTTAAGTTTAAAGCTCTTCAGAAATAAACTTGATGGCATTTTTCTGCTATTAGTCACCATCCAGGATCTCTCTAGACCAAGGTTATTTTTTCCTCCTTTCTTCCTTCCTTTCTCTCTCTCTGTGTCTCTTTCTCTTTCTTTCATTCTTTCCCTCCTTAGGTGGATGTTCATCTCTAAACATAAACTTTTACCCTGGCTAAAGTTTTTTTATTACGTCTTTGATTTGATGTCAGTGAGATAGTTATATTTGATAAATAGATGATGGTCAAACATGAAGCCAGGCTAATTTGGGTCAAGAGTTCAGGAGAGCTCTTTCAAAGGGGTCACACAAATCCTCATTTCTGTTCTAAAGCATCTAAAATATCAATTCAGTAGCCACAGTAGGAAAATATTTATTCTGCTGTACCAAGTACAACAAGGTTATCCTCAATATCATAATTAAGTACAAATGTGAGATGTATGACCTTCAAAAATGGACAGCAAGTTGAATAATAAAACCCATAATTCTCTTACTGCTCCTCACCCTCAGTCCTCCTCACCTGGCCATCTCTAATTTATCCTTAATATATACCATGGCTTAAATATCACTTGCTCAGAGATGTTTTCTCAGCACCTCCACCCCATCCCACCCAACCCCTGCGTTCTACATAGTCTCCCATCATCTGCTTTCACAGCAGTTCTGTTTTTCTTGGGCAGCATTAATTATGCCTTTAATTACTTACTTGGTGTCTAGTTTTCCTACTAGATTAAAAGCGCCATTAGAGCCTGGATCTTGGCTGATATGTATTTATCATGCTACCCTCCACACCTAGCATAGTGCTTCTTGACAGGGTAAGTGCTCAATAATGTTTTGCTGAAGAGATAAGTAAATGAATGAATGAACAAATTGACACGGACACCAGAAAAATTCTTACTTCACTGAGGTTTGCATTTTGTTCCCAATCAATACATTTTTTTATCAAGTTTCCTAATAGATGCCAAGTGTAGGCTTCATTTACGCCTAAGTCTCCCAGTGGATTTTACTTTTGTTCTTTTTAAAATCCATTTTTGTGGGGACTGAAAGATCATTTCTAAAAATTATATGAGATAGCTGGTAGTATATAGAGTTGCCGTTATATTATAAAAAGGATCATTATCTTAAAATAAAGCAATGATAGAATTCCAAGAATAACCTAGCAAAAGAGGCTGGCCAACTATGGATGACTGGCCAAATTTAACCAGGCATCTGTCTTTGTAAATAAAGTTTTATTGGAACATGGCCATTTGTTTACTTATGACTGCTAAGGCTGCTTTCACAATACTATAGCAGAGTTGAATAGCTTGGACCAAGATTATAAATGGCCTGCAAATCCTAAAATATTTACTATCTGGCTGTTTACAGAAAATAGCTTTCTGGCACTTGATAGAAGACAAGACATTTGTTTTAGCCAGCCTTCTAATGATCCCTGCATTCATACCATTTAGATGGTTTCCCACCTGCCATCAGAAAAGACTTGGCTCTAAGTGATGTAAAACACATTAGCACTCGCTACTGAACTTTCAGATAGTTGAATAAAGGTGTTACCAAGAGGGAGGGACAAACTAGGATTTTGCACAATCTTCTACACAGCTCAACATTAGTAGGCATTGCAAATGGTGTGATAATCAAATTTACAATTTTCAGGTAGGCTATGAACAGTTTCATTAAATATCAAAAGGAACTCTGTTGTGTGGAACAAAATAGGTATGTTTTCAAGGGATTTGCCAAAATAATTTCCACTTTTTTCTTCACTCACAATATATTGCCTATAATAAAGAACAACCCAAATAGTATAACTTGGACATAATTATTGAACACATTTTTACCTCTGATAACAACACTTCTCATCCTTCCTGAACTTATATCCCTTTGGATAGAATGGGGGAGCATGTGAAGGATGTATTTTTCTCCTTCATCTACATTTGAAAATTATTCTAATCACTATCAATTTTCAGGCAGATCAGACTCAAAGTTGTTTATGGAATAATCTAGTATCTTTTTTATCTGAAAATTATGCCTGCTGTTCTCAGCAAGCAAGAGAACCTCATGGCTCGTTCTCATTCGGGTGGCTCACATAATCTTGTCAACTATTATGGGATGCTTATTTTTTGTTTCTTTGTATTCTCTTCATTTTGATAAGTGCAGTATCTTTTATATATTTGACATACCACACATTACACTGTAGTACAAACTAAGGTGTTGTTTGCTGTGGAACTTGAGTCTCCTTGGCTAGTCACTTTTGAATATAAAGATAAGTCTTTCAGTTTGTAGGTATGTGAACTTTGCAATTTGTGTTTTAAACTTAGTAAATTCTTTAAGAGAATATTTTAAAATAAAAATTTCTGTAACTCAAGGAGCTGTAATCCTTTCTAAAATGCTTTGCCAATCCTACTTTATTTCCAACTGCAGGATAGACTTCAGAATAATCACAGTGCTTTGGTCTATATGGTATGAAGTTGCTTCTCTGAAAAAACTGGATGAATTTGGTACTCAAGTATACATAATGCTGGTCTCCAAACAGATACAAATAAATAAAAGTTCGGATCCTAATGAATCATTATGTGATACTGAAATGGAAAAAAAATTACTACAGATGAAAAAGACAAGAGAGATGTCATAACAATATTTGGAGAACTCACTGATGAAAATGTGAAACATAGAAAGTATGCAAGTTGAAAAGCAACATATATTCATAATTATTTAAAGAATGGGAAGACTCTTCAACCAGGACCTGTTGGAACTGAATAACATAATAATGTTGAGGAAAATGAAGATGCTGGAGCAACTTCTCTGCCCACTCAGCCACCTCGGCTATCATCTTCAACTTATGACCCAAGCAACATGCCATTAAGCAACTATGCTAGAATACACATTCCTCCTGGTGCATGCACTCCTGATCGGTGGAAGTGCCTCACAATACAAGTATAACAAATCCAATCTATTTCATAGATATTCAGCCATTGATCTCACATTTTTAGCTGCTTTCCAAGTGCATACCCATCTAACACCAGAGGACTTTGTTAGTGCTTAGAAATACTGCAAATAGGCTCACAGTGTCTTATAATATGAAGATGTAATTTGTTGTGTGTTTCAAACTTCTTGAGATAGATATTTAAATGTAAAAATAGAGATTTTTAAAATTTTATTTTCTAACATATGCATTTAAGGCATAAATTTTCCTCTAAACACTATTTTAGCTGCATCTCACAAGTTTTACATGGCATATTGCAGATAATGAATTACCTCAGTTTTTATTTGCTTGAAAATATCTTCAGTTAGCTTTCATTATGAAGGATATTTTTGCTGGATTATTTTGTTTTAATAAACCTCTTTAAAAATGTCATTTCATTTCCTTCTGGCTGCAATCATTTTGGTTTAAAAGTCAACTGTCCATGGTATACATATACCACATTTTATTAATCCACTCATGTATTGATGAGCACTTGGGTTGTTTCCACATCTTTGCAATTGTGAACTGTGTTGCTCTATTCAGCCATAAAAAAATTGGTGAATTAATATCTCTTGTATTAACCTGAATGGAACTGGAGACCATTCTTCTAAGTGAAGTATCACAAGAATGGAAAAACAAATACCACATATACTCTTAATTGAAACTAATTAAACAACATGTATGTGCACATATGGAAATAATACTCATCAGAAATCAAGCAGGTGGGAAAGGGAGCAGGGGATGAATAAATTCACACCTAATGGGTACAATGCACACTATCTGGGTGATAGGTACATTTACAACTTTGACTCAAACTGTACAAAAGCAATTTATGTAACCAAAACATTTGTACCCCTGTAATAACTCTGAAATTAAAAAAAAAAATGTCAGCTGCCATCTTTCTTTTCTTTTCTAATGCTTCTGTTCTTTGTTTTTTTCTTCCCTTCTTTCTTTCTTTTATCTTTTTAGAAACTTTTTCTATGATATGCTTAGGTAAGATTTTGATTTTATTTGTCCTTCTAGGTAGATCATAGAGCTTCTTTAATCTGTGGCTTAATGTTTTTCATCAGTTTGGAAAAGTCTTTGTAGGAAAACAAGCTGTTGCATGGCAAGAATGACATCATTTTGAAGCAAAACCTCCGTAATGACCAGTGTTTGTCCCCCACATACCAAGGTGTTCTGCGATAAGTTATTTGAACAATGCCTATAGTATGATGACTCCTCATCATGATGTTTATATAATCTCCCCAGTGGTCACAAGTCTTGGCAAGAAAGTCTGAAGATATGACCAGCTGCATATATTTTACCTGAAAATTTGCCATATAAAGAATATTTTATGGAGGGTGAGTGTGAGGATCCACTGTCTTGCTGCCTCCAAAGACAACGCTTCTGTTCATAAGTATCCATTAAATATTTCTTTCTGAGAAACTGGATTTTTCAGCCTGTTTCTTTGACCTCTCAGCTCCCTCAGCCTTTTGAGGGTAGGTTTGCATATACCTGCTCACTGAAGAACAGTCTTGGTTACTATATTTTTAAATATTCTTTCTATTTTACTGAAAATCATACATTGGGTAAAAAGAAATTATCGTGTCTTTTTATTTGGCTCTGATACTCATGTCTGTATTTGCAATCTTTTTTACTCTCATTCATTTAGTTGAGATTTTTTTTTTTTTTTTTTTGAGACAGAGTCTCGCTCTGTTGCCCAGGCTAGAGTGAGTGTGGTGGCATCAGCCTAGCTCACAGCAACCTCAAACTCCTGGGCTCAAGCAATCCTTCTGCCTCAGCCTCCCGAGTAGCTGGGACTACAGGCATGCGCCACCATACCTGGCTAATTTTTTCTATATATATTTTTAGTTGGCCAGATAATTTCTTTCTATTTTAGTAGAGACGGGGTCTCACTCTTGCTCAGGCTGGTGTCGAACTCCTGAGCTCAAGCGATCCACCCGCCTCAGCCTCCCAGAGTCCTAGGATTACAGGTGTGAGCCACTGTGCCCGGCCAGTTGAGATTTTTTTCAACTGTTCTATCTAAACAGAATGCTATTAAACATTCTATTTATTTCTTAATTTCACTTATGTTATTTTTCAATTCTAGTATTTTCAATTAATTCTCCTTTATAATTGCACATTCCAGGTATAGTTTTCCACCTCCTCATATATTTTTCAAATATATTAATTATAGTTGTCATTGTACTTTTATCATTGTAGCCATTAATACATTGATACCAGATTAACACAATGTCTAATATCCCCAGTATCTGAATAGCCTGTGGATCTATTTTGATTCTCTGTTTTTTTTTTTTTCCCCATCTTAGTTTTTGGTTATTTGGTCTTATCTCTTAGCATAGCTTGTATATTTTAAAATAAAATTTCAAACATTGTGTATAAAAAAACAGCCTTTGAATTATGTCAATTTTCTTTAGTGGAGATAAAGATTTCTTTGGGAAAGCAGTTAAATTAGTAGAAAATCACCTTAGTCCAGTCAAGGATTCAATTGATTAAAGACTGTGTTTCAGTTTTGCTATTGTTGTTTGTTTATTTGTTTTTTAAGGATTCTCTATTTTGATTTGTTCTTACTTATATGGTATGGCATTTTCAAATATCAGGTTGACAGTCTAGGTTTGATTACTAGGGCCTATTTTCTCTGAAAGGCACTGACCTCCAATTTCTGTCTCTTCATCCATGTGGGACTACTGAAGTCCCTAATTAATTTTCAGCCTTTTACATATTAATTTCTGCTTAAGTTCTCAGCATCTTGTGCACAGTTTAGGGATCTGAAGAATGCCTCAAGGGAACAAATCACACAAAATATCAGAATCACTTTTCACCAGATTACTTTCCTTTGAATCCTGCCTTTTAATGTGAAGGCTACCTTGGTAACCCTAAACTCTGATTTTTTCTATTCTGCCTTATGAGACTGTGGAAAGCCCTGAGCTGCAAGTTTCTGCTTGGTTGAAAATGTCTGAACGGGAAAGTATAAGACAATTTGGAACTACCATGATGTAATTTCATTCTTCCTGGGGTCTTGGTCCCTTAGGTATATTTGTCTTGTTTCTTTTCACTGCCTTCAAACAGCTTATTTGTTGTTTGGTGGTGGTGGTGGGGAGTGTGTGTGTGTATTTTCTAGTTTTCATTGTTTTTCTTGGTGGAAACATTAACCTAATATAAGCTAATATTTTATAGCGGGGCCTATTCAAACAAAATACATCCAAGCCCCTATACTACTTATCAAAAATGCATTCCTCATTTTTAGGAGTCCTCCCTCCCATAATTTTTGGGGATCTTGCGAGTTATCTAAATTGTCAATCTTAGTTACTCTCATTTAAAGAAAGAAGAAAAACTTGCAGAGAATTGTGAGGATAACTCTTTCTGCTATCATGCTCACACAATTGCACTTAAGGTCCTGCATTCAATACTATATGTTCTTTATTGAATACCTTAGCACCAGTAATAGGCAATATATACACTATGGTTTTTTTGACTAAAATATAATGTCCAGAAGTCTACTCCTAGAATACTAGTTAAAAGACTGTGGCATCACAAATGTCTAAGAAATACAATGTAAAAAACCAAAGAATAAAGATGACATATGTGAGAACTACATTCATGCTTTACTCAGGGGTAACATAGGAGGGATTGGTCAGGAGGCCAAGAGGACATTTGAGGATTAGACCTAAATCTTCTCTGAAAATGTTTCTGGAAATAAATTCTTAGTTTGTGCTGGTACAATTTTGTGGTGGATCATTCACTTCCCACTGATGTAGTTTATTCTACTTCCAAAAATCTCTAGTTATTAGAAAGATATTGACTTGACTTTACATTGAACGAAAACCTTCCTCTCTGGTTTGAGAATTGTCCCTGGAGACCACATGGATCAAGTCCAAACGTCCTTTACTTGAGACTCTTTAGATATTTCAAGACAGCTATTGCATTCCCTATATATTTATATCCACAAGACACACTGCTCTGGTTTCAGAACTGGCACAATGTCAGGCTTTTCACTCTCTGGTTTAGTTTCTTCTGGAAGTGTTTCTGCTTAAATGTGCCCTTTTTGCTACCATGTCCAGAATTGTACTTTACATTTAGGTGTGAAATGAACAGCCCAGAGTGTTACACTCCCCATACTTTAAAAACACATTCTCTATATGATGTTATTAATTCAAATTAGGTTGTAATTAGCATGTGGTTATTACACTGTTAACACATCCTTTGTCTACTACCAACTTAAAGAGATGCTACTACTAAAATACTATATCCTTATACTGTCTCTCCATATTTTTTAAAATCACATTATCCCTATTAAATTTCACCTTCCCATAATTCGTTTGTTATTCCTGTCCATTAAAGTATATTTTGTGGGCTTCAATTTCTCATAAACATTTTAAGTAACCAAGAAATCCCATTACTTTTTAAAAACCTCCAAATAAACACATTTTTGTCAATTGGTATCATTGCAAATTGCTATGTGATGTTAATGCAAAGGACTGAAATGTGATCTTTGCTTTTTGTTCTTGTTTTCCTTTAGCATTCAGTTTTTTTGTTGTTTGTTTTTTACAAACTTAATAAAAATGACTGGCTATAATGACTTAATATATACATGGAATCAACCTATTTTAGAAATTTACAATGGTGTTAAAAAGGAGACAAACTCATATTTTAATATCTGTAGTCCCTGTGATTCATTGAAGTTATTAGTATTAGTTCTATAATCTATTAATATAATATAAAGATGCTAGTCATTCCATTAGGCCATTTATATGATGGAAAAATGAACTCATTTTATTTAAATCAGTATTATTTTGAATCTCTATTATTCACAGCTAAACTATTAATTGGTAGCCAGATATAGAAATTGGTAGGCAGAATAATGACCCCCATCACCACCAAAGATGTCCATCTAATCCCTAAAACCTGTAAACATGTTGCCTTACATGGCAAAAAAAAAATTAAGTTTGCTGATGTAATTAATGTTTCTAATCAGCTAACACTGAGTAGATTATCTTGAATTATTCAGGTGGGCCCAATCTGATCAGATGAGTCTTAAAAATGGAGGAATAAGAAGATAGAAAAGTAGTTCAGAGAGATGTGACATGAGGACCTGGCCCACTGTTGGATTTGAAGATGGATGAAGGGCCATAATCCAAGAAATGGGGGAGATTTTTTTATTGCTGCTTCAATTTCGTTACATGATATTGGTCTGTTGAGGAGTTCCATTTCTTCCTGATTGAGCCTAGGGAGGTTCTGTGTTTCCAAGAATTTGTCTATTTTCTCAATGTTTTCCTCAATATTTATATGCATAGAGATTTTTATAGTATTCAGAGATGATATTCTGTATTTCTGTGGTATCAGTTGTAATATCTCCTTTTTCATTTCTGATTGAGATTATTAGGGCCCTTTCTTTTCTGTTTCTGGTTAATCTAGCAAGAGGGCTGTTGACTCTATCTTTTCAAAGACCAAACTTTTTGTTTCATTAATCTTCTGTGTAATTCTTTTATTCTTGATTTCATTTAGTACTGCTCTGATCTTGGTTATTTCCTTTCTTCTGCTTGATTGGGGATTGTTTTGCTCTTCCTTTTCCAGTTCCTCAAGATGATTCATTAGATTGTCAATTTGTGATCTTTCTATCTTTAGATGGAGGCATGTAAGGCTATGAATTTTTCTCTTATGACTGATTTTTCTGTATCCCACAGATTTTGATAACTTGTGTCCCCGTTGTCATTTAGTTCAAAGAATGTTTTGATTTCAATCTTGATTTCCTCCTTGACCCAGTAATCATTCAGCAGTAGATTGCTTACTTTCCATGACTTTGTGTAGAATTGAGTGTTTCTGTTGGAATTGATTTCTAATTTTATTCCGCTATGGTCTGAGAAGATAATATTCAGCCAGAAAAAAAAAAAAATGGTGAACTAATACCTTTTGTAACAACCTGGGTGGAACTACAGACCATCCTTCTAAGTGAAGTATTGCAAGAATGGAAAAACAAACACCACATGTACTCCCTATTAAACTGGAACTAATTAAAAAATAATCATGTGCACATATGGTATTAAAAATCAATGGAAATCAAGCAGGTGGGAGAAAGGAGAAGGGGATGGGTACACATTCACACCCAGTGGGTACAATGTGCACTATCTGGGTGATGAACACACTTATAACTTTTACTTAAACCATACAAAAGCAATTCATGTAACCAAAATGTTTGTGCCCTTATAATATTGTGAAATAAAAAAAATAAATAATAATAAAAAAGAAATGAAGGAAGTCTTTAGATCTGGAAAAATCAAGGAAACAATTTTCCCTTGGAGCCTTCAGAAAAGAACCCAGCCCTGCCAACAATAAGATCTTAGCCTGAGGAGATCTCTGTTGGACTTCTGATTGCTAATAATGTAAGATAATAAATTTGGGGGAGTTTTCTTAAGCCACTAATTTTGTGGTAATTTGTTATGGTGCCAAATAGAAAATGAATATACAATCTTACACAAAACCCAGTGTCCTTTATCTGTGGATATAATTCTGTAACCATGTACCTCAGGAATGAAGAAACCAAGTAGGCAACAAAATTCTTGAATATCACCTTTTAAGATGTCAATAAAATGTTAATTTCATGTGAGACCAAAATGATCTTGGCTATTTCTAATTATTTCTCTAAGCTGTTTTCTAAAAAACAAAAATAGAAACATTAATTCTGTCGGCACTTAATACGTAACCAGCACATATCTTGACCACCTTGAATGCCTGACACATTCAAATAAAACCTAAATTTCATAAGATTATGAAATCTTAAAAAAATATAAGCCTTGTTGAAGGTTTTTTTACTTACTTCATTTTTTTTTTTCAAGAGACAGTACAGTAGTTACCTAACTGGTTCCAAAACAGGTTACTCTCCGTCCTCATCCTCCATCTCCTTGCTCAGCTGCTCAGACTGAGGCTGCATAAAGAGGGGTGAGCCACCCCTCCTCACACAGGCTCTATAGGGAACTCTTGCCTCCTTGTCTGACTAATTTTTCATTTTCTCTTCTACTCATTGTATATTTTCCTGAAAATGTTATCACACCTTAAATATGAGGAAATAATGATCTAACCTGCTTTACCTATTTTTTAAACTATTTGCTGGAAAAAAATTAATGCTGCTGATACCATGCAAAGTCAATGATGCAGTTGTTAAAAAGAAATCAGAAGTCTTTTTGTGGCTTATTCATCACCCAAATTGTCAGATAAGTTCTAATTGCAGAACCTTACTACTCCTGATTATGTGAGTAAGAAAGAACACAGCATGATTATTAGACTTCAGTTTTGGTTTACTGCCTGACTTTGAGAGAAAAACCACTGACAGGGAATGCATATGATTTTATTTTCCCACAAATATGTTTTAATCATTTTTATTGATTAAGATGATAATATCTAAATATGCATTTTAAAGGACCATTTATTTTCTACAACCAAGAGGACAATTTTGGCCTTTGCTATAGAAAAATGTCATAAATTTCCCTATCACTGCAAATAGCTCGTTAAAATTAATTGATGATTTTTTTAACATCTCAGGGAATACCAAATTTAAAGAAAAATGGGGGAAGTCTATGCTGCTAAGTGCCATCTCTAATTCTGTAACTCTATGAAGTCCATGCTTATTTATCAGGAAGTAATATCCCACATGGGCAAATAATTATTTTGGCTTTCCCTGAGATAAATATCCTAAATAGCCTGCTGACTCTAAAGAGACAATGCATGCATTCCTGCTTCATGAGTTTCTATGAAAATCATTATTCTTAACAGCAGCACATAAATATCATGCCTTTGGATTCAGTGTCTTTGCAACCACAGCTCAGATCCATATTTCAGCTTTAAATAAAATGTGAACATTTTAAAAGACATTTTATTGTTTTGAGAAACTATGAAGTGAACTAGCAGTGGAATAGCCCACTGTTTTAGCCCAGTATTAGAGTAATTATTACATAACTGCCAAATCAATTAACAGGTGTTATTAATCTGCCTAATGAAAAGCTGGCTCTGAGAATATCAGCCTTTCGAAGCTCTCTTAAAACACAGCTGCCACATTTTGATCTAGCTAATTTTATGTATAAAAATAAATTTTATATGCCTTTAATACATGTTCATTATTAAAAAATGAAAAACATAGAAAAGAAGTAGAAGACTTTTAAAATCATATTTGATGGTGAATTGTAAATCTAGTTTAAGTAATGTGAGTTTACAGAATACAATATGCAATATTTCTTTTTGTCATTTTAGGACTCACAATATATTTTATAGTAAGACATTAATAATTTTTCCTTAAACTATCTGCAAATGTTGCTGATACTACCCAAAGTGATTTACAGATTTAATGCAATCCCTAACAAAATACCAACATCAAATTTCATAGATCCAGAAAAAATTATTATATGGTTCCTTTGGAACCAGAAAGGAACCCGAGTAGCCAAAACAATCTTAAGCAAAAAGAACAAATCTGGAGGCATCACATTACCAGACTTCAAACTATATTACAAGGACATAGTAACCTAAATAGCATGGTATTAACACAAAAATAGAGACATAGACCAATGCAACAGAACAGAGAAACCAGATATAAAACCATCTACATACAGCCAACTGATCTTTGACAAAGCAGGTAACAATATACACTGGGGAAAAGAAGCCATATTCAATATATGATGCTGGGAAAGTTGGATAGCCACATGCAGAAGATTGAAACAGAATCCATATCTCTCACCACTCACAAAAATTAATTCAAGATGGATAAAAGACGTAAATGTAAGTATGAAACCATAAGAATTCTAGAAGAAAATGTAGGAAAAACTCTTCTAGATATCAGCCTAGGCAAAGAATTTATGAAGAAGACCCAAATGACAATCGCAGCAACAACAAAAATAAATAAATGGAATTTGATTACACTACAAAGCTTCCACACAGCTAAGGAAATAATCAACAGAGCAAATGGAGAACCTACAGAATGGGAGAAAATATTTACAAGCTATATATCTGATAAAGGGCTAATAACCAGAATCTACAAAGAACTCAAGCAAATCAGCAAGAATAAAAAAAAATAAAACAATCCCATTAAAAAGTGGGCAAAAGACATGAATGAAAGCTTTTCAAAAGAAGATAGACAAATGGCCAATAAACATATGACAAAATGCTCAACATCACTAATTATCAGAGAAATACAAATTAAAATTACAATGAGATATCACCCTACTCCTGTTAGAATGGCTTTTATTAAAAAGTCCAAAACTACCAAACATTGGTGTGGATGCAGAGAGAAAGGAACTCTTATATACTGCTGCTGGGACTGCAAATTAGTACAACCTCTATGGAAAACACTATGGAGATTCTTCAAAGAACTAAAACTAGACCTACCATTTGATCCAGCAATCCCACTATTGGGTACCTACTCAAAGGAAAATAAATCATTTTATCAAAAAGAGTCCTGCACTCAAATGTTTATTCCAGCACAATTCACAATTGCAGAGATGTAGAATCAACCCAAGTCCCCATTAATTCATGAGTGGATTAACAAAATATGGTATATGTATACCATGGAATACTACTTAGCCACGAAGAAAGATGACTTAATGCCTTTTGCAACAATTTGGATGGAACCAAATAATGGCCATTATCCTAAGTGAAGTGCCCCAAGAATGGAAAAAGCAAACACCACATGTGCTCACTATTAAATTGGAACTAACTGATGAACACACATGTGCACACATGTGCACAGAAGAATGTAAAACTTAGTGGAAATCAAGCAGGGGAGGAGGGTAGAAGAGGAGGGGCAAAAATCTACCTAATGGGTACAATGACACTATTTAGGTGATGGGCATATTTATAGCAGTGACTGAAGCATTACAAAAGCGATCCATGTAACCAAAAATATTTGTACCTCCTTAATACTTTGAAATTTTAAAAATCATGCTATAAACCTTAAATATAAATAATTTTAATAAAAAATTTAATAAAATTTAATAAAATAAAAATTTAATAAATTTAATAAAAAATTTTTTAAAAATCTGCAAAGGACAGACATTTTCTTATGTTTACAAGTATATTCTTATTGGTTGGTCCCAATGCCTAGCAAATCATTTCATGGAAAGTATATGCAAACTGAATTTCTAGCTTGTGTCACTGATGGAAAGTTATCGGATGATATACCACCACAAGACAAGGTCTCATGAGTATTTCTAGAGGCCTCATGGAATCTAGAAGTTATCTGGCCTTGAAATGTTTTGAAAATGATGCTACCCAAAAAGACCTTCTGGCTGAGAAAGATGAGCCTGGATGAAAGAGGCTGGTGTGTACTGTCCAATGCACAAGTTAGGCCAAGGATGGAAAGAGCAAGAGTTGTAAGCTGCAGCTGGTGACTGTGTTACTGCCATAGGCAATAGTGCAGAGCAAGGTCTATAGCAGCAGAGGGGATTTCTGAGAAGCCCACCATGCTTCCAAGGAGAGGATGAACCAGCACTGTGGCATCAGCCTTGCCATTCTAGAGTATAACATTCCAGCCCCAACATTTCATTAAACCCTTTCTTCCCTTTCCTTGCTCCAACCTTGAGCAGCTAGAGGCAGCCGAGAGAGGGAAGAAGAGGAATGGAGGAGATGAGCAAAGTGGATAAGTAGGAAAAAGGAAACTTTGTCTCTTTCTCTAATGCAGATTTATGAATCTGATCAGCCTCTATCTGGGGCTGCAAAAATTGCAGACTTTAATAGTTGAATATCAGATTCTTTGTTAAACATGAAAGTGAAGAGAAAAGGTATAGGGACTCATATGCTTTCACTCAGAGAGAGGGTAGAATTGACATTGTGGGTATAATAGGATAGCAGGGGGGGTGGGTGGACAATTGTTTCTACTTATACCTGGCAGAGTCCAGCTCCCTCATTAAACTCACTGCATTATATTCATGAAATTTAGGGATATTTAGAGGGATCATAAGTAATAACTTCATTTTTATTTCTTTAAACAGGAATTTGTAGAGATAGGAGTTTGGGTTTTCCCAAAAGAAGACCCCGAGACAAGGATTAGAATGCAGGTGTTTATTTTGGAGGTGATTGTCAACAACACCAGTAGCAGGGTGGGAAAGTAAGGCAGAGAAATGAAGGCAGCCAATAAAGTGTTGATTTTTAAGCAAGTTTACACTGTTGGTTACTAGAGCTTAGTCGCACTGGGAGAACTCCAGAAGGCCAGGGTAGGGCACATGCGTCACCATTATCCCAGTCAAGACACAGGGCACTGAGGTGTTCCTAAATCAACTGCTGTTAATCTTTGTTAGAAATCTTCACTGGGAGAGGCATTTATTCTCTGGCACTTCCAGACCTATTTATATGTGTGTATGAATAGTGCCCTATTCATATTTTCTTGCCTTATTGCAGTGTCAATGGCAAAAAGACACTCCCAGCTAGGGAAAGCACTCAGGCAAAAACATATGTGTCTGCACTGAAGTAGGGAAAGAAAAACGTGAATATGGCACTGACAAAACCAAGTGTGTACAATGGCTCACATGTTAAGATGGGGGAGTAAACTTAGATGGCTTCATCTTTTTCATGAGAAAATTTTAAGAATGTATTTAAGTTGTCTTTTGGGGGAACTTTATCTGTAATGTGTCTGAAGCAAAGAATATTGAATAAATCCTGTATGTTTCTATCAGAGCTATTACATCTAGTTACAAAAAGGAGAATTTTTATTTGTACTAAAGATCCGATTTTTAAGCTTTAAAAATGATTTTCATTAGAAATGTTTTAAAGGAAAAGAAGTCTCCTTTTGAATAAGAACAGAATTTTCTCTGATACTGAAAAACCAGTGGGAGTTAACTCAGGTCTTTCTTTCTCATTCTTGTACATATGAAAAAAATGAGTTAAGATAATGCACTATTCAAAGTTAAGCTATTATGCTCACTGCCACAATTTTTAAACAATTACTACTGTGATTATGATCTCAAATAATCTATTGGATAATTGTTTATTTAATAAATGAACACATTTTGAAAGTATATTAACGTTCAGTAATTATTTATTAATTTCTATTGAGTGTTTTTATGTGCTGGGCACAAGCAATATAGTGGGGAACAAGATAGCAAACAAGTTTCCTGCCCTCTAGTGGTGGAGAGAAATATAACGAGTCAAATAACCTAATTGCATGACATCATGTAATTAATACATAAGTATAAACTGAAAGTGTTATAAAAGAAAAATGGATTGAAATTAATTGACCAACACTTATGTGCACATATGGAAGTAAAACTCAAGGAAATCAAGTAGGTGGAAGGGAGGAGGAGGGGAAGGGTAAATTCACAACTAATGGGTGCAATGCACACTAACCGCATGAAGAGCATACTTGTAACTTGACTCAAACTATATACAAAAGCAAATTATGTAACCCAAACATGTGTACCTTTGTAAAATTCTGAAATTAAAAAAATTCCCTGTAAAATTTCTATCAGTGTTGATAGCATCAGTGTTGATTAATTTTCTGTTTTAATTTTTCTGAAATATGTTTATTTTGCCTTCAGTTGTAAATGGCATTCTTGTATGAAATCCCCCACTGGCAGTTATTTTATTTTCAATTGTATAAAATATAATTTATTGGCTTCTGGCTCATACTGTTAACGTTATTTTTTGTTCTTATTATTGCTTCATACAAGATAATTTGCTTTTTTCCCCCTATAGCTACTTTTAATTTCTCTCTCTCCCTGTCTGGCTTTTTGGTTTTGCATGTTTGTTTTCAGCATTGTTACTAAGGCAAACTTGGATGTGACTTTTGTGGTTGTTATCTAATTTAGGATGCACAGCATTATTTCCATGTGTCATCAGTTTTGGAAACTTCTGATTTCATATCTCTTCAAATATTATCTCTGTGCCTGTGCTCTCCTCTCCCCTCTTCTTGAACTTCTGGTATACATGTATTTGATTTTTCACTGTGTCCTTTATCCCCTTGTAGATGTTTTTCATCTATCTATCTCTCCAAACCTCTGATGTATCTTCCTGTTTACTACTTCATTTTTTAACCTTGTCAAATCTATTAAATTTCTCTCTTAGGTTCTTGGAAAAAAAAAAAGAAACAAAGAAAGATGGAGTGCACATGGGAAGTTTAAGATTTATGATGGATTTTAATTTTTCTTATAACCTCCTATTTTCGAATTCTCCCATGTACCAGGTTAAGATAACAAAGTGGGATACATACCCTTAAGCTTATGGCTCAAAGCTTATTAACAAAAAGTTGAATACATACGAACAGAGAGTAGAATAGTGGTTACTGGGGGTGGGGAGAGGAGGAATTGGACAGATGTAGGTCAAAGGGTACAAATTTGCTGTTGAGTGGGACGAATGTCTAGAGATCTAATGTACAGCATGAGGGCTGTAGTTAATAAAATTGTATACAAAAATTCTGCTAAGAGAGTACAATTTAGGTGCCCTTACTACAAAAAAGAAGTGATGGGTTTATTAATTTGCTTGGCTATAGTAATCAATTCCATATATATACATATATATATATCATTTTATATGTCTTAAACATATACAATAAAATTTTTAAAAAACTGCATATGCCAACAGAATCAACTGGTATGAAAGGACAGATTATCTCTTAGACACAACATTTATAGGAAATCCAGAATGCCTAAAATTAAAAAAAAAAATAGTGACAACACAAATGCTGACAAGGATGCAGAGAAACTGAATCACTCATACATTGCTAGTGGAAATGCAAAATGGTACAGCCATTCTGGAAAAGCAGTTTCTTTAAGAAAACTCAACATGCAGCTACCATATGATTCAACAATTGTACTGTAGGGCATTTATTCCAGGGAAATAAAAACTTGTGTTCCAACAAAAACCTGTATATGAATATTTATAGTAGTTTTATTCATAATAGCCCCAAACTGAAAATAATCCAGATGTACCTTAATGAATAAATGGTGAAACCCATGTGGTACAATCATGCTGTGGAATACTACTTAGCAATAAAAAAGAACAAACTATTGATACACACAACAATCTCCAGAGAATTATATCGAGTGAAAAAAGCCAATCCTAAAAGGTGCCATACTGTATAATTCAATTTATAAAACATTCTTGAAATGGCAAAGTTATAAAAATGAAAAATAGATTAGTGATTGCTCAAGATTAAGGAGAGGGGGAAGGTGAGAGAGAGGTGAGTGTGACTCCAAGAGAACAACATGAGGAATTCTCGTGTTGATGGAAATGTTCTGTATCTTCACCGTGTCAATATCAATATCCCGGTTGAGATATTGTACTATAGTCTTGCAAGATATTATCATTGAGGAAAACTAAGTAGAGGGCATGGGAGTCACTCTTACATACATTGTATTTCTTAAAATGGTATGTGGAATTTTCCATTATCTCAAGGTGTAAGTTTCACTTAAAAAGATAACATCTTTTAAATAAAAGCATAGGAGGATATTTTATATTGGTGGCAGGCAAGTTTTTGTTTTCCTTAATATAATTTATGAAGCGTAACAACAATACCAGAAAAAAGACACATTAAACTCAAAATTAATATCTTTTGTTGATCAAAATATACTTTTAATAAAATAAATAGGCAAAGAACAATTTGCAAAAAATATGAACAAAACATATATTAAACAAAAGACTTGTATCCAGGATTTTTATCTACACCTATACTTCATTCCTACTACTCATTACTAAAAATTAAAATATCTCCAGTGAGAATGGCCTTTATCAAAAAGTCCCAAAACAATAAATCTTGGGGTGGTTGCAGAGAGATAGGAACACTCATACACTGCTGATGGGACTACAAACTAGTGCAACCTCTGTGGAAAGCAATATGGAGATAACTCAAAGACACAAGTAGAACTACCATTCGATCTAGCAATCCCATTACTGGGCATCTACCCAAAAGAACAAAAGACATCTGCACTAGAATGTTTATAGCAGCACAATTCACAATTGCAAAGTTGTGGAAACAACCCAAGCGCCCATCAATACATGAGTGGATTAATAAAATGTGGTATGTGTATACCATGGAGTTCTACTCAGCCACAAAAAACAATTATGATCTAGTATCTCTTGTATTATCCTGGATAGAGCTGGAGCCCATTCTATTAAGTGAAGTATCCCAAGAATGGAAAAACAAGCACCACATGTACTCACCATCAAATTGGTATTAACTGACCAAACACTTCAATGAACATATAGTAGTAACATTGATTGGGTGTCGGGAAGACGGGAGGAGGGAGGAGGGAATGGGTATATTCACACCTAATGGGTGCTGTGAGCACCGTCCAGGGGATGGTCACACTTGAAGCTCTGACTCAGGTGGGGCAAAGACAATATATGTAACCTAAACATTTGTACCACAATATTATGCCGAAATAAAAAAATAATAAAAATAAATAAAATAAAGCAGTAAAAGATGAGCAAAATAACATTCATTCATTTTCATTAATTATCTGCATATTCCCTGCCTTCACTTCCTATACACACTCATAGACTGCACATTATAGCTTTAATATGGAAATATTGGCTAGAAAACTGTTGCACATTTCAGCATAATGTCTTATGATTAATTTAGTTAAAGGTGAAGGCCATGAATCTCTTAATAAAATAATTAACTTCTGTCTTTCAACCATCAGGGGACAGTCAGTAAGACTAACTATATTTATATAAATAAGTGTATTGGGCCATTTTAATTTTGAAATTTATGTAAGGTAGATAATCTTCCTAAGGATAATGATAAACAAAAAGAAGAAATAAAAAGTTGTATTCATTAATTTAAAAATGTATCCAGCTAGTATTTACTGAGTACTTGGCACTGCTCAACTGAGGGATTTTGTCAATACTTGAGTAAGATAAGTCTTATTTCATAATTATCTAATATGTACTTGTTACAATTAATATGACTTTGAAAATGGAATTGGTGTTTTGTTATTTGAAACACAGAATTCAACAGGAAGAATAGCCATTTTCCACTTAGACAATTGGTGTGCTAAGCCATGTGTGGGTCCTTTCTCTTCTTACAATGTATATTACTCTTATTTTGTAACACCTCTAAGCAAAAGGTTCATCTAATTCTGCCAGTTGGCAGTGTCCAACATGGTTTCTGTGCTCAATAAATCTTAAATTACAAGTTGTTATAATGTTCTCCACAGCATTCTGCCTATAATCTTGTGGAACCCATGAGGCATTAACTAGCATTGTTTTCTATAAAAATGGAAATATGATTACGTTTTTTGAAACAATTCTACAGAGGTTTTACTCATAATGTGGGTTAATTTTTTTTTTCTGTATCAAAAGCTGAATATTAGAAGCAGTAGAATCAGGGTATGTGTGGAAGAAAAGTGCCTCTCATTCCCCAACCGAATTCTCAGCAGGCCCACCACAATTCAAAAGGCAATTTATGTTCACTCATGATTATTCTAATAGAGTCATAATTTGCAATGTTTAGTATTTGATCTCTTTCTCTGTGTCTGTCTCTCTGTCTCTCTCTCATACACACACACACACACACACACACACACACGAGTTGATAGGGCCCATTAAGCCATATGCGGCTTAATGAATGTGTATGGCTAATAGTTTAATAATGTAGTAGCATATACTGCTGAAACTTGTGTCAGAAACAGCTCTAGTTTGATTGGACACCTCATACTCAGACCCAGCTTAATAATCCCTAATTACTACCACAGGCTTCAGAGCATCAGTAATGCAGTCTTCAAAATCCATAAATTTGAAAGTGAAATGAATTTTTTTTGGCCAACCTGAAGTTCCCAGGCCTTACCATTCTTGCATATAAATGAGATCTTCTTAGCATGTGTGCTGGTTAAACTGGATAAACACCTACTTGTTATCATCTTACCTTTATTCCTCTTACAAATTTCTTTGACTCATTAAGGAGATTGTCCAGAGCGGTCTGTTATGTGCTCAAGGATCTTGTGGTGAGTGTTATTTTTTGAAACATTAGAAGAATTTTTTTTTGAGACAGAGTCTTGTTCTGTTGCCCAGGCTAGACTGTGATGGGGTCAGCCTAGCTCACAGCAGCCTCAAACTCCTGGGCTCACATGATCTTCCTGCCTCAGTCTCCCTAGTAGCCGGGACTAGAGGCATGTGCCACCATGGCTGGTTAATTTTTTCTATTTTAGTTGCTTGGCTAATTTCTTTCTATTTTTAGTAGAGGCAGTGTCTCGCTCTTGCTGAGGCTGGTCTCAAACACCTGACCTCAAGCCATCCTCCCTCTTCAGCCTCCCAGAGTACTAGTATTACAGGCATGAGCCACCAAGCCCAGCCTGGAAGAATTTTTATGTTGAAATTTTATTTAGAATAACAAAGTCATATAACATTAAAAAAACAATCATGAAGTCCTTGGAAAGTTTAAAATTCATTCAGCATAATCATATGTGAAACTCCTTAAAAAAAATCTCCCAGCAGCCCCAGCCTTCTTCAAAGCAATCTAAAAACCATTCTGTGCCATAGGAGAAAGTTCTTAGTTCTAGAATTAGTGTTCCTGAAGCTATGCATGGCACAGTTGCAAAGAGTTCTCAGTGAATTTCAAGGCAGCCTTCACATTCTTTCCCTATTGATAGGGCTTATTTAATTAATTCGTTCATTTATTCATTATGTAAACATTTATTGAGCTTGAAGTATACACACCATGCTGTCTACTAGCGTTTCTGGGTTTTTTTCATGAGCAGCAACAACTTAGTATTCCTTTCTCTGATCTTAAACAAGAGCAAATTTAAGAGCAAACAAAATTGCCTTATTCTTTACTCACAAAACATAACTCCCAAATTTTTTTTGAAAGAATGAAATAAAGACATTCATTTGAATTACTGTGGTTGATACAAAACACTGAGTGTTGGAACATGTATTTCGAATATGATAAGGTATTAGAAAAAGAATATCAATTTCTGAAATGTCTCCAGTTGTTCAAATTCTAAACTCAAAACATGTGTATCATTATAGGATTACTGACTCATGAACTATCATTTATTCTGATTGATCCAAAGATAGATTTCCTAAGAGCGCCATGAGTCCATTACATATGTACCCAGTCAGGGGATTTATTTGTATAAGGAAAACTTTTGTTGATTTGATTTTAGTTAGTTCCACATGTATCAATAAACCCCTAACACCAGCATGTTATTATTTTTCCTTACTTGTACCTGTAGGACACGATTCCCTGGGCTCCTCTATAAACACAATATGCCTTTATTTCTTTATTTTCTTTCAAAAATTTGTGTCTAGGATATATGATATAGGTGAAGATGTGTCTGAGGTGGAGAGGCAGTGTCCAGGAATGTCTTGAAATTCCTAAAGCTCCAATGAAAACATTTTTAAACCCCCTTTCTAAGGATAACATATTTCATTATTTTACCTCCCACTACTTCAAAGAGTAGAAGGGTACTTTATTTTCCTTGTTCTGAACCCATCTCTTCAAAGCACTGATATGTTCCCCACTGTTCTAATTATCTACAGTTGGGTGAATAGTTACCTATTTACCAAAAACATACATTTAAAAGGTTCAAGCTATTTATGAGTTTCCCTTGTCTTTTCATTTTGAATAATGAATATAAGAATAAATATTGAGATTTTTAGCTTCTCCTCAATATGAACATTTCTCCATTCCACACATAATTACCCTATTATCCTCTGGACCATTTCTGGTCCACATTTTTTTTTTAACATTCGACGTTCACACATTCCCACCATAATTCAAGATCTGATGCAGTCTAACTGTACCATTTAAGAAAGACTGTGAGTCAATCTTGGTAGAAAAATTACAAATAAAGGAAAATGCACAATTTTTAAGCTTTAATTAAAGTTCCACTGTTAAGTAGATGTCCTTGTTCCTTCCATGCTATGTTTGTAACATTCACTTGCAAATATGAATGAAATCTGCAGACAGCACCTAGAAGATTTAGATAGCTCTAGAGTCTGAGGGACAAGAGTTGTCTCCCTAGCTCCATCTCTTCCTAACAGCATGAATTTGGGCAACTTATTTGACTTTTCCAGGCCGCCATTTCCTCTCTTGTTTGCTTGAAGAAAGAAAGGACTACATAAGCTCAGTGCAGGGTCTACCCGCAGTCAGAGACAGACTCAATCTGAAGCTTTTGGAGCTTAAGAGGCAGGACTTTTCATTCTGAAGTGCCCAACCCTCAGGGAGAGGGCATTTTGTATTTAGTGATCTCTTATGTCAAATTGTGTTGAAGTGGCTATGGTCATGTATTTTGTATTTGTAATTTGTGCTTGCTTTAAACTGGCCCCCACATGCTATAACTTTCAGGCCCCACAAAATTCGAGTCTGTCCATCCATGATGCAATTATTCAATAAATATTACTCTTATTTACTATTAGAAAACTCATCCAAAATAATATTATGTGAATTTTTCTCTCTTCCTTCCTTCCTCCTTCCTCCCTTCTTTCCTTTCTTCCTTTGTCCTCATTTCCTCCCTTTTTTCTTCCTGTGCATATTTTAATGACCTAATTTTATAGCCATTACATGAACTCCCATCAGAGACCTTGAGACACAATGTTTCCACTTTTTTCTCAGTGAACAAGGAATATAAGGGTGAAAAACAGGCAGCATTTTGTGGTCAATAAGACACTGAGAATGTTCAATTTCAAACTTGACTGATTCCAACATGATTTCAACTATGTAAAGACAGTTGAGCTGACTCAGCCAGTGTCTGCTTACCCTAACCAAGGTTCCTTGACTTTCTGCGTGCATGACAAGAATGAATTGATAAATAAGCTGGTCTGAATTCATACCCTGCATTACTGACCCTGGACTCTCCAGGAACTTTCCTTAACTCTCCTTAACTTTCCTTAACTCCTTAACAGTAGAAAGGAAATCCATTTCTTTCTACTGTGTGCTCAGCATCTCACAAAAATTTAGGTGTCTGTATAAAGCCAGTTGATATGACCAAGGAAATATACAAAACATATACTTCTG
Source organism: Varecia variegata (assembly GCA_028533085.1). Classification (NCBI taxonomy): domain Eukaryota; kingdom Metazoa; phylum Chordata; class Mammalia; order Primates; family Lemuridae; genus Varecia; species Varecia variegata. The sequence continues at coordinate 61,471,230 of CM052438.1, forward strand.
ACAAGAGAGAATGTAATTACTGTCAAAGGGGTTAGAAGAGAAGGAAGATGAAAGAATGGAACAGAAACTACATTAATAAGGACTGGTTACATAAAGTAATTTAAAATTAGTAAGTAGGGATCCTCTAGGGTCTGAGTTGAGATAGTAGAACTAAGAAAGATCACCTTAGACTTTGATATTGTGGAAGTACACTTGAATTAAAATACTGAAAAAGACAAGCAAGCAATAATTATAATCATAAGTACTTTGTTATAAAATGTCTAAATAAAAATGTATTAATAATTATCACATGATTGCATGTTTGCCTTTTATCACTGACCTCACATATACTCAGAATACAATATTCTCACTTATTATAGCAAATAAATGACATTCTCTAATGCAAGGGCTAGAATTATAATCGTAATACTTACTAGCTGCAAAATGAAAAAGCTACTTAAAACTATCTAGACTCAAGTTTTCTCATCTGAAGAATAGTAATGATAGTATTACATATATCCTAGACATTTTTGTTAGCATCAAGTTAGATAACACATGAAAATGGTTAGCTCAGTGCCTTGTACCACAGAGCAAATGTTTAATATGTGTGCATACACACACACACATATATATAGTGGAAATTTTTAATCTCTATTGCAATGCATAATTCACTAAAGAAATTTTAAAGGTGACAGATATTGTCATAGCAAAATAAAAGGTACACACTGATGAAAATTTAGTACTGTATTCCTGAAGACTTCTATAGCACAGTGGTATAAATGATCATGCAAATTCAGATCTTTAACTTAAAAATTAATCAACATTGTCATATTTACATCTATCTGTAGAATCTATGCTCAGATGACCATGTACACATATTTCACATTTTGTTGATGATCCTATATACCACCTCTTTCAGTGCTTAGATCCAGCTGCGAGCATAGTGATGTGCATTAGTCCCTACCTGCTTTAACTTAGACTCCTAGATATGTTCCTGCCACTATCTATACATGAAAAAAATGAAAACTGCTTTTCACTAATGTATTGATAATTATTTTGATGGAAGACTGATTTCAGAGCAAATTTTTTATTTTCATAAACTTCTGTTATATTCATAATGGCTTTGCCAAACCCTGCCCCACTTCTGGCTAAGGGCCTCTTATCAGCATCTAAGAAACCAGCATCAGTGAAGATGTTTGCATAACTGTCAACTGTCTCTATGTAAACAGGTCACAAGCCAAAGTTTAAATTATCCCATAAACATTCAATGTCATAGATATAAGGATAAGCCAAAATTGTGATATAAATGTTTGAATCAGTGTTTCTACAAAGTCCCAATCATATCATTCACCTAGAAAATTCCTTTGATGAAATATTTACAATTATTTTTAAACTCAAGTAGTGACTAAATGAATCTTTCCTCTGGAAATACAGAGAAGATTTCCTCAGAAAACTCAAAAAATATATATATATAAAAGAAACTTTGCTTCAAATTCTTCAGTATGAGACAGCTTGAATAAAAAAGCATTTTTACTTACTTTAGTGAAATTAACAGCCAGTTAAGCCATCTTTCAAAAAGTGTGCATATATATATACACACATATAAAGTATATATATACACACATATACATGATAAACATATATTAATAGTTTGTTTTAGTCTGCAAAACTGTATCCAATTTTCAATCCAGCATTTCATATACATCAGGACAATTCTTTGAAGTTAGATGAAAATGAAGCTTTATAAAAATAGAGAAAGGCATCCAAGAATTGATATAAAGTACACTAAAATAAATCTCTTTTAGCTGTTCGGAGAGCCCCAAGGTAATGGCTTTCTCCCCAGCCTGATCTTAATGTCTCAGTTAAACAGCTGTTTAAGCTAAAACATAGGCCCTTATCTCAGCTTTCCAGATGGGGCCTTTAGGTGCCTCTTTGACCCTATAAAGGGTAATTGCTTAGCATTTGAAGGGGGGTGGCACATGTGGCAACAAGAAGTTAAAAAGAACAATTTAAGAAGGAATAATAAGATCTGGATTTTAATAATTCATAAGATTCCTTAACAGGCAAGATTCTAATTACATCTATATCAGCTGTCCCTTTCAAATTCCAGTGCAGCACAACAATAAATAGCCTAACATTTTTAACTCCTACACACTATGGACACATCATTTGAAATTACATTTCATGCTATTCTTGCCAAAAGCATATGGGCCAAAATGGATCTGCATATGTTAGAGGATAACAGTAAAATATAAGGGTTTTTTTTGACAGTGGGATTTTAATACAAGCAAATGATTGAATTAGCTTTTCATGGCTATTATATTAGATATAACAAAAAAGAATTATGAAGCAAAATTAAATAATTTTCTCTGAACCAGATTATTCATGGTACAATGCCATTGACCGATTTCTGTACAAACTATGTCCTCAAACAATTCGCATTCTAAATGTTCTTAGTCTAAAGAATCTTCTTCCACTTGGATCGTTATTCTGTAAATACAGGTTGTATTTGAAGTAGATGCATGAGATTTACTGCATTTTCTTTTATTTCATGTCTTGTAGAAAGGCCTGAAAATTCACTGGTGCTGACACTTTTCATTGTGCATTGAGATGTTAGGGTTGAGGCTGTGTTTTAATCACTTCTCTAATTTTAGCACTTAGCAGAGTTCGGGGGTACAGGACATAAACTCAACCAGTATCTTCTAATGGATAACTAGACTGAAATTCTTATTTCCAAATCAACTTCTATAATTACCTTAGATTATTCCTCATTATGCCAAAACACTTGTTTGAAAAGTGAAATCAATCAACTGATTGTTTTGTCTGCATAATACCAAATCATTGATACAACTGCTGCTATGTCAATGCCATCAAAGTAATGGATGATTATGCATCATTAGATTCTAAAATTAGACTTTCTTTCAAGGTTATGTGTATGAGTGGACATGTGTATGAATGTTGGGTTATTTGTAGTGTAATCAGTCATGAGCGAATGTTTGAGTATCTTTCATTTTCCTTATACTTCATGAGCTCTCAACTCTTTTCAATCTGATTTCATGTTATTCAACAAACAGAGTTTGTTGGTGTGTGTAGGAAATTGTGTTTTAGGAATATTTAGGCAATAAGAAACAGAAAATCCAATTAAAACTGTCTTTAACAATGAGAACATCATCATTATTTATGTCACTGAAGAAAAAGGCCAGAAGTAAGGCAAACTCTTGCTCTGGTTTCATCTAAAGTTTATTGATCTCATCAAGAACCCAGATTTCTTTCTCTCTCTCCACTCTGCCATCTTTAGTGTAAAATATTTGTCCTTCATGTTTGTAACTTCTTAGAGCTACACAGTAGTTGCAGAAGTTCTAGGTATGATTTCCCAGGACAGCAACCTCCAAAAGAAGAAGAGAGTTTGACTTCTCTTAGTTTGTTAAAGAATAAAAAAAAGTATCTTTAAAGACCCCAGGGAGAATTCTCATCTCATTTCATTGGTGACAATTGAAGTCTATGTCTCATGCCAAACCAAATACAGGTATGGTAAATGGAATTGCCATGAGTGGCCTACATAGATTAGGAACTTTCCTCTGGATTTGGGATCTTCCAATTCCCATGAAACCATGGCTGCCTGATAAGTGGATGATATTAGGAAGTAGAAATGGGAAATGAATATTAGGCAAAATGTGATATTGATAAAAGATTATAGATATCCCTCAGATCTAGTTAATAAAGAGTTTTTCCAGTTCACTTGTATACTTCAATTTATTAATATTTTGTGGTCATTCCTACATCTACATCCTGCAAAACGTAGGCTTTGAAAAACTTAATTGTAAATGATGGTAACTTCTATCTGAAAGTATTGCAGTTGTAGATTCTGTGATGTTTTGTCATCTTTTCAACATTTGGTTGAACATTTGCATTTGTCTTAAAAATTCACCTTGTCCCCACTTAAATGTCAAAATTCCATCTCTTCTCAATTACTTTTATTACTCCCCTTAATGTTATTTAAAAACATTAATAGTGACCTTAGTCTATAATCTTGTAGAAGACTGATATATTAGCTGAACAGAGGTGTTTCATTATTAAAATTAAGCACAAGCTTGTTTTCTAAAATTTCAGGAAAATAAATAGAAAGTTATTAATTTTGAGAACTTTTTCACTTTTTGAAAACTCTTGATGTCTGTTATAATGTCAGATGATTGAACCACCTCAGAAACAATAGATTATATCTAGTTTGAAAGCTTACTTTTTTTCATAATCAAGTGTTTATTTTTGTAATTTCATGGGATACTTGTATATATCAAGTTTACATTATTGTAATTTATCTACCTTTTATGGTTTTCCACAAAAAGGAATCAATGGATAGCAGCTCATTAAAGAAACATACAGCTAAACCAAATATAGTTAGTGCTTTATTGATAGAATTCTGTTTCCTAAAATGACTCTAAAACATACTCAAAACACAAATAAAGAAAGCATAAATAAAAATACAAAAATATAACTTACTAGGGATCATTAGTAGTAGTAGTAATATTTTCTTATTTAGCTTAGATTCCAGGATTTTTATCATGGCAAATTGAAATATTTACTTAAGGCATTATCCAGTTCACTGGCTTAACAATATTGGAAATCCTATAAACAATTATATTGTTACTCTTGAAATGTTAATACAGGAAAAAACAAAAGCAGTTTCTTATGAAGCTCAATAGTGAACCAATCTTTTCCAGTATGGTCAGACACCCCCCAAAAAAAACAGAATAATAAAAAACACATTGTTATTAAAGGTAGAATACCATTCGATTTCTATTAAGGAAAAAAAATAGTGGACTGTTGCTAAGGAAGGATTCTGTTTATTATTGTTCAAACAATGGTCTAGACTGTTTTCACTAAGTGAAGAGCTAGAGAAAAAGAAATGATGCCTTATACCTAATCATGTGACTATGTCCCACTAACTACCCTCAAAATTTTGCATGTTCAGCTGCAATGGACACTTCCTGAGTGCTTTGATTGCATTAGCAGTAGTCCTGCCACTGGTAGTAATGAAGTAGTCACATGAGAGATGCAAAGGTAATCCAAACACTCACCAAATTTTCCCTTGCCTCTCTGTGCCATGCATTCAAAGGAAAGAGCACTTTGGAGGAGTCATTTTCAATATTGCCCGCTGCTATCACTATCACTATTTGGTGTCAAAGGGGAGGAAAGCTGATGTCTGACCCAGAAGTTGAAAGTAATTACTTCCCTGCAAAATTGGGTCCTCTTGTGCTCAGAGAAAGATACCTTCCTCATTCTTCTTTCTGTTGGAAGGAATATATTTCAAAGTAATTTCCCTTTTACTCATTTGGTAGTAATGAGTATTTGAAATGAGATTTTTATATATGGCAATAAAACAAATATTCTTGTTCTTTTAGATTTCTCACTTTTGCTGATTCACAGAGATTGAATCTTTATCAAAGCCCTATTTTCTCTTTGGGATTTGGTTTCTTTCTCTTTTGGTGAGAAAGCTCCTCTATGGGTAATTTTCCTTGACTCTCTACTGTCCTGCTTCATCCTAGTAGATATGAGATACCCCACAAAGAGAAACTTTGGAAAAAATGTCAGAGTAGTGACTAAAAGTAATTGCAGAAAGTCTTAGGAAAGAAAAAGTAAATGCATTTAAAAATCCAAGATATCTTACAAGTAGAGTTATTTTTATATACTCATTTTAAATTTTAAAGCCCAGAAGACAAAAAAATTATTAAAGATGATGGCATTCAAAAAAGAATAAAAAATATAAAGTGTGATAAATATAAGTCATATGGAAAAATTCCAAATGAGGAAGTAGTTTTTAAGGTAACTGAAGTTCAAGATGCTTTTTGTCAATTATCTGGACACTGAATATAAAAATGCAATTCTAGATTATTCAAATAATTATTTGTCCTTTAATTTTCTTTGAAGTTACAATTGTAGATGGAATTGACACATGGATCAGTGCTATATTTCTCTTAGTGAAAGAGCAATAACTATTCTCATGCATAAACGAGCCTCACATAGCTAAATAGAGCTCAAAGAGGGGGAAAAAA
>CM052438.1:61477758-61503672 GCA_028533085.1 Varecia variegata
TGTGATATAGCTGTTGCTGAATATTCTAGAAGTTGTATCTCATATTTTTACTACAGCTGAGGGAAGGGCAAGAGGGGGAGAGTTCACCACTTTTATTGGACTTTTTTCTTGTTATTGGAAGAGAGAGAAAGGCAAAGCTAACTGACAAAGGTGAGGAAGACAGAAGCTTCCATCATGGGACCCACTGATTACCTTCTGGCAATTTAGTCATTCCTATCCTGGACCCAAAAAGGGATAGACCAGCTAGATCCCGGGCTGCTCCTGCAGGATGGTGATCTTCAGGATTTGCATGCCTAAGAACCATTTAGGAAGCTTGTTGAAATTCAGTTCCTTGTTGCATTCTAAATAGGAATCCTAGGGTTGGCTCAGCTACATTAAAAAAAAAAACAAAAACAAAACAGTAGTCCTGAAAATTCTGATCAGAAATACTTCTCCAATGTCTGGTACAAACTAGCCCAACTCCCATTGTAAATGTCTTCAAATAATGATGTTCGTTTTTCTTTCAATTGCACATTTATCTTATATGTCATAATCTGACAGTTTAATTTTATTACCTAGGTTACCTATAGGCAGAGATAACTATTCATAAGACCAATGCTAGCATCAAAATAAGTGGTAGAAAAATAACTTTTAGAAAGTAAATCATCTTGTTGATGAGTTGCCTAGAATACAAATGAGCAAAGCAGTCTTAATGATTAAATGGTGGCTGGGAGGTCATTAAAGAGATGCTCTGGATTGAAAAATATTGGATTCGTAGTATATAAGTGAGCACACCAGGGGAAGGATGTGCACTTCCTACTATACCTCCAAATTTAAAATCAAATAGGTTTCGTTAACTAGATTATGCTACCTATTTACTAATTTGCACATCAAAATTAAACAAAACAGACATAAATTAGTAGGATCTATTCTTACTGAACTTACTTTTAGTAAATAAAAGATGGCTTTTGTTTGTTATAGCTGTTTTAATTAGACTTGGTTGCCAAAATCAAAGCACAGTTTGCTTATTTTCATATCTTTGCTTTTTCTGCCCTCAATAATTAAGATAATATTGTAGCTCCAAAAAAAGCCATCACAAGATGTATTCTTTGTTCTTTATTACTTTGTCTAGAAAGTAGAATGATGAGCCAAAAACTATCTTCATATTATGTTCTTTTCTCTTCTCTTTCATTTTTCAGTGTGGCTGAAGGGAAGGGAGTTTGTGAAAACAAGAATGACTTTAAAGAAAAAATGAAATAGGACATCAGGTATCAACGCGGGCATGCTCATGAGAGCTGCAGAAATCCAGAGGGCTCGAAAAAAGTTGGACCATAGATTAGTAACTATTAGGAAGACACCATAAAACAGAATTTAATTATCTCCTTTCTTTTACAAAAAAGAGACTTCCACCCCCCACACCCTGCAAAATGTTTGTGACTAGCCCAATATCACAATTTATGGTGTTTTCTTCAGCATCTTTTACTAATTATCTATCTTTCCTTGCCTTTTTTTTTAATTCAATAATTGGGCTCAAAAGTCCTCTCTTTATCCATCTCTTATAACTTATGAGGAAAGTACAACCAAAGGAACATTTCTGCATGCAGTTGTTACAGTCAAAACCAAATAGGGCCAATAGAAAACTACACTTTAGTAAGCAAATTGCTTCAGTATTTCAATAAGACATCTTTCCATATGGTTTAATCATTTAAAAAAAATATGCCCATGTTGGATTGAGTCAATCCAGAGCATTTTTGGTACATAAACAGGCCCCAAAGGATGGAAACTCTCTTATTTGCCAGAGATAGACAGGGCTGAGTTAAATGTACCTGGAACAAAAATGCTCAGTAATTATTTGTGGAATGAGAGAGAAAAAGAGAAGGACAGACTGAAGGGAAGAGAGAGACTGACTCAGACCTGAGACAGAGACATAAAAACAGGGAATTAAATAGAATAGAAATATCTAGCTACAAATATCTAGTGTATATGTACATATATAGAAGTCTCTCTGTATTCTGACCATTTCAATGTTAAGAAAAGATATAATAAAACTGGTATGTAAAAAAATAAATAAATAAATAGAATAGAAATATTTAAATATAATATTTAAACACATTTGGTAAGCAGCCAGATTCCCTACCTAGGACCACGAACATCTACAATGCACCAGAGATTAAGAAGTTCCCATAGATACTTGTCAGCCTTTCTCTCTCATTATCTGTTATTAGGAATGGACCTACCACTGTGTTAAGACATCTGGAGTAACTCCCAGCATATGCTATCGTAGGCATTATGGCATTTAACAGCTGTCAAAGGAGGAAGCACACTGCAAACATCCTGACTGGAAACTTGGAAGTAGTCTTGGCTTCTATGGTAAAGGAATTAGAAGCCCATTGTGGGCTGATTGCCATGCAGACTGTTTTTGTGAGTTTCTGGATCTCTTTAGTGCAACATAACAATATTCTGGTTTTGTGAAAAAAAAAATCTGTTTTCAACGAGTAACTGCAATGGAAAATTTTAGGAGACTAGAATATTCAGAACTTCGAACCTTCTCTCACAGTGCTTTGTTCTATAGTAAGCCCACAGTTCATGTTTGTTGATCCCAAATAGGAGTGGACATGAATTTCTGAGCCAGAGTTAATATTTAGGATGACCATAACGTGATTAAAATGTGGAGGTGTGGCTTATTTTAAACATAAACAAAAGTAGACTTTTCAAGAAAAACACATGTTTTGAGGGACAGCAAGCAAGCAAACAGAAACCAGCAATTCGGGTATTTCATGATGCATTTGAAATAAATTTACTTCAATGAGAAATGTAAAACTGGCTAGAAAAATAAACAAATAGCAGAAGAACCTGAAGAAATGGGGCGAGCAACACCGCATAAGACCCTAGCTTATCATTATACTTTCTTGTTTGTGTGGTGTATGATTTCAGGCTGTTTTCATTAGAGTGCACATCTTGATAAATATTAGATGGGTTTTACAGCTTCCCACAGTGCTCACTGATCCCTAGGGTCACACAGCCTCAGTCTCTTTAGGAGTATGAGAAGCCTCTTATTGTCACCACATATCACCCAAATTCCCAGCACTGAATGAAATGGTAGAATCTGTTTTTCCCCTCAGGATTTCCTAACACTGTCTATAAAGTGCAGTGAATCTTACTGATTTTCTCTGATTTGGGTAAATGTTGTAGGTATCCAGACTCAGAGCTTCATAAACTATTGTCTTTGTCTCATGAATGTTTCCTGACTCATAAAAATGGAGAGATCCTTTAAAGTAAAAATTGCAGATTTTTATTGTTAGGTTTAATAATGTATATATACTGTAAAAATAAAATTTCAAAATACTATAATCTTTAAATTTTCCAATTTTCTATCCTTTCTTTTACCAAAAAGAGTAACCAATTACAAACATACAGACATACCTACTCACAGCATATACTGTACCTATACCTTATCCAATATATTTATGTTAATAATAGAAAGAAGCCAAATGAAAGGTCTTCTATGGTTATACACGTTGAAAGAAGTTTCATTCATCTCTTGGACATATAAAACCTAAGTGAAGAAAGAATACTCAAGAACTCGATGGATTTGTATATTTAATGTGTACAATTGAAATGATTTTCTTGTAATTTGAATGGACCTTCAAAACTCTTTGGAGAAGAAAAAAATCAAAAGTGACCAAAATCAAGCTATTAACTTTAATTCAACCTGTTTCTTACACTTGAGTAGGTGATTACCTAAAGGTCAATGAAAATCATATAGCCATTCCTAAAACAAACAAAAGGTAGCTATGGGTACCATAATATTTGCAGTGAGCACATGTGAAAATACTTTTTAGAAAGAAAGCAGAATTAAGTAGAAATATATCATCTGAAGCAATGTATTAACTTCTTCCAGGGAAGGGTCCTTGCTTAACAATTAGATGTCAAAAAATGCAAAATCTTAACCTGAATACGGTCATGGCAGAATTGTGTTGACCTGCCAGATGTTTCTACATCTGTGGGACATCTGTTTAAACAGAACTATTGGAGGGTCTGCAAAGAATAAGACTCCAGTAAAATGTAAATTCTTTTGTGCTATGTTTGCTCTGTCATCAAAGGAATTTATTAATAATATCCAAATTTATTGAAAATCTCTAATTCAATGTTTCTACAAAGAGGAATTTATTTTGAAGACTTAACAACACTCCATCTTTTTAATCAAAATCAGGTCATGTTTTACAATCTTGATAACAAATATATTATTTAAAAAATGTATGCATTAATGAATTGAGTGAGGAAAAGGCTGCTAAAATTCTAGATGTTAACTTTACTCCTGGTTTGCTACCGACATAGAGCCTTAGGCAATCACATAAAATGTAACATAAGAAGGTGGAGTAGATACTATATTAATATGTGTAGTAATAAAAGCTTACACTGGAAATCTCTGTGACTATCCACTTCTGCAAAACTCTCTCTTTTCCCCCTTGCAAATTGTTGTAAATCCTCTTTCTAGTGAATTGCAGAAAAGAAAAAGAATGTAAATAAACATCATCACTTATTATCAACCATGGACTAATTTATTCCATGAAGATAACACGCTCAATGGATAAACTCCAGACAAATAACTTATACTACTTACAACTTGAGTATGAATCTGAGTTCAATTTTCAGCCAACATTCATCAAAGTGTGATTGATCACTGATTAATTGAAATATTATATTTAGGCTTTTGAACCTAGATACACAAAACTTAAGAAGATATGATCCTATTTCATTCTGGCTGCTTTTTGAAAAATGCTCTAAATTTGTATCACATTCATCTTCCGATCAATTATTATTTTCTTTTACAAATGTCTAATGAAGATCATCATTAAAATTAACACTTTAGCCAATCCTTAGTGAACCCATTGCTTCACACTCTAAATGTTTTTTGTATCTTTGTCATCACAACTTATATATCTTTCAAAAAAGATAACTATAATTTTCAGTACTAAAATTAATTTAAAAATTTGGGATATTTTTCAAGATAAACTGACTGAAAATAATCTAAGTTTCATTATCCCTACTCTAATTTTTTACTGTTGTGCTTATTCATACATAATGTTGTGCAATACACTATGGCTGAAAACATTCCAAACTAGTATACTCTGATCACAATATAACGATATTCTTTTGATTTGCATTAGCATTTTCTGAGTTAAATTGCTTGGAACTGATATCTATATGGAGGCAGCCACAACCAGGCACCCAATTTTTTCTCCTCTTAAGACAAAAATACTACTTTTGCTTTTTCCCCAACTTGTAACTTACACAGTAGCAATCCTGTAAACTTGATAGTGAATTCCTATAATGACCTAAGGGACTCTTGCTTCCGGACTCATGGCTTTGTGCCCAACTTCAAATCACTGTTTTCATATTTGCTTTTGGGAATAACTTCTTTCAAAAATCTAATAATCATTACTTAGATTGTTTCAGCCTTTATTTCTCATTATTGCTTTAGTTCTTTGGTTTCCAAACAGTTCAGGGAACTCAGTATATTGGGGCTCCTTCGGTTTCTGTGAATTTAAATGTCTATTTTATTAATTTCCCCCACCCCACCCTAGTTACAAAGGCTATATATGTATATTTCTTTAATCCTTCGTTATGCCACTTGATCTATCTCTTCTTTACAATTTGTAATTATACTACTTTGATGCATTTCCTTTCCCCATGATCAATTCTAACCATTAATTCTTTGACTATAACCAATATAGAAGGATGAATAAAGACAAGGAGACACTAAATAGATATAAAGTTAAAAAAATAACAGTCACCTTTAGTGGATTGAGTGTGGGGCACATGCAGAAAGGTTGTGGGAGATGTCTCTTGAGTCCAGAAAATTATATGAAGTTTAATATGAAAGACCTTGAACTCTGTGTTTGTAATTCAATAGATTATGGGAACAAAGGGTCAAAGTTCTTACAATGGGCAAGTGATATTATAATTTTTTCAAAAAATATAATTCTGGTTACCATATAATAAATGATAAATAGATATCTCTTAGGAATACTCTGAATAAGTTGATAAGTCACAAGGAATTAAGGGAAAGTAAAGGTATTTAACTCAGTCTTGGAAAATGGACTGACTGTTGAGGCTATATTTTTATATAAGTAATAATTTCTTTTGCCATCTGATTCAGTCTCAGAGAAATCTGAAGAAGTCTCTCAAGACTCCTTTTAGGAAAAATGGTAAAATCTTGCCAAATAAATGACATGTAACATTACATACACTGTAAGAAACTGAGGGGACAAGGCCACCTTATATGAGAAAATAATAATTAACTATTTTAAAACAATGAGAAGATCTCTTTTATGATGAGTTAGCACAGGGTAGGAGAATAACAGTATGGCCAAGTGTAGGTAGGAATACTATTAATGGACAGTATATGCTCTCATGAAGCTTACAATGCAGTGAGGAAGAAAGATACTAAAAAATAAATAACAAAAAAACTCACAAAATATTGCAAAATTCTTCTTGTAAAAAGTGCTGTAAATGCTATGTACTATTGCACAAGCTTTACAAGGATAAATAGCCCCTTTTTTCTGGTTTACCATTCTATCCCCACTGCTTAGCTCAGTGCTTGGAGGATATTTATACACCACTAATACATTATCTGGTCACAGTGCACTAAAGTAAGATATCAATGCCTATTAACTTTTTTATATTCAACCACATTGTAGAGAAGGAAAAAAGACACCAAACTGAATTATTACCTACATCTAAAAATGCATTCCACAGAGGTACCCATTTTCCTGTCAGTGGGCCACAAAATCAGTTTTAAGTTTTCTATTGGTTAATGCAGTAGGAAAACTTAATAAGACATTTAATTTAAAATGCCATAAGATAAAAACTAAATATTTTAGAGGTAATGTTATTCTTTTTGAAATGGGAAGGAGTATTTCATGCACAAAGGATATACATATGATGAACATTTACATCCAGGATTATGTTCTTTGTGCAACCAAAATTAAATTCAATTTAAACGTGAAAATAGAAAGGAATGAAGTAAACATTTTGAATGTAAAAATGTAAAAAGCATTCTGAATGTAAGAAAATGCTTATAATCTATAGGTAAAGCATAGATTATATACTGCAAAAAAAAGTTTAATGTATATTTGGAAAAAAAACGTGATGACACAACTTTTGGAAGATAATTCTCCTTAGGTATTTTTGTCCATCTTCTGAGCAACTTCTGAGTTGCTTCTGAGTCACAGAGGTGACTTGTTTTCAAGAGTCTCTCTCTGTCTCTGAGGCAGAAGGCAGATTTGTTTACTGTCCAGAATAATAAAGACGATGTCTCCTTCTGAGGCAAAGGCAGATTTGCTAGCAGATCTTTAGTATATTGGTATTTCCTAAGCCCAGGGTCCTTTAGCTGTGACATAAACCCACTAGGCATAGACATCTACCTGGGCTTCTCCAGAGTTGTTCCTATAGGATTTTAGGGGAAGGGGGAGACAATGGAAACATGAAGTTCATGTTGTCTGCTATGCCATGAGTAACCCAATTCTGTGTCTCTGACCCAAGAGTCTTATGTTTTCTTCCAGCATCCTTGAAACTTATTTTTTAGCTTATTAACTTCTTTGTGCACTAACTTTTTAGCTTACAAACTGGACAAAACCTCAGACCTTTCACAGTTCCTAACAACAGGTATTTTACTTAAAATACAAATATAAAAATAAGAACACATAGAAATAATGATTAGTCTTATTTTCCTCAATGGTTATTCAATAGTTGCTTTTGAATTTTCTCAATTGTTACTGAAAAAAATAAAAATTATTCCATTTCTGTTCACATATGACATATCTGATAGCTTAAAAATTACTTTTCTAAGAAACTGCTAAAAATCCTGGATAAGATTCAGAACACAGGTACAATTTATACAAATTCATATACATTTTCTAATATTCACTGTCTCTTGATACTAAAACATTAAAAACAGCCCTCAATTAAAAGACATAAACCATTATTCCTTATGAATATATATTCAATTAAATTTATCTGAATATTAAGATAATCTACCATGACAAAGGAAAATTCATCCCCAAATCAATCCAATGGAGATATGAATTAGGAATTCTTTTAACAAAATGTTTAACAGCAGCAGGTCAAATAAGGCAAGCTGTATAATAATCATAATATATTTCACAACCTTTAAGAAACTTTAGAAAAGTAAGAGTAAGAATTTAACTCCACCACAAAAGTGAATGTCTCTTTTAAACAAATAATAGTGAAGCTCTATATTTGGGTTTCCTAATATGTGTTTAAGCAAGATTATATTGGGACAAAGGAGCTCCATATTAAAAAATGATTGAGAAATGCAATTTATTATTCCCTTTTTAAGGATATAATGTTAAGTGGGGTAAAAAACGTAATCAAATCATATTTCATTACAGTTAAATGTGTTATCAGTTTAGAATATTTTTATATAACAGAAAGAAAATGGGCCAAAATATCTTTCTTTGGCTCCTTCTTACTTTGCCTCTCTCTGCCAAAATGTAAACATGAGACTCCCCTCTGGGTGCTTGTTCATGAATGATGGCTATTTTCCTTTATATACTTTCATTTAAACTTTCATATTTTACCAAAAAAACACATAATTTGATAAGAGACCAGCTTGGACTTAGGGTGGGACAAATGACTATGGGTGAGTTTGGACAAATTGTGCTGAGAAAGACCTTCTCTTTGTCTTCCCTGAGACTTATCTGTACTAGGTTAATGAAATTACAAAATGTTCACTTAAAAGATTTTAGATGATGTTGTCTGAAATTAATTTTACTTATCAGATGTGGACTTTAGCTACATGAAGTCATGCCTTCTGCACAGTCCCAAATATAAAAGACTTCTTGGCCTTGTGTAAATCTTGTCGTAATACACAAAAGAGGGGTGAGATACATTTTAATGAGCTATTTTAATACAATCCATAAAGCTTGTCATCTATTATATGCATAAGTAATTTAAAGAAAATTTATACCAGTGTCACTGGCTTTTAACTTGTTTACTAGTTGGTTAACTTTAAAAATGAAATTCATTGCTTTTAATACTAGCCTTTGGGGATTGTTATAATTTTCAGTGATAAATTTCTAGTCCTCAGAAAGTACATGTGATGTTCCACTGCACAATTATTTGGCAGTCTTGGGATAACTATGGCTGATATATCATTAATCAAGTACTTATAGAACACTTTGCCAAGAGTACAATGTTGTTACTGGGGCAGATATTTAAAATAATAATGATTAACATTAATTATGTGACACTTGTTTCACTTACATTAGCTCAATTAATCTTCAAACTATTTATAAGGTAAAGTGTCCTCATTTTATAACTGATAAAACTGAGACCCAGAGAGTTGTGGTGGTCTCAGAGTAGCTAGTGGAAGAACTGGAATTCAAGGGTTCTAGCTCCAAGGTTGAGCACATAGCCATTATGCTATGTAAAAATAAGATGTAGGTTCTGCCCACAGGGCTATAGTGCCTTGTATGCCATGCAAGTAAATAATTACATTATTGAATGAAAAGTGTTATAAAAGAGATAATTATAAAATGCATAAGCAAAGGATTTTCTCCACTGTAAAATCAGTCATCATGTAGGAAGACTACTAATTATAGATGTCTATTACAAAGTATTATACATACATGCACCCATAATACCTATGTGAAGATTGTTATTCCAATTGTAAAAATTTCCATAACTCCTAACTCAGAGAATTAAAATGCATGTTAAAAAGAATAGGGCAATTTCCATTTCTTGTAATGAGAGATAAAATCAGTCAACAATCATGGTAAAAACAGAAGTGTGGATGATTTTTTAAAATCTTTAAAAGCCTCTAAATGCTGACAAAACAGTTGCAAGAAAATACCAAACCAATTCTTTGGTAAATTCAGTGTCCATGAAAGGTAAGAAGTAAAGCAGGAGGTCCTTCCACAAAAGCTGTCTCCAAAATCCTACACCTTTGGGGTGAGGATGAAGGAGAAATGGACAAGTTCTCAAATAATCTGAAACCCCTAGGCCTTCCACATTTTGAAGTCATTCTGGGAGAAGGAAGCACAGACCCACTCTTGAGAAAGGTACCTTTATCATAGGTGTCAAATTAATTCTAAAGCTAATCTTGTATGTCAATAGCTAGAGAAGAAAATAAGAATGACAAAGAAACATAGAATAAATTATAGCTAGTAGAAACCACAGACATATAAACAGACCAGCAAAGACTTTCTATATGAGAATCATCAGTCATAGGCTATAAAATAATTTTATTTAATATGCTTAAAGAAATACTGGATACATTTTAAAATACCAACAGGAAATAAGAACTTAAAAAATACCATGGCAAACTTTAAAAACTCTGAGATGTAACTTCTAAATTTAAAATAATAATAATAATTTTAAAAAGTAACAATGAAAACTCAATGGCCAGGTTTAAAACAGATATAAAAGCTAACTTAATAAATTACTGAATTAGAAAATAAATTGAAATACTCCAAAACTCACCACAGAGAAAAATGGAAAAAGCAGAAAACAATTTAGACAAAATGGAGTTAAAAGATTTAACATATGCTTAATTGAGGTTCCAGATGAAGAAAGGAGGTTAATGGCTCTGGGGAAATATTTTAAAAGATAATAGTTGAGAATTTTCCAGAATTGATGAAAGACAACATCCCATAAATTCACATTCAACAAATCTCAATCCAAATATATAAGGAGAAATCAAAACCAAGCATTTCATGGAAGAACTCCAGAAAGGAAAATGCAAAAAGAAAATCTCTGAACCACACTGAGGAAAAAAAGATACCTACCCTTCAAATGAGTGGCAGTTAAAGTCAGCTGATTTTTCCTATGGGAGGGCAGAGAGAGGAGGAGGAGGGAGAACTTGACTTCAACAGAATAATATTAATAATATGCTAAAAAACAAGTACTAATATAGAATTTTATACTCAATAAAATTATCTCTCAAGAAGAGAGGCAAAATAAATATGTTTTAGACAAACAAAACCAGAAATTTTGTCATCAAGAGAACCTCATTAAAAGAAGTTCTAAAGAATGTCTTTAGGCACAAGGAAAGTAATTCACGATAGAATGCCTAGGATAAAGAAGGAATTAATAGCAATAAAAGAGTAAACACACAGGTAAATTTTAAAGAATATTGGCCATATAAAAGTAATAACAATTTAAGGAAAAAGAAGCAAAATAGAAGAGACTAATAACAAGTAAGTCAGGTAAAAATAAATGGATTGAAATTGCCCAACATCTCTTGTTTTAACTTGGAAGATAAAGTCATATGCCAATGACATTTAACAATCAAATGTAAATTAAAAGAAAAAGCTGTATAGCTACCTTAATAATAGAGAAAATAGCCTTTATGTAAAAAAAAAAAAGGCTTATTAGGAATAAAGATGAATACCACAAAATAACAAATATATTAATAGGCTCAGTGTATTAGTTTCCTAGGGCTGCTATAACAAAATACCATAAACTGAATGGCTTAATTAAAGAAATTTATTGTCTCACCGTTCTGAAGGCGTGAAGTTTAAGGTCAAGGAGTTGGCAAGTTTGGTTCCTTTAAAGGAACGTGGGAGAGAATCTGTTCCATGTCTCTCTCCTGGTTCTGGTAGTTTGCTGACCATCTTTGGTGTTCATTGTCTTTTTGATGCATCATCCGATGCAGCACCCAAATGTCTGCCTTTATCTTCGCATGGCATTCTGGCATTCTCCCTGAGTGCTTGCGTGTGTGTGTGTGTGTGTGTGTGTGTGTGTGTGTGTGTGTTTTACCAAACTTTTTTTTGTAAGGACATCAGTCAAATTAGGTTAGTGGCCCATCCTATTCCTGCATGATCTTATCTTAACTAACAGCATCTGCAATGACCCTACTTCCAAACACAGTCACATCTTGTGGTGCTGGAAGTTAGGACCTCAACATATGAACTGTGTGTATGTGTGTGTGTGTGTGTGTGTGTGTGTGTACACAATTCAACAAATAACCCTAAGAAAATATAGCAATTCTAGATTTGTGTATATTTACCGGTCATTGGATATAGGCTACCCCTGGGGAGAGGATGCAAACATATCAGGAAATTCCTTTCACCTGAGGCAAATTCCTGTAGAGGGAAGGACCCAACTGTGAGCTGTCATGGGAAAGACATTAGTAATGCAAAACAATGTCTACTATAGAACTCAATCACAAAATGATTTCTAGAAAACTCACATATGTTTGGATATTAAGAAATATATTCCTGATACCTATGGTGGAAAAAAAGAAAGGATGAAAATCAAGGAGGTAAACATTCATCACCGCACAGTAAAATAGCAAAGAAATAGTTCTTTTGCCTTTGGAATATCTCCCTTCTCACTGATTATGAACTTTAACTTCTCTCTTTTAGGGGAAATACCATTTACATATCTTCTTTTGCACATATATTTAGAGGTTTTAGTATGCAATTCATCTTCTGACATTAGTAAGTGCTTTTTATATTTCCTAACTGTTGTCCTCTTTACACAAGAGCATTCATTTTTGTCTTCCAAATATAGTCTATCCTTCATTTAATATTCTTTATTCTTTTTACATGTTCCACATCCATTCCAGGTAGAGATATTCTATTTCTATTAATGATGCAAGTAAGTTATTCTTTTAAAACATAGTCAATTTTTGTATTAGTTAAATGCCAAAGAATGCAAAGATGTTAGAATCTAACTTTCTGTTCACTATTACTCAACATATAATAATTGTTTGCTTTCAGTCACCTACTAAAAAAACAGATAAAATTAAGAAAGCAGAAGATACTTTAGAGATAAAATATATTTTAGTTTTACTTTATTTTTAATTTTTTTAAAATTCCTGTAATAAGTAACATAAGATGTGTCTCCAAACTGAGAACTCATTACATGTTATAGTAATGATGCTATTTCCCTATGGCACAAAATGAAGAACTAGTATGAAAAGCTGATAATATATTTTCATCATGATAATTAAAGTGTTTTTAATATATTAGAAATTACTTTTGATTTTTCAGTTTGCAACTGGATCTTAAAATTAATATCATACCCCAGATCAAAGGATTAATTGTTTTTTTGCAATACAATGACTTTTTATAATTTCACACAAAATTATAGCCCCACATAATATATTATGACTCAGGGTGCAATTTGTAATGCAGAAATTATCTCTGATTTTGAGACAGGAAGGGAACATAATGCAAGAAATTTGATATTTACAAAATGAATGTAAAGACTAGAGAAATCCAAGTTGTAAAAGTCAAGAGGTCTGCCACCAGCTTCATGTTGACTGCAGAAGGAAGAGTCAGAGATTTGATGCTTCACAGCTTTTGCACAGTCAGCCCCACTGCCTTTGAAAGGCTATTATTTTCAGTGTTACACAACTTCTGTTAATGTAGAAACTTGGTGGATCCTAAACTGTATATACAACCTGGGAGCAAAAATTCTTGGAAATGTTACAGACCTTCAGAATTGAATACTGAGGAAATCATAGTTAGGTTATAAAGTTTCTAAATACAAACACAGTATGTCCAGGACACCCCTACACAAAATTGGAAATTTTGGAAGATAAAAAGTGGGTGTGAATCATCAATTCTGCATAAGATTTGAATTGTGAGAGTGTAACTTTTATGAAATCAAATGTATTGATTAAAATAAAGAACAGGGTTGTAAAACCTGTCTTTTCTTGTCTCTCATTTATACACACAAAGATGACTATTCATCACACGAATCCACCCTCAAATACATTCAAATTTCATTGGAAATAACTTATAAAATTTTTTCTAAGCTACTTTCCAAACATTGAATGCAATCAGACTGGTAGTGAAAAAGTATATGTTCCATGATTATAATGAGAAATGCATATGTAGACAGAAAACCAATTTGTTTTTTTCTGTGACTGATTTTTAGTGATTAAAAATAATGGATGGCTTATTCTTTTTTTAAGCACAAGCTGCTTTTAATCAAAATAATTCCTTATATGTGTCAGCAAGATATCCTAATAGTCATTCCCTTTTTTCACACTATTTATTTTAAATGATATCATACTTTTATAAAGTATGATGTAAAATATCCATATCTTCTGGCATAAATATAACATTTGTTGGCTACAGAAGTGAACGTTTTTGGCTTTCACATTGTATTCTGTCTTCATGTTATTAGCTAACCACACAACTGAAAACTCAAACAGCCACCACACAAGAGGAACTCCAGGCTTGATAAATATAACCAGCTGCCCTCAAACCACCAGATCCTTTCTCTTCTTGGCATTGAGCCTTCTCTGGAAATGCATTGTTTCTGAGAAATCATTCCTATATACACAAATATATACAAAGTAGTTCCCTTCTTTTTAAAAATATTACAACTTTGACTCACAAATTGACACAGAACAAAGAAATTCCAAACTTTATCTTCGAGAGGATTATGTGTTAAGAAACGTGAGGCTGTTATGTTTCTCATGGTTTTCATTGTGTTTTCTCATTGTGTTTTTCATTGTTTCTCCTTGAATTCACAACATTACAATTTATTTTATTTCCTTTTCCGCTCTTTCATAACTGGTCCTAATGATTCCTAAAAATTTCTTATATCAAAGTGTCTTTCTCATTCTACCCTTGCTTTTTTCCCCATACTTACTGAATCCAGATCAGCATCCCACCAGTATAATTTTTTATAATGAATCTTTTATTCTGGCATCCACCTAGTGTGGTAGATCATACAACCCCTCTTGTACTACACTCTATTTAATTCTGACAATTATTAGGGGATTCCCTAATGTCCTCGTAAATATAACTTAAAATGTTTAGGCCTATGCAGTAATAAAACTCCAGGAACAGTTTAAATAACACCAGTTTAAATAACACTTTCACTGCTTAGCATAATGGCTGACACATAGTAACCACTCAGTAAGTGCACATTAATTGAATTAAACTTATCTCTAGAGTAGACTATTTTTAGTGGCTTTTTGAGGAAACATTTTTGAAGCCATTCCCCTGCATCTCAGGTCTATGGCACCTAAGTAGGTCAAAAAAGTTTGAAGAAATACTGAGAAAAACAGATAGTGAGTTTTTAAGTTGAATAGTGTCAGTCCTCCAATTTTGTTCTTCTCATTCAACATTGAGTTGGTTATTCTGGGTCTTTTGCCTCTCCATATAAACTTTAGACTCGGTTTGTCAATATCTACAAAATAAATGGCTGGGATTTTGATTGGGATTGCAAGTATCAATGTGAAGAATTGATACCTTGACGATACAGACCTTTCCTATACACAAACATGGAATATCTCTTATTCAGTTCTTACTACATAGATATAGTAATTAAGACAGTGTAGTATTGATGAAGGAGTAAATGAAGAACTCAATGGAACAGAAGAGAGAGCTCAGAAATAGACCAATATAAACATAGTTGACTGAACTTAAACAAAAGAACAAAAGCATTGCAAGGGAAAGAAGATAGTCTTTTCAACAAATGGTGCTAGAACCACTGGCCATCCTCAGGCCAAAAAACAGGTTTATATATATATACATATATATATATATAGACAGAGAGAGAGAGAGAGAGAGAGAGAGCCCTTACATCTTTTACAAAAAAGAACTCAAAATAAATCACAAACTTAAATGTAAAATACAAAACTATAAAACTCCATGAAAATAACATAGAAACTTTAGATGACTTTGCTTTGGTAATGAACTTTCAGGTACTGGATCAAAAACATGATCCATGAAAGATAACAATGCTAAACTGGACTTCATTAAAGTTAAAATTGTCTGCTCTGTGGAAGACATTGTCAAGAGAATACAAAGACAAGTCACATACTAGGAGAAAATATGTGTAAAAGACATAATCTGATAAAGGACTAGTATCCAAAGTATACAAAGAACTCTCAAATTTAACAAAAATAAAAACAATCAATCTGATAAAAAAAAAATGGTCAAAAACCTTAACAGATACTTCCGATTTACAGAAGACATACAGATGGTAAATAAGCATAAGAAAAGATGCTCAGAACATATGTCAGCAGAGAAATGCAAACTAAAAAATAATGAAATGCCACTACACACCCATTAGAATGGCCAAAATACAGAACATTAAAAAAATTGACCAAATGCTGGTGAGGATGTGGAGCAACAGGTACTCTCACTCGTTGTTTGTGGGAATGCAATAGCCAATTTGGAAGATCATTTAGTGGTTTCTCACAGAACTAAACATTCTCTTATCATACAATCCAGCAATTTCACTCCTCTGCATATACTCAAACGAGTTGAAAATTTAGGTCCAGACAGAAACCTGCAAATGGTTGTTTCTAGCAGTCTTATTCATGATTGAAAAAACATGGAAGCAATCAAGATGTCCTTTAGCAGGTGAATGGATAAATAAACTGGTACATCCAGATAGTGGAGTATTATTCAGTACTAAAAAGAAAGCAGCTATCAAGCCATAAAAAGACATGGAGAAAACTTAAATGCATTTTACTAAGTGGAAAAAGCCAATCCAAAAAGGCTACACACTGTATGATTCCAGTTCTATGTCATTCTGGAAAAGGCAAAACTATGGTTATGGTAAAAGATCAGTGGTTGCCAGGGGTTAGGGGAAGGGATTTTTACTGTAGTGAAATACTCTGTATGATACCACTATCTACTATAGTGGTAGATACATGTTACTATACATTTGTCCAAACTCATAGAATGTACAATGCCAAGAGTGAACCCTAATTTTAAACTAGAGACTTTGGTTGATAATATTGTAGCAATATATGTTTGTTGATTGTAACAAATATACCACTCTGGTGTGGGATGTTTATAATAGGGGAGGTTATGCATGTGTGGCAAAGGTGTATATAGGAAATCTCTATAACTTCTTCTCAATTTTGCTATGAACATGAAACTCTCTAAAATAATAAAATCTTTAAGAATTAACAAAAAACACATAGTGACATCCAGGTTTTGTTAATTTGAAAATAAATTGGCTTTATTTTATGCAATAATCAGTTTGATATTAAATAAGATATATGGAAATAATACCTATGTTGATAATCTGATCTAGTTTTAAAACAAAGCTCTCATGTGGTAGACATGTCTTCAAAATTTATCACTGATATAAAATTAATTTGAAATGTGCAAATCATCTCTAGTAAGCTGTTCCTCATTGGTTATTGATGTCAAATTAAAATTTATAATTATCTATTTCTTATATAATGGCTACAGCCTTTTTTAGACTAGATCAGATATTACATATGTTTTGTTCGCCCCTACATACTAAATTCATAACAATAGTTGGTACTCAGTAAATATTAGTTGAGTTAATCAATAAAAGAAAAGGGGCCATTAGGTAACTAAATGCAGCTCCAGCCTTCAAAGTCTTCTAGCAAGTCTCAATAGTGCAAAAACACTGAGAATTTTCCAGTGCTGTCACTTCTGTCACTAGCCATGAATCCTTTTCAAAATAAAAATGGTGTCATAATAACTAGAAGTTATGATTAAATTTGTTTGATTCATGGCCTGAATTTACATGTTTTGTTCAGTTGCCATCAAAGTGTCATCTACCATCATGTGCTTCAAATGGAAGTGCAATTTTCATAACAAAGAAGAATGGCAAGAAAGAAATGTATCTATTTAAGGAAAGGTTGAATTAGAACTATTTTTCACTCAAAGTCATTTGGTGTGTCTAAATTCACAGGATAGTTTGTACTAATTTTGACACAGTTAAGAGGCTTTATGACATGGTTTTGATGTAAATGTTCTATAAACGATCTAGTAATTTAAAGTTTAGAATTTTAAACTCCTTTCACTCTTAATGAAAGGAGTTTAAAATAATAATATTTGTGAATAATTTCCTTAGCAAAAATATAAGGTAGACAATCATTTAAAGTGTTATGTTTTATAGTCATAATAAGTGAGAAGAGAGAGGTAAGAAGTTGATATTGTTGCAGGAATATGTTTCACAGTGCTGTGAAAAATATACAGAAGTTTGCTATTGCTATTATCTGAAATATCTAAGCTGAGAGACATGATATTTTTTGTTCATTACTTTTTTTAACTTCAAAATATTAAGGGGATACAAATGTTTTAGGTTTCATGGATTGCTTTTGTAATACTCTAGTCTTGGCTACAGGTGTGCCTATCACCCAAATAATGTACATTTTACCCATTAGGTAGGGTTTTGCCCCACTGCTCTTCCTCCCTCCTCCCCTGGTTGATTTCCACTGAGTTTTACTTCCCTGTGTGCATATGGGTGCGCATCAGTTAGTTCCAATTTAATAGTGAGTACGTGTGGTGTTTGTTTTTCCATTCTTTAGATATTTCACTTAGGATAATGGTCTCCAGTTCTATCCAGATTGTCATGAAGGGTAATAATTCATCTTTTTTATGGTTGAGTGGTACTCCATGGTATGCATATACCATATTTTATTAATCCACTCATGAATTGATGGACATTTGAGTTGATTCCACATCTTTGCAATGTGAATTGTGCTGTAATAAACATTTGAGAGTAGGTGTCTTTTTGATGAAAAGCCCTGTTTTCCTCTGGGTAGATACCCAATAGTAGGATTGTTGGATTGAATGGTAGGTGTACCTTTAGTCCACTGAAGAATCTGCATACTCTTCTCCATAGAGGTTTACTAATTTGCAGTCCCACCAACAGTGTTTACATGTTCCTTTCTCTCAGCATCCATGTCAGCATCTATTGCTTTTGACTTTATAATAGAAGCCATTCTAACTGGAGTAAGGTGATACCTCATTGTGGTTTTAATTTGCATTTTCCTGATGATTAATGATGTTAAGCATTTTCTCATATATTTATTGGCCATTTATCTTTCTTCTTTTGAGAAGCTTCTGTTTATGTCTTTTGACCTCTTTTTTAATCAGGCAGTTTGGTTTTTTTCTTGAGGATTTGCTTTACTTTCTGTAAACTCTGGATGTTAGCCCTTTATCAGATGTGTAGCTTATGAATATTTTCTCCTCAGTAAAATTCCTGCACATAAATTTTTATCTATTTTCTGGGAAACCTGTCCTAAGACAAACAGTATTTGGCATATTGGTAAAGCATGCCACTATATGTGTTGAATAAATAATGAATATATGAGTAAATTAAATGGCTAACATTGGAATTTAGTCTAAGTTTTTTACACTATTGATCCATTTGATCCCATAACAATCCTATAAATTCAGTTGAATCATTTTCTCTATTTTATAATAGCAGAAATCAAGGATTGGAGAAATTAACTAACCTTGTAGTATTTTACATAAGTTACAGAAGGCATTTTTCTCTTAGTTCAGCACTGTCTCCCCACACACCTTAATAGCTATGAGGGATTTGAAGCCTCCTTTTTCAACTGCTTCTATTATTTTCCTTCATAAAATTAAAAAGGAGAAAATTAAACAAAAATTTAGTATTATCATTCCAAGGCCCTCTCTAATGGTAAGAAAATATTACTTCAAAGCTTACTTCTTGTTTTAGCTTCTTCCTCACTGCAGCCTTCCCCTACCATCCCTCCTTCTCCTTTGAATTTTCTGTTTGAGATCTTAACACTGCACAATGGCCTATCACCTTACTTTAATACTTTCATACTAGTAAGAAAATTTTTTGATGCCTCAGAACAAACATTGCTCTTATACTGTCTATCAAAGGCAAAAGAACAGACCCAAGATCCAATACAAGCAATCATTTTCATGCAATCTCTCTGCTTACTAGGACTACTGTGTTATAAATTAAGACCAAGCAACCAACAATTTTAGGTATTTTCTGATGCCTGCTCTCTGGCCGAAAGATGACTTCACCTCTCTCTCTTTGTGTGTTAGCCAGGGTTCTCAAGAGAAACGTAAACAACAACATACGTGTGTGTACGTCTGTGCATTTATTACAAGGTGTTGACTTATGCAATTTTGGAGGCTGAGAAGTCACGCAATTTGCCATGTACAACATGGAGACTTAGGAAAGCTGGTAGTGTAGTTCAGAGAGCTTAGAGCTGTAAAACTAAGGGGGTAGATTCAGATCCAAGTCTGAAGGCCTGAGAACCAGAAGCACCAAGGACAGGAGAAAATTGTTATCTCAGCTCAATCCATCGAGTAGAGCCAGGCAGTAAATTCTCCCTTCCTCTTCCTTTCTGTTCTATTCAGGCCCTCAGTCAGTTGATTGATGCCCACCCACATTGGGAAGGCAATCCTCTTTACTTAGTCCACCAACTCAAATGTGAATCTCTTTGGGAAATACCCTCACAGACATACCTGGAAATAATGTTTAACTGGATATCTGAGCAGGCTGTGACTCAGTCAAGCTGACATATAAAATTAACTATCACACCTTGTTTGTCATCAGAAGAGCACCCATGCTCCTGAATTGCCTCATTCAGGAAGAGCAGGCCCAGTGCTGCTCAAACTAACGCTGCTCAAACTAACACTGCATGTGAGAATACCTTCTGAAACAATCATGAAGAGAACTGAGATCCAGTTGTCTTTCAGGCAACAGAGACATAATCTGCCATTCTCGATTGTCCGCCACAGGGATAATTAGGCAAATACTGATCTTGGTAATTATTCCACAGTAACAGAAAAATAGATATGCAGGAATAACTAGAACACCGTGATTACAACTAATATATTGTATACTTGATGTAACAATATTCTATTCTGATCACCCAGATAAGTCTCATTTTTTAAGGTTATCTTTGCATGATTGTTTAATTTATTTCAAGAAATTCAAAAGAAGGAAATACATCAACCTAAAGATTTTTAAGAACATAAGGGAGAAAAGCTTAAAAATAGAGACTGACAAATGGCTGAGAGCTGGGAAAGCCTTTCATCTTCAAATAATAAACATGAGCTACTTTTTGCTTGTTTCTGTTTCCTTTTTCCATTGACACATAATATCAACAGAATTTCAAATCTTGTTAACCATGTAGGCATTCATCAAATATTCTAAATCACCTACTAATATAAAGTAATATTGATTAATCACCTAGTAGTTATTTAAACCTATACTATGCTACCATTTTTATCTCTATTTCTCATATTTATTTTTGTGTCTCCCCCTCCAAACTTTATTGGGCTCCTCTAAATTTGCATATTCAGAATTATAATATATCCTTTGCCCTTCCCAAAGATGTTTATTTTTTGATAGATATATTATTGACATGTTTATAAGATTATCTGTTCAATTATTTTATATCTTTGGCTTCCACTCATTAATATTTTGTTATTGTCAGAATTATGTGATCTGCTCAAGTATTCTTGCATCTACTTACAAAAGTTATATTTATTGAATACCACGCTCTAAATCAATCTTCACAATTATTCTGACAGTATGTGCTTTGTCTGGTTTAGGGGCAAGATTTGTGGCTCTTTTTATCTAATAAATCATGGAAAAATTATTTGAACAATGGCTTACTGTTTGGTGCAGGGATACATATTAAAATATTTTACATTAATCAGTGATACACTAAAAATTAGTAGTTATATGTTAGCACAAACAGTACTACTCTGTGATATCAATTTTTAGCACGTAGATTTGCATAAATGATTTCCTATATCGTTCCTGAAGAATTAAATGAGACAGCCAGAGAAAGTTTAGTTCAATATGGCAGTTTATTTCCTAACAAGAGTAAAGATCCACATGGAATAATCTTAATATATTGAAAATTTATTTTCTTTTCAACAGGTTATTTATCCCCCAAAGCCACAAATGATTTAAGAGCAATAAAGGCTTTACTTATATAGATTATGGTGTACACATGATGTATATGACAAGGAAAGAGACAAGCTTTTGACAAATGTGAGTAGGGAATTTAGCTCCCATGCTCATTTTGATATGAAATATATTTTTGGAATAAAACATTTTATAATTAATAAATTCCAGTGTGAAAATTATCAAGATCCCTAACAATGTTTTTTTAACTTCTCTATAGCTTTCTGCATTTTGAAATATCTAAAAACTCCAAGTTAATAATTTGTCACCATAGTTCTCTCACTTAAAAATATAATGGACTCAAAGCCTGAAATCTATTTCAATGAATCAGTTCAAGAGCTTTAAATAGAATATCTGAAATAATAGATAATCTCCTATCTTCTGGGGAGTTTCAGTAGTGATGAGAGAATACCTTTTATAATAAAATTACTTGTCAATTTACTTTTGTGACACTATATCCCCTTGGTACATCTTTTCCAGTAAACTTTATAGTAGATATTTAGAAAACTAGAATGTCTATCAAAAATTCTATTACAATAGAGTTTCTCAATCTTGACTGTTCATCAGAATCAACTAAAGGGTCCTTTAAAATATATATTTTAGGTCCCCACTCTCAGATTTTCTGATTCACTAGGTCTGAGGTGGGGCCCAGAATTTGCATTTTAGCAAGTTCCACATAACTTTGATGTTTCTGATTATAGTGCCATCTTTTGAGGACTGTTGTTTTACAGAAATAACATTCACACATAGGAAAAATAGGAAATCAGATTTTTGTGTGTGTATGTGTGTGCGTGCGTGCGTGCGTGTGTGTGTGTGTGTGTGTTTGTGTGTGTGTGTGTTTAGCTCTTCCAACACTTGGATGAGCCAAAGTCCAAACTGGATTTTTGAAATTGGAAAATCTTTCTAATGATGCCTAGAAGCAGAATCAATGATTTCTACATTGAAAACAATATCATAATTTTGGATTTACTAAGCTTTTTTCTCATATATCATTCAATTGAAATGTTGCCTTATTAAGAGTGTAATGATTTACTACAAATAAAATTGGTGTGTAAAATACTTGAAGAAAAAATAATGGAAACCCTTAGAACCAATAAGTTTATCTTCATCACACCCCAATATCTGACCAGGAAAGATACATGACATTTGTATTCATTTTCCTTCTGGTCATAATAGATGAAATATAAAGAAGGATTATTAAATATCTAGGATCAAATGTAAAGCCTTTATCTTTTAGCACATGAAATTATGTAAAATAAATCACTAATATATGCTTATTAACATGATTGTTGGTGACACATGTAATATACAACATCAATAACAAATGACAAGGTTAAGGGGTAGGAGATGCTGAAGTGTTTTGCAACAAAATAAGTTGTTTTGAAATGAAAGAATTTGACAGATTATTCAAGGTTCCATTTTGTGGGGTAACAAAACCAGTAAATTCCTGAAGATAAATCATAGTTTTATTTAAGTCTAGAAATAAATTGTGTAACAAAAACCATATTTAAATTATAGTAAGCAAGTATAAGTTAGCGTGTCAGAAAGTACATAGTAAATTTAACCATTCACCTTCAAATATTTAAAATCCTGACACAGTTTGAGGTCTCTGAGTTATCAAGATTACTTACGGAAACTGCTCAAATTTTTTCAACAATTTCTTTAAATGTGTATGACATATGCCTTCCCAAATGGCTCTGTAATTATCTTAATTATTAATGGCTTTTTTCTCAAAAAGAAAAAGAAAATTCTTGACTTCATAATCTAACACCTATTCTAATGAATAAGAAATTAAATTTTAAAAGCTACATCGTTCATGAGTTCACTAATTAGTTGCTTTCTAAAAAGCATTTATATTTTGTACAAAATACTATATCTAATTATTTAGAAGAGTTTTAGCTTCTTTAAAATCAACAAGACAGAATTACTATGTTCAATTGCTAAGGAACTCAAACTGACATTATGCTGAACATGGAAGATCTGAAGCAAGGAACTTGTAAAATGCATATTGTTTCCTAAAAACTGGGCAGTGGGCACAAGTTTACTGAATACCACTGGTTGACAGGAGAATGAAGATGAACTGAATGTAAATGAAAGATAAATGTCAGTAAATTGACCAACAATGTCATTGCATCAGATTCATTTTACATCAGTTTACCTGCTCTTTTCTGTTCTAGCTATAAGAGAAAAGTGAGGAAGGGGTCCCAAAATGGAGGCTAGATGTGTATTCACTAACACACGCACACATAAACACACACACACACTGCTGGGCCATTCCAAGAGTAGCACTCCCAAGAGAGTTTGTTTAGTTGTTTCATTTTGTGTGTAATTATTAAAGACAGAAAGCTTAGAGAGAATAAGCTGGAATTCAAAACTTTTATGCAAGCAATATCAAGGCCAGTCTTTAAAAGTCAAAACAGCCTTAATCCACCTGCAGTGAAAGCCCTCAGAGCTGTCAGAGGTTGTTTCAACGCTTGTTCCCTGAGTCAAAACTCTGGGATCTTGACTTCGAATAAAAGAAGGAAGTTGTGCTGTAGCATGGCTGGGTGTGTAACAGAGGATAAGCCTGAAATATTACATAAGGCTTTTGACCAAGAAAAGCATTTCATTCTGTTGGCTTAAATATCCAAGAGAAAGCAGATTTGTTTTGAGAGAGCACTAGAAAGCAAATCATGGATGTTTTGAGCATATGTTTTAAATTTAATAAAAAAGACTGTTCCAAATTGTTATATTGTTATTTCTTTATCTGGCAACTATTATAAACTAGTTACATAAGTTTAAAAGCCTATAATTTTCTAATAAATTATTTTAGTTTGCCTAAAAAGCTCTTTATTTCTGAGGTTATGGAAGATCTTTATTTCTGAGATTACAGAAGACCAGAAACCAAAACTTCAGGTGCAAAATTGAGACCATTTGACTGATTTTTCTAAATATAGACACTGTCTCAAATTAGAGAGACACAATGAAAAAAATTAAAAACAACAAACAAAGATTGAATGAATATTATAGTAATGGTGCTAAACCAGACAAAGTGCTTTCCAAAGAATATACGTTCTCCGACATTAGTTAACAGGAAATTGTTGCAACCAGTGATGTTAAACATAACTCCTTAGAATACTAAATTTCTCTAAAAAATAAAAACAACCTGAAAATAAGGTGCCACGTGGAATGTTTGTTTCTCAAATTTATTTGAGAATGAAGTGGATTTTTTTTTTTTTTTGTGGAGAAGATTGAGGGAAAATCAGTCAATTAAATTAATGCAATTGCATTATATCACTGGAATCTGAGTAAAGTATATATATTGCAACCCAAACAGTAATATGAGAGAAGGACATGAACATAAGTGAACACCTTTTTCCACATGAACTTATATTTTATGGGAGGTTGGTCACATTCCCATATCCATAGGGCAAAACCTGATGGGTCTGACAGGAGAATAAATCTGCTAAAAGAAATCTGGCCTTAGAGGACAGAGCTGACATGCTAAGAATGGCAGAAAAGACAGATAGAATGCTTCTGGACCATTGAATTTATAAACTTTGGAGACTTTCTATCCAAGGATTTATTACTTTGTGAAAAAATAAATATTATTGCTAAACACTTTGGTACGAGTTTTTTGTTATTTGCAGCTCAAAGCATCCTAATAAGTAAAATGCTTGGATTTTATTTGTCTATCCCAATTATTATATTCTATCAAAAGGCTATAATTTCAGTGGAGAATATTTTTACTTAGTACAGTGACTTTTAAAAGTAAAGTAAAAAATAATGTGATTTAAAATTAGCTTTCATTTATAAAAATAAACTTTATAAACAGTTAAGATTTATGGCATACATATTCTATATTGAGATGGTATTTGTGAATTTAGATGGCATTCTTACTTTGGAGTGATCCAATCAAACTCAGTGTCATTATGAATTTCTGTGCTAAGGGATTTTACCTTATCCAGTTATTGTCTATTTGATTTTTTTAATTTGTAAAAGTGTATCACTTGTAGAAAATATTTGATTCAAGTGAGGTGAATATAATTTTGGAGTTTGTTGATTTAAAAGTCTCTAAAAGCATCAGTGCAAAATCTTACTCTATAACCAAAATGCCTTTTTATTTATCTATTTATTATAGCTTATTATGGGGGTACAACAGTTCTGGTTAAATATATTGCCCATGCCCCTCCCAACCCCCCGAGTCTGAGCGTCAAGAGTGTCCATTCCCCAGACAGTGCGCATCGCACTCATCATGTAGGTATACACCCA
>CM052438.1:61504172-61541325 GCA_028533085.1 Varecia variegata
AATTAGTTCTTTTATTTTCATATAATTTCTATACAAAAGAACAAAATAAGCAAAGGATTGTAATATGTGAAAATTATTCATCTAAACCATCAAAATAAATTCTTAAACTTATCTATTTTCCCCAAAATTCCAATGGCTTCCTCCACTTTTCATTTTGGGCATACTCAAATGCCATCTTCTCAGTGTAGACTTTTCTTGTTCAATTCAAGCAGAATAGTTGACATTCTACACTTATTTTTCTCCTCACTATAAACTTGGTGAAAGTAATGAGCCACTTGACTGTTTTACCGTTCTATTTCTCGTGCCTAGAATATGGGAGATGGTCGATGCTCAGTAAATATTTGTTGACAAAATGAAAAAAGACATAGACCAAGGCATTTTTCTCCTCCCTCCCCACCTTCTTTCCTCCCTCCTCTCTCCCTTTCTCTCTCTTTTATTTGGAGGAGATGCATCCTGACCTAATCAGTACCACAGTACCCTGCATTTGATAGACAGGTGATAAACATCATTCAACTAAATTAAGGTGCTATTCTAGCCCCTAAGTGATGTTTCAGTCAACATGATTTTTAATTGAAGTATACAGTGCAAACAATAAAATGTACTTTTCTTACATTTTATGTTTGATCAACATTGACTTTTATATATATATGTTATACTGGCTAAAATTTAACCTTTAGGTCATAAAAATAAGTTATATTCAAAATTATAGGTATCAAGAATATGGAATTTTTAAAAAATCTTTATTTTGGGGAAGGTTTAAAATAAAAATATGGAAACTTATGACTCAGAAAGATTAGAGCTCACCAAAAATAGCCTATGTTAACATATTCTGGTATCCTTTAGGCTTTTGAAGTTTTTTTCAGCCTTTTTTATAGTCCAATATAAGACAAACACAGAAAAGAAGCATGATACAAAAATATAGAATTTAATTAACTGTTACATAGCAACTATTGCCAGGATCCCAGAGTCCAGGGTATTCTTATCCCCAATCACAGCTCCCATCTTCCCAAATAAAACTACTGATTTGATATTAACAATCATCATTTCCTTCCTTGTCTTTGTAGTTCTGCCATGTAAAAATGCATCTATAAGCAACAGTTTAGCCTGTTTGAAACTTCATATGCGTGGATTTATTCAGCCACTTTTGTGTCTAGCTTCTTTCTCTCAATATCATGCTTGTGATATTCTGCTGTTGTCCAAAGCTAAGTTCTTTCAATTTCAGGGTTCCATGATACCCCATTGGATGAATACTTATATATCACTACAAATTCTTCCATTCAATTGATGATGACTATTGTTTTTAATATTTTACTAAATAAAGCTTCTAAGTTGCTTATTAGGTTGGTCAGTCAGCATGTTGTCAATCACTTAAAATGAATGCTGAAATTACAGGTACAACTGAAGAATTCAATATTTTAAATGGCATCAGAAAACAACTTAATATATTTCTTACAATTAGAAAACTGGTTTTAAATTTTTCATTTCTATCTGTTGCATACAGATACAAGTCTGCTTCCTATTTTTGCTTACTACAAGCTTGATACCATTTTACTGCATTACTTTTCTATTACTGCCCTAATAAGTTACCATAAACTTAGTGGCATAACACAAAATTTATTACCTTACAATTCTGTAGGCTACAAGTCCAATATAGATCTCACTGAACTAAAATCAAAGTGTGGGCAAGGTTGCATTTCTTTTTGGAGGCTTGAAGGGAGAATCTATTTCCTTGCCTTTTCCATTTTCTACAAGTCACTCACATTCATTGGCTGTGTCCCCCTTCCTCCATCTTCAAATCCAGATCTTTCACCCATAGGCATATCTCTTTCTGACCACAGGGAAATGTTCTCCACTTTTAAGGACTCATAAAATTATATGGGTCATCTAGGTATCTTCCCATACAAAGTCCATAATTTTAATTACATTTACAAAGTCCCTTTTGCCATATAAGTTAACATATTTCCAGGTTCAGAGAATTAAGGCATGGGCATCTTTGGGGAACATTATTCTTTTAAATATCTTTTAGACTTTTCTTATTCAATTGGTCTATTTATTCTATAAAATTTTCAGTTTATTTCTTCGTAGATTATTTGTCAACATGGTTTTAAACCTAAACTTTATTAAGAGGTAATAAATAAAAAATCTCCCTCTTGTCTTTCAACCTCATTTTATTCCATTTCTATACCTCCAACTTAGCTACTATTCTTATCTCTTGTTTAACTTCCAGAATTACTTTTTGAAAATTCTTTGTGCACTTATAAATATACATTCTTAGAATAAATATACATTCTTATTTTAATCATGATCCTACTTTGCATAGTCATTCTTGGACCTATGTTTTTTTTCAGAGTCATTCAGGGATCCAGGCCTTTTTTTTCTAATAGCTCCTCCATTCCAGAAGCCTCCTCCAGATCCTGTACATTCAGACTTAGACAAAAGAAGATGGAGAATGAATAACTGTAGTGGAAGAATCTGAAAACTACAAGGAAATACGGAAAATGTAATTGATCTGTGTGTCCAGGAGAAAAATAAAAAGATTTTGATGAGCAAGTAGTTAGTCTATGTTACAGCATTGTTTCTAGGTCTTTGTCAACTGCAAGGATAGCTTATGGTTACTCATAAAGAAGGAAAATAGAAACAAATATCAATAAAATTTTGCAAAGTTCATGTTAAACACTGAGTTGTTTTGCAAAACAGAAACATGTCATTGAAAAAATAATAGCGACATTCTAATAAACATTGAGATCTTAAAGTAACAAATCTATCTTTTTTTGGTAGATGACATTGTAATAGCTTTATTCAGATTTTGTTATAAGTAGTTCTTTACATAGGCATTTTCATACAACATGCAGTTTTTCCAATTCTTATTTAAATACCCTTAAGAAATCATCTAATTTTAGTGCAATTATAAATAAAGAATCTATGAACTAATCTGTAGCTGAAGATGCTGAAGATTCTATCCTTAAGTAAATATTAGTTGACAAATTATATTCATTTCTATTTAAAGTATGCCAATAATCACTTACGCTCTCAAATCTATCACCAAATATTAATATTGTCTCTGAAAAAATTAGGCATCTAGAGGAAAAGAAAGAAAATAGTAATTGCACGTATATATTTTTTTAAATTTACGATAATTGTTTAGTGAAATATAATCATAGGAGGGTACATTCTTATAGTCTAAACAAAGCACTCAAGAAATCCACAGCTTTTTGGAATATGACATTAAAAATTCATAAATAACAATAAATTTTTATGATACTATTTTTATAATTTTAGAAAGAATTTCATCTACAGTATTATTAATGAATGAGAGAAAGACAGACAGGCAGAAAGAGAAGGACAAGGAGAGACAGAGAGAGAGAAAAAAATTATTTAACAAAATACAACAGGATCTTTTCTTTAGCAAAAGCAAAACACCAACTAGCTTTTTAAAATATTACTCTAGCATGGAACAAAGACACATGACTTTTGACGCAGAAGCACCATTTAGAAAAATAGTATGGAATCTTTGAAACCCAATCTTAAACATAATTTACTCTAGCACCATTGTGTTGGAGTTTCCTCTATAATAGTCCTGACACATGACATTCCAATGTTAGGTTGAACACTTCCAAAGGATGGGGTGTAACTAGTTCACAAGTCATTGCTTATAGAGCCTGTATAGGTTCTATAAAATGTTGTCGTATACTGATTTGAAATCAAATATCACATGACTTTCATCTGTGATCTGGGACAATGAATACATTTGTACTTTCTAAATAAAATATTGATGATGGATATAATATAATCCATCTCTTTTCTCTATTCTGAGCATCCTTCTTTATTTCAATCAATATTCTCATATTTTCAATTAAATTTTCATTTCCCTGTTCAAAATGTCTAACCAAAAACCATGTGTGGCACGAGAGTAAAAATTGCTACACTATTATTTGTACCTTAGACCTCTCATGCAATTCTTAATAAATATATATTTTTTTCAGAGTCATTACATGTGTTTATTCTTTTGAAAGAATGGGGGCATTATTACCTGTGGACTTTGGCATGGTAACCTCAATTTCTCAGGATATAAATATGTATGAATGATACTACAGCAAAATAGGTATTAGGATCTGAATTATCAGAAATTTGTGTGTGCAGTTAAGTGCAAGAGTTTGTTTTAAACTCTTGCAAGCAAATTTATTTTTTTTAAAAAAGGTGATCAAAGTAACACAAAATAAAAATCTCTTAAGTTCTCTTATCCAAGAACTTTACTCGTCTGAGAACTGTACCTACGTTTGATAATGTGGGGAAATCTTCAGAAACTATTCTTGTAGTTTCCAAAAAATATACTTTTTCAAGTGAATAGCATTTACTGGCAAGGCCTAATATAAGCCTCTATCATCATTCAGAGACTAACATACTTGACTAATATTTTACTACTGTGAAGCAAAATAAATTGATTTGCTTATTTTTATGAGGAACCTTGAAATAAAAAAGGAAGGAATGAGTACTTGTTAACTGGAAAACAAAGAAAAACAATATGTCAATCTTTGCCATTTAAATTTATATACCTACTTACTATTAAAGAAATGTCAAGTGTACATTTCCTCTAAGAACCATATCCAGAGGAAATCCAATTGTTCCTAATCTGTTGTTTATGAACACTAAGCTGAAGCATGTACATAATTTTTAGGTGGGGTAAATATTCACTGGGATTCCTGCAATTTGACACAGCTAGCAGAATAAAAGTGTTCACCATTTTTCCACACCCAAATCCCATTGAAATGGAAGAAAAAGTATTAAAATAAAATGAAATCCATAGCAAGGTTGGAAAGGAGAGCAGACAGACCAGTAAGATGTTGTATAAGGTAGAGCATACACAGAATCTGATAAATGAAGGTAATGATAATCTCACATAAATAAATATTATATATTAAACATAATATTTTTCCTACAAAAGAAATTTTTGCTTGGGAGATCAGCCAATTAATTAATATCTTAGGTGGCATCTTGGAATATTTCCTCATTCTCAGAGTGCTGACTTCTGCATGGGTCTTCAGGAAAAAGTTAAGTAATTTCACAATTAGACTGATAAATGATGAACTTTAATTCAGAAGAAATCCAGAGTAGGTTTGTGTCAGAGAAATAGGATGGCATGTCAGAACTTAACACCACCTGCCACCACCCCTCTGCATAGATGACCCCCGGATGAACAAAGAACCAGAGTACACGACAAGAATAAACTCAACAGCCTTCTGCTGCTGCCCACTTTTCCCACAAAACCAGCAGAGCTAAGGCTCCTGTAAGCAGAATCTGTATTTCCTGGTTTTGTAGAAAGTTCACACCTGAGTTGAAAATAAGCACTCCGGCTACCAACCTAGAGTCTTATCTACAAATATAGAAATAAATTCAAGAACTAAAAAATTCGTGGGTCAAGATAGCTATATGTGATAATATATCATTCTTAGAAATTAGAAACATAACTACATATTTTTTAATTCAATGCACTGAATGACCAGTAACTTGGATATTATTGATGATTTACCCAGTAAACTATAAGATTGAACTGAAGTTTTATCTTGACACATTAAAAAATACAAAGAAAATAAAATGAAAAGAATAAGAGTAAAGTTAGAAACGTGAAGGATAAATTGAGGATTTTCGAGATTCATTTCACATGTGCTCGAAGGAGGTAACAAAGAGCTCAGAGCCTTTATTTACAATATGAAGGCCAAGTGTCCACATGTCACAACTACTTTCTGAATTCATCTTCTCCCACTGTCATCCAGGCTTGTTCCACTCCAGCCACACTGGATATCTTTCTATTCCTTAAATTTGTTTACTATGTTCTGGAGTCACATAAAAGGTGAACCTTTGCATATGGCTCTTCCTTCTTTCTGGAACACTCTTCCCTAAAATAGATGTTTGGCTTATTCCCTCAATTCCTTCAGAACTCTGCTCACTGTTGGCATAACCGTAAGGCCTTCCATGTCTACACTTTATAAGCCAACATCCCCCAGTCTAGGGCACTCCATCTTTCCTAGCCTCTCTGCTATATTTATCCCCACAAGGCTCATTATGATCAAAATTATTTATTTATATTTTATTGTCAACCTCCTTTGCCAGACTGCAGGCACTTGCTCTGTTTTACCACCTGCTGTGTCCCCTGTACTCAGAGTACTGATCTGAATACAGCAGGAATTTAATAAATACTTGTTAAATGAATGAATGAATGAATGAATGAATGATAGGCACCAAAGAACTCTTCCTAAACTTTGCAAAGAGTTAAGTAATGATAACAAAACAGCCCAACTTTCATCATCAAAGGACTCATATTTAGAAATATTTTTGTGAAACTAATTACCTCATACTAAATGAGAGAATAAACAAGAGAAACTTAAGAGAAAAATAAAACACAGGAAAGAAAACAAGTTTGGTTTCAGACCTTTTGTCTGCAACAATGAGCAATAAAGCATTAATATAATATCGGAAGTATGGTTATTTACTCAACAAAACTAGTGTTAAAATATAAGTTGAAAATAAAACATTTTGCACATAAAAACATGAAAAACATTTTAAAAAATCCAAGTGAGAAAAAGGAATGCTGAAAGGCCTAAGCAATAGAGAAGAGAGAAAGAAATTCAAGGCTAAAAACAAATATTATCAATCACTGGAAATGTGGCTTTGAAACATTTAAATTAAGAAATTAATGGTAAGAGAACAGAGACATTATTGAAGAAATTAACTGGTAATCCTGCACTAATTTTCCAGATGACTTAAAAAAGAACAGCAGGTAGAATGGAAGGCAAAATAGTACATTAGCATATTTTATTCAGATCAGTTCTGTTTTTATTTCCAAATCCACTTTGAATTGGAAAACAGAAAAATTTATCTGGACCATTGAATAATATGCTTATTGTGATTTGTGCACATGGATATTTCTGGTAGAAATGTTTTGTTTTATTTCTTGTTGAAGGAGGAAATATTAGGGAACAAGGAGGACCTTAGTCTTTATTACAGGTGTCTGTATACTTCATCCTTGAAACTTATGAATCATGATTTTGGAAAGAGTAACTGTATCTCTAGACAAGGGTAATAAAGTCAAGCTATAAACAAAACATTTTTCGACCCCAAATTATTTCAAAACCCATTTTCTTCACAATAAAATATTTTCTAAGGGACTCAATAAGTAAACAGTTGTTGAACCATGCTCAGCAAGATATGCTATTTATTTCTTTCTTTGCCAAAATAATAATATAAATGCATCTATTATAAAGGTCTCAGAAATATAAAAATATATAAAATAGAAATAAAAATGCCTACACCTCCTAACTACATCCAGCCCCATTTCCCACTTTGCAGTGAACCACTGACAGACATTGACAAGTTCTAGGAACATGCAAGTTGAAAGTTTGATAATGGAAATATAGGTTTCTAAAGATATATAGTCAAATCAATTATTCATAAAAACACCAAAAAGATTTTGAGAAAGAATTATGTGATTTTCTTGTTCAAGATAGAGAATAAAACCAATTTAATGCTAATTCTTATGAGAATATGTATTCTAAGTTACGGGCCTTTTATTTTTTGCACATACAGAACTGACACATAAATGTATTACTTGAACTAGGGCACTCATTTCACTTAAAAGAATGTTCTGGTTTGTACTTTGACAGTTCTAAATAAAACATCAATTAATTTTTAGTGTAAAAATATCATTCTAAATTTTATAGCAATCAGTCTCCATTTACAAAATTTGACAGTTAGACCAGGTCGGCTCTTACGTTCACCTCTTGCTAACCCCTTTATAGAAGTTAGGGATGTAAAGAGGAAGACAAGGAAGACACTGTTTCTGCATCTAAGCAGCTTACATTTTATTTATGTATCTTTAAAATTTTCAGTTTTTTAATTAATACCTGTATGGGATATAAGTGATATTTTGTACATATATACAATGTGTAATAATCAAATTAGGGTAATTAGGATATCCATCACCTGAAACATTTAACATTTCTTTGTGCTGGGAACATTCTAAATGTCCTCCTCTAGTTATTTTAAAATATACAGTAAATTATTGTTAACTCTTATCACCCCACTGTGCTATCAAATACTAGAACTTATTCCTTCTGTCAAACTGCATTTTTGTATCCATTAACCAACCTCTCTTCATCCCCTCTCCACCCTTCCCAGGTTCTGGTAATCAATAAATATTCTACTTTCTACCTCCATGAGATCAATGTTTTCAGCTTCCACATTTGAGTGAAAATACATAATATTTGGCTTTCTGTGTTTGGCTTATTTTATTTAACATAATGACCTCCAGTTCTGTCCATTAGTGGTTTGGTGTTAATGTTAGGATTTCTCTTTTTTTTATGGCTGAATAATATCTCATGTATACCTACAACAAGTTTTGTTTATCCATTCATCTACTGATGGACATCTAGGTTGTTTCCATATCTTGGCTGTTATGAATGGTGCTGCAATGAACAAGGGAGTGCAGATACCTCTTCGAAATACAGACTTCCTTTCCTTGAATATATACCCAGAAATGAGATTGCTGGATCATATAGTAGATCTATTTTTAGTTTTTTAGGAACCTACATATTGTTTTCCATAATGGCTTATTAATTTACATTCCCACTAACAATGTCCTAGCATTCCCCTGTCTCCCCATCCTCTCCAACGGTTGTTACCTTTTGACTCTTTGATAAAGGCCATCCTACCAAATATGAGGTAACATCTCATTATGGTTTTGATTTGAATTTCATTAGTGTTGTTGAGCATTTTTAACACCTGTTAGCCACTTGTATATCTTCTTTTGTGAAGTGTCTGTTTGGATCATTTGCCCATTTTTAAATCAGATTATTTGGGGTTTTGCTATTGAGTTATTTGAATCCCTTATATATTCTGGTTATGTATCCATTGCTGGATGGGTAGCTTGCAAATATTTTCTCTTTTCTGTAGGTTGTCTCTGCACTTTGTCAATTGTTTCTTTTGCTGTGCAAAAGCTTTTTAAATTGATGTCATCCCATTTGCCTACTTTTGGTTTTGTTGCCTGTGTTTTTGAGGTCTTAATCAAAAAGATATTTGTCCAAACCAATGTCCTGAAGCATTTCCCCAAGCAGCTTACATTTTAGTAGAAGGAAGAGATAATTATAAATAACTGATAAATGAATATAAATTACATGCAAGAGACAAAAGCAGCATAGAACAGATAAAAGAGAGTAAAACCTTCACAGCAAGTGGATGACATGGAGAGAAGAGTGATGAAGTAATTGGGAAAGGCTTCCGGGAGGAAGTTTCACATGGGTAGGATTTGAAAGATGAATTTATTTACCAGGCTGATGAGAGAATACAATGTAGGCAAAGGCAAAGAGGTGTGAAATAAGTTGGTGCATTTAGGAAATTTCATGCAATTTTGCACTGGAGGAGCGTAAAGTAAAGAAGAGTAGATGACAGAAGACCCTGGAGAACTTTGCAGGAGCTGCATCATGAATGGGCTTTTACTATCTAAGCCACTTAGGCTTTAACCCATAAGCCAATGGATACTAATGTATGGATTTTAGAATTGGTAGGGCACTTAGAAGTTACATTATCCAAATCTATACAAGACTTCTGAACATATCTACAAACATTTCTTGAATGTAATCTGTAAGCAACATTGGTTGTTTTTTATATATCTATCTATATATAACCCAGCCTCCTGGGTTATACCTCTTTTGCCTATAAAGGAAGTTATTAATTCATTAATTATTTTTATTTCACAGGGTCTGGTGTTCTAAAATTTATTTATTGAATAAATATTTACTATGTAGTTTATTATGTGCCATACAAAAGAATAATAGAACTAAACATGTAAAATCATGCTCAGTTTGTAGTCTGATGAGAGTGGGGACAGATTCACAAGTTAAAGCATCCCAATAAATATTTGCATCGAATCATGTGGAAGCAAAT
Source organism: Varecia variegata (assembly GCA_028533085.1). Classification (NCBI taxonomy): domain Eukaryota; kingdom Metazoa; phylum Chordata; class Mammalia; order Primates; family Lemuridae; genus Varecia; species Varecia variegata. The sequence goes on from CM052438.1 coordinate 61,514,109, forward strand.
AGGGAAAGTGATCAGTAACTTCATGTGTCAGCAATGTCTTGCTGAATCAGGTGACACTTGAATTTATTCTGAAGGATAAGTATATATCATAAGTTGATTAAGGAAAAAGGGATATTCAAGGCAAAGCAAGCAGCATAAGCAAATACACAGATCCACAAGCCAACATACATACGAATACAAGGAATTCAGTATGGTAGGGTAAGGTTTTTAAAGTGTTCAGTGAAGAGAGAAAAGGGGTAGGAGAAAAGAGAAGGAGCATATCTATTTGTATATCATGTTAGAAGATTTATATTTGCTTCTGGAAGCAAAGGGCAGTCACTGGAAAAATGAAAAGCATATAAGCTGGCATAACTATAATTGCTTATTTAAATAGATCACTCTGGAGACAGTACAGAGAATGGATCTGTAGAGCTTAAAAGTATGACCTCTACAATCAGATAGACAAGAATGCCTTTAAGTTTCATTTCCAGCCCTATGAGCTGTGCGGCATTAGGTTAAGTTCATGATTCTCCTGAGTTGCCGATTTTCCATCCATAAAATGGGAATAATAATCCTCTATATATCATAGGATTGTCATAAAGTGTAAATAAAATAATATATGTACAACAGTACAGTTAAAAGCAGCTTTGCGGATGATCAAGAATAATACTGCCATAGGCAAGCAAACAGAAGATTATCGTACGTTAAGGTGGCTGAAATTTTACCACCACTCATTCCATTAAGGTATTATGTAACTTTATCCTAACATAGATTCAAAATCCACTAATGGGATGAAATTTTCTTATTTATTCTTAGTTCTCTTATTCCCTAGAACTTAAGACAAAGGTTTTCTTAATGCAGGTATTCCATAGAAGTCTGTAAAAGTATACAGACAAAATCTTAGGCAAAAAAGTGGCTGCTTTTGATATTTTAATATAACATTAATGAATAGTAAGTTGGTTTTGCTTGATATTCATCTTTTCAAAACTATAATCATTTAAAATATATCCTTTCATCATGTTTTATTAAATTTAGCATAATTAAATCTCATAAATACCATCATTTGCTTTATTTTTAAAACTAGCTATATTTGCAAGTCAATAAAGTCCTTTTGCTATTACAATGAGAATTAAATGAATCAGCAAATTCAGATTTGCTTTATTGTAATGGCTAGAATTATAATAGAATTCTATGTTAAAAATACATAATTTTGGTATTCTAATCATGTTAAATTGCATTATTTTTCATCTTGATATGCATTATTATTTATAAATATGTATTATCAGAGAGGCCTTAGTACATATGTGTCTATGCTGAAATATAAAACATTGTGTTTATTGTGTTTAATCTTGAAGTGTAAAATATAACCCTTTGGATCATATACTATATCTATATCTATACCTATATCTATACTTTATCTATAAAATATAACCAACCCTCATTTTTTTCAATATCCTGTTGCATAATATATAACAATTAAAGTTCAGCTCCCCTGGAAGAAAACCCCTCTCCTGGAAGCTGGATAGGGAAAGAAAACAGAAAATAAAAACTCCCATCAAGTTATGCATATACTCAGGCCAAGTTCATTGTAGTTTTTGTGGTGTTCTGTGGTTATATTCTGTTATTATTTGCAGCTGAACTATTTTTTCTTACAACCTGTATATCATCTTTGTTTAAAAGCCATGGTTCCAAAGGAAGGTCTGGGGATCTCCTTTCTCCTGCATTCCCCAGGGTTGCTGAATGGTTTTCAGCCTAGCCTAAATGTTTCCTGATTATTTTGTGATTAGTGTTGGTGTGAGTAATAAAAATAATGAACCAGAATGCTGCATCAGAAAGTAGGGAATTGGGTAATATGCTTGTGCTTTTGGCTGCAAGATATAAGCAGGCTGCCACACTTTATGAAATGTGCAACCTTCGCATGGCCTCTGTGCACAGTGACTAGGCTCCATTGAGATAGTCCAGATGTGACAGATACATGATTCCCACTGAGCTGATCTTTATTCTGGAGGAAATCCCAGAATATTCTGGCCAGAGAGAGGTGAAAGAAAGTACTTAGAGTTACATCATGTACAACTTTAAGTTCAAGTTTGAAAGTAATAATGAACTGCTTGCTTTGTTTATTTGTATTTGATATTTATAAGCCAATACCCATTGTGAAATGGCACAGGGCATATGTATTATGAAAAATAAACAAAATGCTAAAAGCCGAAAGTCATTTTTAATTAACATATCAATTACAAAAAGTTCAACTGAACAGATGTCCCTTGTTTTGTGCCCAGAAGTTCAATGAACTGGAGCTCTGTCATGTTAAGAGAAAAAAGATAAAATAAAATAGTACAACAGGCTAAAGGCCTTGGGACTCTAAACAGGAGGTGATTTTTATTCTTTGTGACTGTACATAGATATAGATGCTCCTCTAAAAATATCCAAGGCCCATGTCATATGGAAGTTTATAGAGTATACTTGAATTCCATTGCTGGAGAGATACATTTATATTACATCATTTTAACATAAATGTTTTGATGCCACTGGAGTAAGTATACCTGAATTAGGTATAACCAGCATCAAGCCCTTCCTATACTCAGACTCCTAGTCTATTTTCCACATGAATTATTTGTCTCAAGCACAAATTATATAAATTCTTAATTAAAAAAATCCCAATGACATCCTAGTGATGTTAGGAAGAAATCCAAATATATAAAAATCAAGCCGCTTACAAAACATGACACCAAATTACTCCCCAGTCTCCTTTTCCATATAAATTTGTCATATTCTTTCCCTTTCAACCTTGTATTATTGTTGTTTTTTTTTTCCACTAAGTCAATGTTTCATGTGGTGCTCCAAGTATAGGCCACCATCTTTCTTCATAACTTAACCATCTTTCTAACATAGCCATCATTCTCCTAGGTTTAGAAAATATGTGTATTCTTCATATAGATTCACTCTATCTACATTTCTTTATAATATCTATCTGCAAAATTACCTCTTATCCCTTTGTTTTGAGTAAGAATACATTCTAACTCTAATAGTTTAAAGAAAAGCAAAGTTGATTGGATTAATGATATAAGAAGTCTGTAGGTTGGCTTTCCAACTCACTGATGTAGTAAATCTTTTTGCATATAGCATGATCACAGTATGGTCATAGCCTCTGTTCTAGAATAGAAGAATGGGAAAAGCCAAAAATTCTTGCTACCGAGATGTCTGTTTCTTTAGAAGTCAAACCCTCTACAGAGAACACCTCTAAATATTCAATTGGCTAGAACTGGGTTGCATGATCACCACTACTTATAATACAGTCTGAAAAGGTAAATATTTTAAAATTCAGAGTGTAGAGAAAAGATTAAAAACTTGAGGATGTAAGGTACTCCATAATATCTCCCCAAGTGCCACAAAACTGACCAATGTTGCTATTGTATCACAGGTATTAATATTATATTTAAGTCTATCTCTAATTCTGAGTTCCTTGAAGAAAAAAAACTATAATTTAATAAATTTATCCCTCATGTCTGGAACCATTTCAGAGTCTATTTATTGAATGTACAACTCCAAGAAGGAGAAGATGCCTTTGTTAAAATCCCTGGCTTTGAAATGAGACACCAAAGGTCTATATATTAGAAGAGGACAATCTGAAAACAAACGTGTTCATTAAATCAAGGTGATCTTCCTATAACCGTTCTGTCAATTAGAAAAAAAAGATTAAATTTTCTCTGGAACAAAATAATGTCTTTCAGAGCCTCTATAATATTTTATACACACAATCCAACATTTGATTAAAAATACCTGTATTAATTTCATATGACTACTGTAACAAATTACTACAAACATTGACAAATTACGCCTTTACATTCCAGGAGACCAGAGGTCCAAAATCAGTTTCATTAAACTGAAATCAAGGTATCAACAGGGCTGCATTCTAGGAGAGCTCTTTTCATTCCTTGGTTTGTGGCCCCATATCACATTGTCTTTTCTCCCTAGCTTCCATCATCACATCACCATCTTCTTCCTCTTCTATTTTAAAATCTCCCTCTGCCTCTCTTTTATAAATACACATTACAGTATTACACTTAGAACCCAGTGGGATAATCCAGACAGTTATTAAAATGGAATTTGAAATAGCTATAATATTTCATAGATAAAAATATAAAGAATAAACCAGAAAACTGGAATTATAAAGATAAATATCATAGAGCTCAATATATGGATTTAAAGGAAAATTAGCCAGAGCAAAATATGGACTAGTAAACTGGAAAACATACCAGTGGAAAATATCCAAGTTGCAGCAGATAGAAGACATAAAATAAAAAATATAAAAAAGAGAATAAGCCTTACAGAAACATACTAAATAGGACTAATATACTTGTTACCAAAGTCCCACAAATAGGAAAAAATATATATATTAAAATAAAAGTATTTGAAGAATTACTGGCAGATAATTTCCATATGCTAACAAAAGTATTAAGTCATGGATTAAAGAATCTCTGGACATCAATAAAGATATATCTATAGATAGATAAATCTATAGACAAATATAGATAGATTATAAATAATTTATATAGATATAGATATCTAAAGAAAGTCACATCTAGATACTTGGTAGGATGAAAACCTAAGACAAAAACCTACCAAGACTACAACATTAACATTTAGAAAACTTGTACACATCAATAATGAGGAATGAGATTGAAGCAGTAAGAAATCTCTGATTAAAAAAAAAAAGCCCAGGACCTGAGGCCTTCACTGGTGAATTCTACCAAACATTTAAAGAAGAACTAATACTAATTTTATTCAAACTCTTTCAAAAAATTTAAGAGGCAGGAATTATCCCTGACTCATTCTTTGAGGTCAGCATCACAGTGATACCAAAATCAGAGGATGTGGGAAAAATGAATAAATAAAAAGAAAACTGAAGGGCCAATATCCTTGATGAATATAGCTGCAAAAGTGCCCAAGAAAATACTAGCAAACTGAATTCAACAATACATTAAAAAGATCACTTAGTATGATCAAGTGGGATGCATCCCACTGATGCAAAGATGGTTCAACATAGGCAAATCAATAAACGTGATATATCATGTAAACAGAATCAAGGACAAAATCCATGTGATCATTTCAGTAGATGCTGAAAAAGCATTTGATAAAATTCAACATCCCTTCATGATAAAACCTCTCAACAAATTACACATAGAAGGAGCATAACTCAACATGATAAAGGCCATATATGACAAACCCACAGCTAATATCATATTGAACAGGGAAAAATAAAGCTTTCCACCAAGATCAGGGATAAGATAAGAATACCCACTTCCACCACTACTAGAAGTCCTAGACGGAGCAATTAGCTAAGAGATAAAAAATAAAAGGCATCCAAATTAGAAAGAAAGAAGTCAAATTATCCTTGTTTGCTGACAACATGATCTTATATTTAAAAAAACCTAAAGACTCCACAAAAACACTCTTAGGACTAATAAACAAATTCAGCAAAGCTGCAGGACAAAAAAAATCAACATTAAAAAGCAGTAGTGTTTATATATGCTAACAGTGATCAATCTGAAAAGAAATCAAAAAAGCAATCCTATTTACAATAGTTACAAAAAATAAAATACCTATGAATAAATTTAACCAAGAAAGTGAAGTATCTCTACAAGGGAAACAATAAAACACTGACAAAAAAATTGAAGAGGACACACAAAGAAATGGAAAGATATCCCACGATCATGGATTGGATGAATTATTACCAATAATATCTATACTACCCAAAGTGATCTACAGATTCAATGCAATCAAATATAACTTATGTTATTGTAGAAATGGAAAAAAATCCCAAAATGTGTATGGAACCACAAAAGACCCCTGATAACTAAAGCAATCCTGAGCAAAAAGAACAAAGCTGGAGACCTTATATTACCTGATTTCAAAGTATGCTACAAAGCTATAGTAATGAAAACAGCATGGTACTGGCATACAGACAGACACATAGACCAAGAGAACAGAACAGTGAACTCAGAAATAAATCCACATACTTACAGCCAAGTCATTTTCAACAAAGGTGACAAGAACATACCTTGGGGAAAGGACATTTTCTTTAATGAATAATTCTGGGAAAATTGGATATCCATTTGCAGAAGAATAAAATTAGTTCCACATGTTTCAACACATACAAAAATCAACTCAAAATTGTTTAAAGATCTAAATCTAAGACCTGAAACTACTAAAAGAAAACACTGGGGAAGTGCTACAGGACATTGGTCTGGGCAAAGATTTTTTGAATCAGATCTCAAAAGCACAGGCAACAAAAGCCAAAATAGACAAATGGGATTATAACAAGCTACAAAAATTCTGCACAGCCAGGGAACAATCAGGAAAGTGAAGAGATAATTTAAAAAATGGGAGAAAATATTTGCAAACTATCCAGCCAACAAGGTATTAATAAGTATAATACATAACAAATTAAAACAACTCAATAGCAAAAAACAAATAATCCAATTAAAAATGGACAAAAGATCTGAATAGATATATCTTAAAAGGAGACATAAAAATAGCCAACAGGTACATGAAAACATGCTCAACATCACTAATCATTAGGAAATTGAAATCAAAACTATAATGTGATGTCACCTCACATTTGGTAGGATGGTGTTTATCAAAAGTCAAAAGGTAACAGCTGTTGGAAAGGATGGGGAGAAAGAGGAATGCTAGTACACTCTTGGTGGGAAGGGAAATTAGTACAGCCACTATAGAAAACAGTATGAAGGTTCCTAAAAAAAATCTAAAAATAAATCCAGTAATCCTGCTGCTGGGTATATAAGCAAAAGAAAACAAATCTGTATTTCAAAGAGGTATCTGTACTCCCACATTTATTGCTGCACTATTTATAATAGCCAAGATATGAAGGCAACCTACATATCCAGCAGTGCTGTGGTCTCCAACCCTCAGGCTACAGACTGGTACCAGTCTGTGGCCTGTTAAGGACTGGGCCGCAGAGCTCTGCCACCCCGCTACCCCACCCACCATTCAGGGAAAAATTGTCTTCCATGAAACCAGTTCCTGGAGCCAAAGGTTAGGGACTGCTGCATCAGTAAATGAATGGATAAAGAAAATTTGGTAGGTTTATACAATGGAATATTATTCAATCATAAAAAGAATGAAATCTTATCATTAGCAGCAACATAGATAGCAACATTATGTTAAATGAAATAAGCCAGGCCCAGAAAGACAAATACTGCATATTTTCACTCAAATGCGGAAACTAAAATAGTGGATCTTGTGGAAGTAGAAAGTGAAATATGGGTTTCCAGAGGCTAGGAAGGAAAGGGGAGGGAGTGTTAAAGGGAAGTTACGAAAGGGGTACAAAAATACAGTTTGATAGAAAGAATAAGTTCTAGTATTTGATAGAACAGTAGAAAAATTAGAGTTAACAATAATTTATTATATATTTCAAAATAACTAGAAAAGAAGAACTGTAATGTTCCCAGCACAAAGAAAAGGTAAATGTTTAAGGTGGTAATATCCCAATTACCCTAATTTCACCATTATACATTGTATACAGGTATCGAAATATCACATATACCTCCCAAAATATTTACAACTGTTATGTAACAATAAAATAAATAAATAAATAAATAAAACTTTTAAAACCAAAGAATAAACATTACCTTCAAAATAGAATAATAAGACTTACAGTTGTATTATCAACTACAACATGGAAGCCAAAAAGCACTGAAATAAAATGGAAAAATTTTTTAAAACACACAATTTACTAAAACCCACAATAAAAGATATGTTTAAATATGAATAATTTTATATTTATTAAAGAATTTAATCTATGACTCAAAGGCTAATTGGCTTCTTAAGTGAATTTTACAAAAATTAAAAGAAATAATGCCATTTTAAAATATACTCTTCTTATAAAGGAATTTTTTTAAAAAAATCTTCTCAAAATATTTTAAGAATTCAGTATAACATTTATACAAAATAAAAAAATTTAAAAAATTAAAATTACAGGGCCATCACCCTTATTTACCTAGATCCCAAAATTTCAAATAAGGAATTATTATACCTCACTCAGTATTATAACAAAATCATACCAAATCGGTTTTATTAAAGTAGGACAATGTTGATTTAATATGTGAAAAGACATCATTATCTTACTTTTAAAGAATGAAAAATTTTATTTTTCTTTCAATAAATGTAGAACATTTGGTGTAATTCAACATTCCTTCAATAAAAACCCTTAACAACCCAGAATTGTGGAGAATTTTATTTATCTGTCAGAGTATACACATACAAACTTGCAGCATACCTGGTGAAATATTGAAACTGTTCTATCATCACTTCTATTCTATATTGCACTAGAAGTATAAGCCAGTGTAATGAATTAGGAAAATACACTTTAAAATATAAGAAATAAAAAGAATAAATAAGTCTGTCATTATCCACAGATGGCATGATTGTATTCACCAATACATACACATTTATATATATATGGTTTTATGTATATACAGTTACATGGCTGGATACTTTCACAACAGACAATATATCTATATCTATATCAGTCTACATATATATATATACATATATATACACACATAGCTCTTATTTTGGATATTTAATTTAATTTTATCATATATTCTTAAACTAAAATTTATTTTATATTTTTATAATTATAATAGGTCTTATTTCAATTCTATTGAGAATTATGACATTTTTGTTAAAGCAGTCAATAGACCTGGTTAGATCAGGCTGCAAATTCCAACACACCTTCTGTGGGCTGTGGTTCCTGTCAGTTCAGTTTTCAGTCTTTGAAATGCTCCTAATATCAGTCCTTCATGTGTGCCATCCAGTGGCCAACAAGAATGGTGGTATACCTGCGGGCTCAGTTCTTAAAGTCTTTTTTAATGCTAACGAGGAACAGATCTTTGCAGGTGCGGCTAGCTCAGCATGAGTTTAGGAGGTCTTCAATTTATGGGTTCACTTTCATGAGCTTTTTCATTTCATTTATCTCTCTAGTACTTTTCGGTTTCTTGTGCTGCTTCTTCTCATGTCTTTGGCCAAAAAGCTGGGGAATTAGCTACCTCATTCTGCCTGGTACTTCTGAGATTGTACCCACCTGCTGGGCCAAGCAATGTGAATAATAAAGGGGGAAAAATGGTAAACTCACTACCAGTTTGATATTACTTTGAATTCTGATCTTCCCTAATCTACCTATTGACTTTTCAGAATGCTCAACAGTTTCTTTGTGCATTCTGCTCAGATTCTACAGCTGCTTTCAGTGAGAGAGACAGGGAAGAGTGTGTTTACTCCATATTTCCTGGAGCTAGGATCCTTAGCATTATTCTTAACTTAGGAAAACTAAAATGTTTATACATGGTAAAATCTATTGTATGTATTCATGTCACATAATAGTGGAATATTACTACCATCAATTGCCATTCATCAGTATAAAAAAACCCAACAGCTTCTACACACATCAGCATTGATGGATGTCATACACATAACATTAAGAGGACAAAGCCAGTGACAAAATAATGGACAGTACGTAATTCTATATATATAAAGTTCAAGAACAGGTGATGTTCTTGAACTTCATCATAAACTATGATGAAAAATTAGGCTAATTGTTACCTTTGGGGAGAGATCAATGATAGCAGGTAGAAATGAGAGAGGCTTTTGGGGTGCTGGTAGTGTCCTATATTACGAACTTTGTAGAGGTTACATGGTTGTTGCCACTATATACAAATTCATTGATCTATACACTTAAGAACTATGCAATATTACTATATGCCTCTTATACTTCAGTGTAAATATCTACAAGCACATTATAAGAATGAAATGGTACAAACAGGAGTTATGGCAGATTGGTATTTTGATTTTTATGCATACTAATTTCCAGGATTACTATAGTTGCTACTCAATTAATGTGTATCACTGTCATGAGATCAACTTGGCAAATTCTTTCTCTACCAGCTCACCTCTCAAACTCTCTCTTTCCTTCCTGTCTTTCTCATTCTCTCTTTTTCTCTCTCTTGTATACATATACTTAAACTAAGAGTCATTAGGCAAATTACTCCTGAATCATTTTAGTTTAAAGGCAGATCTTAAAATAGCTAAATATTTATCACTATTTGAAAGTAAACTTTAATAAGTCAATACTTTGGATTTTTTTTAAGCTCTCTAAATAAGAACATCAATCCCCTAAGGTATGAAGAAAATAACGATAGTAATACAGAATCCTATTCTTAAGTAGGAAATCATATTTCTTTCCTTAGAATTGAAGGCTTTGGTCCTGAAAATAAATGCATGACCATTAGAAAGTCACCACGTATGCAGAAGTGATAAGCATTGAATTAAGTCAGTGTGACTAACAGCAGAATGTGTCATATATTAGGCTGTCTATTTACATGTATGGAATGAAAAAAGAAATAGTTCATATGGTGACTTTATTTTCCAACTATATAGAGTTAAGACAATTGTGGTGGAAATTTTTGGGTCATTAGCTCTCTGGGGGTTGTCAACACAGGTAAGTAATACAGCTTTGGTAAACTCCTCTGTCATTTTGTCAAATATAGATTTTATCATTTGTGCATGATTTGCTTAAGGGTACAATAGGAAAAGTCTAACAACATTAATTATGCATCAATTTACAGGCAGGAATTGACCAATTCGCAGTCACTATGTGTACTTTGTGTATTTCATGAGCAATAATATATTGTACCCTACACACATGAGTAAATGACAAAAATGATAGTTTAATTGTAAATTCAAGAGCATGGCTTTGTTGTTTTCTTTCAAAATTAAAACTCCTATTAAAATAATAGAGAATCTCAAATACTCTTTATTGGTTTTAAATTATTTATGCAAAAAATAATTATTGCAATAAGTGAAATATCTTTAGAAAACATGAAAACCTGTTTTTAAAGGCATACATCATTGCCACATTCTAAAAATTTGTTTTATATTATTGTTTCTTCCAGAAAATTGTGATTAAAAACACAACAATTTCTCACAATAATTATGCATGAAAAGAAAAGAATATTAAATCAAGAACAATTTTGAGACTATAACATTTGTTCAAATTAGAAGCAGAACAATTTTCAAATTGTAACCTAACATTTGTTTTTTCACTTCTTAAGCTTTATTTTCATAGTTTATTTGGTAGGAATACAAAGATGATCATACTAGATCTTTGGAAAATTTCTCTGTTTTTAGCTTTTATCTATATTTCTAATGAAGAACATTTCAGTTTAAACCTAAATTTAAAAATCATGTATTACACAGGATGGATGATCCACTGCAATCATAACATTTAGGACTAGAAATGTAATAGAATATATTGACAATATTAAATGATAAATTACGTACTGGCCTATTGAATCTATAAATAGGTATCTAAAGGCAACAATCTATTTTTATCTTTTTAATTAAAATATTTTATGATTATATTAATAGTATAATTATTCTATCTGTCCACTCTCTTTTATCATACATTATTATGTATGATATAAATATTTATATTTTATCATATCATTATTTATCATAATGATAAATTATCATATCAATAATTTATCATATCATTATTAACTCATAAATTAAGCAAACGAATAAACCAAACAGCCTCCCTAAAATTCTCTGGCAATAAGCTAAGCTATTTTTATATTGCTTTATGGCCTTATATGAACCAAAATAAAATAACATACTAGGAATCAAAAGAATATCATTACAAAATTACATCATTCTGGTTATATTGATTAATGTTAAAATGATTTAAATTAGATGGTTGATGTGTTGATGGTAGGTGATAATCAATCTGGATTTAGTTTTTTTTTTCCTGTTAAAAGATGTATCTTAAAACAGATTTTTTAATAAAAAAATATATAACACTGAAAAATAAAATAAATAAAGACTGACTAAAAAATTAGGACAGAGGGAAAATAAGGATAGAAAAATGAGATGATTATCAGAAGTGAGATGAGTACATTAAGAACATGCCAAATGTTCCTGGACATCTGGTGGAGATGGATCACACATTTAGCCCAAAGCTTTCTAGTAGTCAACAAAAAAAAGGATCAATGATTCATTAATACGTCATAGTATCCTTGAAATGAAAACAAAGTAGTTATTCAGAAGACCTATTCCTGGCACTATAAACATAAAAATATGTCCCATATGTCTTAATGAAAAGAATATTGGAAATTACATCGGCACCTGTGTTCTTACAGTGCAGTAAAGTCAGAAGAGCTTTGACACTTCTAGTAATAACATCTTTAGATTAGGCTGTGCTATCACACAAAACACAATTCAGCAAAAGCCAAAGCAATCAAATCTGTATAGACACAACCATCAGATAATACGGCTTAACCCAGAAACAGACTATCTAAAGCAGCAGGTTTCCTACGTTCACTTTGTTTTAGGGGCTGCTCTGTGTGCATGCATGTGTGTTCGTGTATTCATATGGGCACATAAATAAAAGGAGACCCAACATCACTTTCAACAAAAATTCAATCATTTATAGGCTAGCTTTATTTTTGTATATTGTTCATAAAAGTTTTATAGAGTATTTTTCAGAAAATTCTCAATCACTGATTCACAACTGACTGAGAATAAGCGACAATTATTTCCAGTTTATTTTTCCTGGCAGCTTTTTCTAACACTACTATTTTATTTTTTCTCATCCAGTACAAAACCAATTGTTCTAAGAGCTAGCAGAACTAGAATAGGATTATTATCATCCTTCGAAAGATAAGGGCTCTGATAAGAAAAGTACAGATGCTTGAAAGGTCAACCTGGATTTAGTTAAAGGTCCTAAAAATTAGTTTGGCTTTTATTTCAGAACCAAACAACAAAGAATTTTTGAAAAAATAGTTTGGGATTGATGCCTGGAAAATGTTCCCAACTTTGAAGGGAATTTTAGTATAATCTCTTATGAAACTTTTAAAAATGTAGGTATCTGGCATCTGTTTCAAATATCCTGAAGTAGAAACTGAAAAGGGTAATCGGAGAGCAAATATAGATTCATGAAGTTCCACAGGTGCCCCTGTTATGTAGTTCATACTGAGCCACATATATTTGTTTTGAATAGATTAACCAGAAAAAACATCAGAAATTGTAGATAATTCCTTTCTTCACTTTTAAAGTTCTAGCTACTCTGTAACTATCACCCAAATGCCAAAAGAAGCTGGAAAAGAAACATTTACCACATACTTTATGGGGTAAAGAAATATTATACCTGCAAGCTTCCTCCATTTTGCTATACCATTGTCTTTTGTGTCTTTAAATGTCAATCACTCAGTTAAGGGAGGAATGCAAAGAGCGCAGAGTTGGCGCTGCTTGTGTTCTCCTGGCTGTGTGTGTTCCCTTCCTCACCACTGCCATAGTCCTGACCACTATCATGTGAAAATGGGAAACACTCCAACAATCATTATAAATAGACTTTTCTGAAGAGTACTTAACCATTGGTTTTTTTATGCAACACATATGTGTTTTTATAGAGATTTTCAAAAAGTAACATATTCACTGACAGGTGAACCTAAGGACTAGGGAAAGCCCAGATAAAAAGAAACTTTTTAATTCTCCTTCTTCCTTCCCATTTTCCACATTTCTTAAATATCTAGGGTAAAATTTTTGATATTTATGTTTGCAAATTAAATCTGATTGTTCTGCTCTATTAAAAACCTGATTTAGCTCAGGAGTAATCACAGAATGGCTTTTCACCAGGTATAAAGTGTCCTGACTATATTTTTCCATTTTAAAAATAACTTGAAAATAACATTCATTGGAAATCAAGCAGGTGGGAAGAGGGAGGAGAGGACGGGTAAAATCACACTTAACAGATACAGTGCACACTATCTGGGGGACAGGCACACTTATAACTTTGCCTCAAATGGTACAAAAGCAATTTATATAACCAAAACATTTGTACCCCCGTAATACTCTGAAATAAAAAAAAGAAAAGGAAAAAAAAGCCTAGTTTTATTCTCCCTAATATGTTTCTCTGAACATAACATTCTATCCTGAGGATAAAACTCATTATTAGTTTGGTCAAATATTGAACTTGACTTACAATGTTTAAAATTTTTTTTTCTTTTTTAAAGTTCACTCTGCTCCTTTTTCAACTTTAGTGAGTCAACCCCAATTCAAAGTCTGATCTCCATTCATTCTGTATTTACAACATATTTTGCACATTCTATCAACAATTACTCATGTATCTATCATACTTCCATTGCTCACCATGAGCATCATTTATTTACCAAATCATGGTGGTCAAATACATTTCTTAAAGTCTATCATTTCTGTAAAGAATAAAGTGAGAGAAAATTTTTTACCATCTCATGCTCATGACACAATGTTAGAATACATATGTTTAAAAGATATGATAGTTAAGTTGTCTCGTGTAAAATTATTCCTGTGGTGGAAAACATGTGGGTGCAGTGGAGACTCTACTTCAGTGTTTCAGATATGAAGGGGTTGATAGGAACTCTTGAACCATTCATTTGGAAAAATGCTCTCAACCTCTTCCTAAAAAACATACTTTGAATGAGCATGTTCTTTAGAAAGACAACCATGATAAAATGGTAGGACCAAAAAGAATATGAAAAAAAATTTTAGTTAGGTAACAGGTTTTATTTAATCTTTTTTTGACAAAATATATTCAGAACTTCCACTTCTGGGAAGAGTGGGTTAGTTTGTGGCAGACTGTTGCTCCTGCTGAGCATAATTAGAAAAGCTGGGGGGCAAATCTGGTCTTCAAAGGGCTTCAGAGATCTGCTAATTTCATGAAATCATAAAGACCCAGTAATCTGGAGAAGTCAAACTATCAATGTGGAACTGATTTGACTACTTGAGAGTTATTTGCTGATATTGCTCAAGGGATTTGCCTGGACAGAGGGACCATACTGGGGAATAGAGAAACCAGCTGAACTTTGTGTGGTCTATTGTGTCCATAATGACAAAATTAAAGACTTTAAAGGACCTCAAACACATGGTCAATTGTTTCCTCAAGACATCTGTGCAGGGCAAGGGGCTCAAAAGTTAAGCCAAAACCCATTGGAAAAAAACCGAGCTCTCAGCAGTATTCCCTAAAGAGACAAAATTCAAATTCAGGAACTGTCAGGGTGGGGCCCAACTGATGTTTCCCAATTCCATTGAAAACTCTGCAGAGTAATAGGGATGAAGAAGAAATAGACTGAGACTTACCACACTTGTGATCCAGCCTCAATTTTCCCTTATTGATTACTGTGATCAATCCCCCACTTCATCTGCCTGGTAAAAAAATGTTGAATTCTACACAATTGTTTTTCAGCTGGAATGCTTCTTCTTCTTTTTCTTTTCTTTTTTTTTTCTTTCACATTTATTCCAATATATTCAGGGAGTACAAGAGTTTTGTGTTACATGGATGAATTGTATTATATAATGCTGAAGTCAGGGCTTTTAGTGTACCTGCCACCAGAATTCTGTGTATTACACCTAATAAGTGGATTTTAATCCCTCACCCTTCTTAGTTTTCAATGCCCATTATACAACTTATGACCATATATACCCTTCATTTAGCTCCCACTTATAAGTGAGAACATATGATATTTGTTTTTCCATTCATGAGATATGGCACTTAGGATATGACCTTCAGTTTCATTCAAGTTGCTGCAAAAGACATTATTTCATTCATTTGTATAACTGAGTAGTACTCCATGGTATATATATACCACATTTTCTTTATTCACTCCTCAGTTGATGGGCAGTTAGGTTGATTCCATATCTTGCAATTGTGACTTGTGCTGCAATAAGCATTCAGATGCAGGTGATTTTGTTTGTTTGTTTTGTTTTGTTTTATTTTGTTCATAAAATGACTTCTTTTCCTTTAGGTAGATATCCAGTAGTGGCATTGCTGGATTGAATGGTAGGTCTACTTTTAGTTCTTGAGGAATCTCCCTAGTGTTTGCCACAGAGGTTGTATTAGTTTACATTCCCACCAAAAGTATATAAGCATTCCCTTTTCACTGCATCTGCACCAGCATCTATTGTTTTGTTACCTTTTAATCATGGCCATTCTGACAAGGGTAAAGTGGTATCTCATTGTGGTTTTAATTTGCATTTCCCTGATTAGTGATGTTGAGCATTTTTTTCATATGTTTCATGTTTCACATGTTGACCAATTGTCTAATTTTCTTTTTTAAAAAATCTGTTCATATCTTTCACCCACTTTTTGATGTTTTTTTTTTCTTGCTGATTTGTTTGATTTCTTTGTAGATTCTGGATATTAGTCCTTTATAGGATGTATAGTGTGCTAATATTTTCTCCCATTCTGTAGGTTATCTATTAACTCTGTTGATTATTTCCTTTCCATACACCTATAACCAACTGATTTTTGACAAAGCAGACAAAAACAGAAGAAAGGACACCCTGTTCAATAAATGGTGCTGAGAAAATTGGATAGCTACGTGCGAAGGAATGAAACTGGATTCCTATCTCTCATGATATACAAAAGATAACTCAGGATGGACTAAAGACTTAAATGTAAGACCTGAAGCCATAATAATTCTAGAAGAATACACAGGAAAAACTATTCTGGACATTGGCCTAAGTAAATAATTTATGACTAAGATCTCAAAATAAAGCACAACAACAACAAAAATTTAAAAATGAGACTCAATTAAACTAAAAAGTTTCTGCACTGCATAGTTTTTGTACAAAATATCTAGTATTCAATTGAAAATTGAACAAGCATACCAACAAGCAAGACTATATGACAGAAGACAAAGGAAAAAACAGGACAATTAGATATCTTAAAGCACAGATGATACAGATATTAAAGTGGTAGACCAGGAATTTAAAATAACTTTGATTAAAATGTTCAAGGAAATAGTGAAAAAGGTGGACTGAAAGGATAAAAAATGTGGAATATCATGCAGTAGTTGGCATCCATATAGCTGGAAATTAAAAACTCAATAGATAAATTTACAGCAAATTAAAAATAGCAGAGATAGGATTGGTAAACCGGAAGGAAGAGCAATTAAAAATATGTAAACTGAAGTAGAGATAAAAAGAATAAGAAATACAGAAAAATGTGTAGGAGAAAAGACCATACAGTGAAAACTTCTCACATATGTTTAAATGGAGCCCTAAAAGGAGGGAAAAAAGGACAGGGCAGGGAAATATTTCATAAAATATAGGCTGAAAATTTTCCAAAACTAATGAAAGACATAAACTTACAGATTTGAAAAGCTTTAAAACCTAAACAGAATAAGCAGAAATAAAACCAAAACAATATTTTAGCTCACCAAAGCAAAACTACTGAAAAGGAAAGACAAAAAGAAAAACTTAAAATTCCATGTTATTTTGTGGATATTGACAAGTCAATTGATTCTAAAATTTAACTATAAATTCAAAGGAGTAGAGAATTGATAAGACAATCTTGACAAAGAACAAGTGGATTTGCTCTACCAAAATAATCAAAATTTATATAGAGTCTCAAAACTTAAGTTATTATGGCATTGATGTAGGGATTGAAAAATGCACCTATTTTATAAAAGAGAGAATACATATACTTACACATGTGCAGTCACCTAATCTATAACAATGGTGGCAATGCAATTCAGTGGGTAGAGAATGATCTTTTCAATACATGGGCCTGGGAAAATTAGATATTCATACGGAAAAAATAACCTTAAATTCACATCATAGACTACAGTCAATTCCAAATTGATTGCAGATTGATTGTGAAATGTAAAACAATAAAATTTTGAAAAGTAAACACAGGAGAATTAAACACCATTTAAGCAGGTAAGTGAGGAGTGAGGTCCTACTAATGAAGCTGGCTCTTGATGGCACCACACATAAAAATTTGACTATTTAAACATCCAATAAGTATACCAGCAAAACTGAGCTATTTCTAGAACTCCTCACTTTTATAAACTAGTCAAAATAATTCCATGTCTGTGGAAAAATTGTAATCAACATGGAAAAAAGAGCATAAAACATACGGGTAGGTGTTTTATGCAGATTTATGATCTCTTTATTTAATTTTGACTCTGCCGGAATTAGTGAAGAAAATAATGCAAACTTTTGCTAAGTACCAGAATGGATGCCCCAGAAAGAAGCAAAATTCAAAGCAGCTTGAGAACTGTCACAAACAACATAGTGACAAATAAAGAATTAAAAATGAACACTTGCATGATCATTAACACATTGCCAGAATAAAGTGTTTTTCATTTTA
This sequence comes from Varecia variegata, assembly GCA_028533085.1. Classification (NCBI taxonomy): domain Eukaryota; kingdom Metazoa; phylum Chordata; class Mammalia; order Primates; family Lemuridae; genus Varecia; species Varecia variegata. The sequence continues at coordinate 61,532,293 of CM052438.1, forward strand.
TTTTTCCTGTGCTATTAAATACATGGTTGAACACAGATGCGGCTGGCTTAGTATACAGCATCTGTTCTTGCCTTCCCCAAACTGGAAGTTGGAGTTGGCACGTTTTTCCACTCAGCATAAAAAAAAATCTATTCACATCAAAATTATCAGTGAGAAATTATAAGATTTTGAGGGAAAACAGAGGGTTTACTTCAAACCTGACACTACAAATTACTCGAAAGAATTTAATTAGAAATGTCTATTTTCTTCTAAATTTCTCTGGGAACACTTCCAACCTAGGATTTTCTTCTGGCTTCACTTCACTTTTTCCACTGCCTTTCACATGTCTGCTCCCCTGATACATCACGTTGCTTGGTATGTGGACCCCTGAGAAGCATAAACAAGATTTCTTCACAGAAAGGTGTAGTGCCGGCTAGTTGGCCCTTTCCAGCATTTTCTATCCCCACCAAGCCTGGTGAAGAGCATTCTCTCTATCAGTGATATAGTTCCTACGAAAAAAAAATCTGTGTTCGTCCTCTTGCCACCCCCACCCCCACCCAAAAAAATCTTCCCAAGGCGAAGATAACACCAAGATTTACCTTGATAACCAGTGTTCCATTGACTCCTGGCTTAAACTCCTCTCCCAAGTAAGGGATTGAGGATACTCTTCTCTACATTTTCTTTCAGAGTAGTGTTCCTATCCCAATCTGATTGCTTATCTGTAAAGAAAGTATCTTCCCTCAACTCTGGACTTGTCCCTCTCAGTTGAGTCAGACAAAGTTCCACTTGTATCAATGAAGGTCAGTCGGTAGAACTTAAGTTCAGGGAATATGAAGTTTTTATTGTTACAAACAGGTAGCATTAATGTTTGCAAGGGGTCATCTCATAACGTCCCTCTTCTATGAGGTCCTATACCAACCACCATCATCGTATCATTTAGAAATCATGGTGAGGAAACACTATTGTCTCACTTTCATCATGATGATTTAATCCAAAAGACAGCTGAAAGCTGCACCTTAACTCATAAATCCTAGAGGAATTCTCAAAATATAACCCAGATGTTGCCTCCTTTGGGGAAACTTCTGTTCTCACCACACTTCTGTCTTAAAGGAAGACTCAACATTTGTACAAATGCAGCCATAAGGAAACACTGACAGCATCAGAGTGAATCATATGGATTTCACTAAGGATTTTCTTGGGAGGCAGAGGGGAGGGCTGGCATTTAGCACCACACTATAAACAAATTAGTCTTTAAAAACTCCCTGTAGGTATTTCTGGTCCTTAAAGATCCTATTTGGTTAAATGGCTAATCTATTTCCTTCTCCCGTGGGCTTCTCTACCATTTCCTCATATCACACATCATAGTCTGCCACCTTTTAAAACAGTCACTTCATACATGTTGCCTTTGGGATGTTTAGTTCATTTGAGTTCTGCTTTCTTTTCATGAAGAGCAATACCGTCAGATCATCTGAGCTTCTTCAGACCCCTCTGGGATACTATTGACTTAAATGTACTCCATTTCTTCATTATATCATCAATTTGTTCAAACTTGTAATTACATTTCTTGTATAAGTTATTAAATATTCTAGCATAAGCTAACTAAATATTCCAACATGAACTAATGCATAGTGATCCTCTATGTATTCTACAGGCATATGATAACTATAAATTTTATAAAGTTTGGCATAAGGTGTGTTTGTAGCAACTACAAGTAATATTTTAGTTACATACAAGACATGCTAAAACTAAAAAAAAAAAAAAGACCTTTGAAATATCTGTTGAAATATTTACAGTCCTCTATAAAAATGCAAAACTCTTTAAGTAAGGCTTATCACAGGTACACTTTTGCTAAGACAGGCTGTGAAAATTTTTGTAGTATGTAATAAGTATTCATGCTACCAAAAATATTACCATAAGTAAAATTAAAACACATAAGCAGGTGGATGGATCATTAATAAGAACTTTCACAAATGTCCTAGTCCATTGTTTTCTAGAGTAGATAATATTACAGTCATTTTAGTAGGAAGGTTACTAGACACTAAAACATAATAAATGCTTGCATTTAATTGCTGTGAATATTTATTATAACTTGAGAATTTTACTTACATCTGTCAGATGGTCAAAAGTTGGTTTAGCTTTTTGGAGGATAAGTTGCTGGGTCACTGGGTCTAATTCTAGATGAAAAAAAAAAAAAGAAAATATTATCAAAAATTTTTTTAAAATGAGTAAACATTAGAAAAGTTGCTAATTCTTATCATTACCAATATTTGAAAATAGCAGACAAAATTGGGTTTCCTCTAATAATAAAATTGATTCATTAGTACTTTTTTCTAAATTCATATTTATAGGCATCCAGATCATCCCAGAGAAATTTAGCATAAATTATTTAGTCTAATTTGTACAATTTCTAACTTTATGATCAGAAATTGGAAATTGTTTAGCATTTAACATGTGGCATATATTGTTGGTTGCTTACCCTAAAGCCATTCCCTTATCCCTTGGCAGAATTACTTTCCATGACAAAGGCTGAAATACTATATACTTGCTTTTTCTAGGACGCCATACTCCTAAGACATAGGCATGTGAACCAAACTGAGAGTAGGCATACAACTTACCATCCAATTGTGGACATGTTTGAGAATAAAAAGGAAGTATCCATAATTATTCTTGGACAACAGAAGAAGGTTACTCTACCCAAACCTGATATTGGGATTCAAGAGGAAGCATGCTGAGGGCTTTGGGGAAAGTCTGTAGTCCAGGACACAAAAACAATCTAGGATGGCCAACTACCTATTATATTTTGAACAAAGTTGTGTTCAACTACGAAGCCAGGAGCAGCATCTTGCATGCATGAAAAAACAGGCCTAAAGAGTATAGCCAATACACTGAAGATGGCTGAGTGAAAAGAATGGCAAAGAAAAGAATATATAGCTAAATCAAAATTAAGAATCAGTTTGTGGCATGCCTAAAGCATTATCATCACATTTAAATAAATCATAGTCTGAGAGTGAGTGTCATTCAATTCAGCAGATTTTATCTGAGATGGATGAGGTTGTCTCTCTCTACTTCAAGTAACTGCAATAGGCAGGAATTGAAAATAGGAAGGTGTCATCTCTGAATTGCAGTGGACTTTGATACATAAAAAACTTTTCACTTTTTTCTAACATTTCAACAAGCAAAGAGGCATGCCACTGCAAAGATGTGAACAGAATACTATGTGATTCCATTTCAGTAATTATTATGGCCATAAAAGAATTATTGTTTCCTTTTCTTTGTAGATTCAGAGAGACCTCAGGAGGGACAGCTGAAAAAGTAATGTCAGATTGATCTACAGGGTATAATTCAAAGGGTCCTGCTGTTAGCAGGTTTTCCTAAAGAAGAATGCCCTCAAGAGTTGACAGATTTTCATTATAGTGGTTACATAAAGCTCTGAAAACTCAATGATAGTGATAGAAATAGTATTGCGTCTGGGTTCCTGGAACAAAAAGATTTAAAACTAAGGGCCTGAAGAAATGATTTTTACATGAAATTTCTCATTTGTTCTATAAATGTGGTGAGATCTATTGGTACATTTTTGATTGTTAAACTAATCTTACATTTACAGAATAAATCCAACTTGCTCAAGATGTATTGTGCCTTTTATATGTTTCTGAATTAAGTATGCTTACACAATGCTACATTTTGCATATTTGTTTGTTTATGAGATTGGTCAGTAATTTCATTTTCTTGTCATGTCCAGGTTTTAGTATAAAGTCTATGGTGGGCTGATTTAAAAAGTTTAGGACAGCTTTTCCCCCTGTTTTATAGGAATGTTTGTGTAGTATGGACACAGGTTTTCCTTAAATGTTTCACAGAATTCACAGGTTAAACCAAATGGGTGTTTGTGGGAAGATTTGAAATTATATGTTCAGTTTCTTTAATGCACATGAAATTACTCCCCTTTTCTATTTCTTTTGTAAAAATTGTCTAAGTTTTCACTTTTCTAGAAATTTGTCCATTTACTTAAACATTCAAATGTATTTGCATATGTTTGCTTATAATGGCCTCCTATGGTTTTTAAATATCAACATCTGCATGCTCTTGCCTTTCACATACTATACTGTAGTGTATGCTTTAGATACTATAGTGTATGCTTTCTTTTTTTGTATGAATCTCTCCAGAGCTGTACCAATTTCATTATTCTTTTCAGAGTTATCTTGTGACTTTGCTGATCATCTTCACTGTTGGATGGTTTTATATATATTAAATGTTTTATTATTTTTCCTTTGACATTTTTTTAAGTTGCCACTCTTTTTCCAATACCTTGGAGCAGGTGATGAGCTCTTTGATATCATCCCTTCCATTTTTCCATTTATAGTGACTAAATTTCCCTTTAAGCATGATGACTTAGAGAAAATCAACAAGTTTTGATGTGCAATTAGTATTTTCACTTCAATTATGGTTAAAATATTTTTCCATTTCCACTGTGATTTATTCATAATCCATGGGTTTGGGGGAAGTATTTTTTCTTTTTTGTTTATTTCAAAAGGTTAAGGGGGAAAACATGTTTTTGTTATAGGAAAACCTTGTGTAATGATTAAGGTGGAGTTTTTGTATGCCCATCACAAAAACAGTGTTCACTGAACCCAATAGGTTAGTTTTTACACCTCACTCCCTCCCACGCTCCTCCCTTCTGGGTTTCCAATGTCCTTTAAATCTCTTTGTGCCCGTATGTGCCCATCCTTTAGTTCCCAATTATTAAAGAGTACATGTCGTGTTTGTTTTTCCATTTCTGAGATAATTCACTTAGGATAATGATCTCCTGTTTCATCCAAGTTGCTGCAAAAGACAATATTTCATTTCTTTTCATAGCTGAGTAGTACTTCATGATTTTATATATATATATATATATATATATATATGTATGTGTGTGTATACACACACACACCCTCTACATTTTCTTTATTCACTCATGAATTTATGGACACTTAGGTTGATTCCAGATTTTTTCAGTGCAAGGAAGGGCAAAAATGGAGTTCAGGACCAATTAAGGATCTGGAGTAATACTCCAGGCTACACTGTAGGGCTACACTCTAGGTTTAAGGACTAACCTCAAATAGACTAGCCCTAAAAAGAAATTGAAACCCAGCTTTAAATTAGTTCAGTCTCAATACTGGATTCAGGGGATAAGTCTGAAAGAAGCAAAAGTAAATCATCTGTGGAGGAAGATAACATCTAGACATCCCACAACAATATTTGTCCACAGTGATTTGAATTAAATCCTAAATTATCAGCATCCCAGGGCAAAAGATTGATTTACACAAAGAATAAGATGAATAATGAAAAGTAGAAAGAAATTCAAATGCAATTCAGATGTTAAAGTTATCATATAAAAATTTTAAAATAACTATGATCATAGGTTTATGGAAATACAGTTCAAGATAGGGAATTTTGGTAGATAACTAATATCTGTTTAAAAAATCAAAAAGCAGTTATATAAGCAAAAATAAAATAACATAAATTAAGAACTTGATAGGTGGGATTAACAGGAAGCTTAGACACAGAGGATTAGTGAAATGGACATAGCACAAGAGAAAATTTTAGTTTGAAGCACAGGAAGAAAATAGGTTAGAAAATACAGAGAAAAAAATAAGGTCTTATATAGAATTATAGTCCCATGAAGAAAGAAGACAATGAAGCAGAAATAACACTTGAAGAGGCAATTACCAAAAATTTAAACCAGGTACACAAAATTGTTAAGGTAGATTATAGAACTCAAGAGGAAAGATAACCAATAAAGAAAAAATATCTAGAAGACATTGTAGAAAACTATCTTCAAAAATATGGGGTGCACAGGAATCTAATCTTACTAAGAGAAGATATACTTCAAATGATATAAGCAATCAAAACAATATTTGTAGTTGATGAATTGTTTAAAAAAGGGTTCCACTTCAACATCCATGCTGAAAAATATTGAAACTAAGATGCGAAAATGCAGGGATTTCAACTTGTCAGTGGATGATCAATCTCCCTGAATACTCTTTAAGTGTTATCAGATAACAGATGTGTGGTGTTTACCAGAGCTAAATTTTTCACTGGTGAAATAGGTATCAGTAATTCTAATATTTCTAATGTGGATCACAATAGAATCTGAGATAGTTTCAGAATCTCTGGAATAGTAATATGGATATATTGCCCACAGAATATTGAATGTAGGCTTTTCTTGTGCTTTTGGCATTGTTAGCCACATTTCATGCCAAATAAATGCTCTTATCTTAGAAAAGGAATTTTCCAGAGATGCACAGCATGAATAATGCTTATGACATCTCCCTTGCTTTACTCCTTCCATGTGTTAGTGTTGAAGACAATCACCTTTTCAGTCATTTATTCATTTAGGTACTTTACAAAATCAAAGATTTTAAAAAGCAGTAACCTTGTCTTAAGCAATAACAAATCTTTAATAAATTATTGCTAAATATATACTATATACATTTGTGACATTGTAACAGTATCAAAGGAAATGGTTGTATCCCATAACTTTACAGTATTTCTTAGGAACATTACTCCAAGGATCATTATATGCTTATCTAATCATCTCTTTGCAAACCATACTAATGGCACTATTTGCCACTTTCCCTATACTACTTCTAATACACAAAGTGACATTTCTTAGTGAATGTTATTGCCGTATGATTGATTAGAAATACTGGGGCTTATATACATTAAGCACTTGCCTAAAAAATCACATAGCTTCCAAGAGTTTGAGACTGGATTTCTACTCAACTATCTCTCAATCCAAAGCCTGCATTTATTTTATTACCTATTTCCTCTCCTGTTTGCAACAATGGTTGAGTATATTAAGTTCCAAAGTAAAACTTTCAACAGAATTATTTGTTTACTTTCTCAACAAATGAAAATGACTTATTTTTCTCTCAGCTCAGCACTGATATGTGTGATTGCAGTTTTATGATTCAAAAATTCTTTCTTATTTCTTCCCAGCTATAACTCAGGTTATGATCAAAACAATTGCCAAGAGGGTGTAGATTAAGGTCTAGACAAATACATATACAGAAGCAAAGATGCCATTTTAAAATGTAGCTTCGTTACCTTTCAGGAAATTTTGCAAAAACATAAATGCCTACAGAAAAAGATTAAATAAGAAGGAAGACCTATTAGTAATAGAGTATCTATACTGGAACTTAAATGATAGGCATTTGCTAATGTTCTTACACACTGGAAAGAGAAAATTAAGATTTCTACTTTTCAATCAAATATATAGGCAGGTCGCAGACACAAACTTAAACACAGATATACATACTGTGGATAGTGCAGATCTACTTCTCAAAACTGGGTATAAATTAACAAAAAGAACCAGGCCTATAAGCAAGAAATTTAGGGTTAATTTAAGACCACCATGAGTTTTATTAATTGACTGAAGGAATTTGCAGCAAGAAAAATAACTAATACAAATAATTTCAATACCATAAATCTCACTCTGAAAAGACTGGAGTGAAAATTAAGAGGTATGGTAATCAGTATTAAATTTTATCAAGAACAAGAAAAAGGACAGAATATTGGCACTCAAAGGGAGGTAACAACTTCTTTTTTAAATACCAAAGTACCAACTGAGGTAATATAGCAGTGATGAAAAGTGATGAATGTCCCATCCATTTCAGAATTGTAGTTTGTAAGATATCATAAAGTCATTAATTCAATTTTGCACGAGCCATAAACAAGCTCTTCCAACTTTTGGACTCATTCCCACTTTTGTACCCCTGCCTCCTGCCCAAATTGAATGTTTTATTCCACCTGACATAAAAACTTCCATGGGAGATGCCTCCTTCTGTGTTCCTCTTCCCCCTCATCTAATATTCTCCCTGTCGTTGGCCTTTTGCCAGATAGTTTTCTGCTGGATCCCTCTCCAGAATGCAGGCAAAAAACCACTCTTTAATGAGGCCCTTGGTTGATCTGGGCATATGAGGTATAAACTAAAAGAAACATCTTGTCAATAAATCATGGTCATTTACTATTGAAATAGTACTATTCATACAATACACAGCACATATCATACTGGACCCAAAGGCATAGTGAAAAATCTCTCCCTTGGCACTGAAGAGGGTTTCTTGGTCACCCAGTAGAGTACCCAAACTTTTGACATCTGTGATGAACTCTCTGGTCCATTTTTCTCTGTAGCCATATCTGGGATGGGCATTATAAAGCTTTCCCATTCTGAAGGGATCTGTGATATTTAGATTAATTTATTTCAATGTAGTTATATTAAAAACCTCAGTAGGCTTGCAATATATTTACTTTGAGTTTATTTGGTTGGCTGGAAACCACATCCAAAGATCATGTTTATAAATGGTTTTTGAGTTTAGGAATTTCTGTTGCTTCACAGCAAGGCTTTGTGTACTAACCACTCTCTACTTCACTAATTAATGGCTTTAAACTCAGATAAATCAAAACCTGGAATAGGATTCTGTCCTCTAAGCTGTATTCCAGAGACATCTTCAATGAGAAAAAATCATTTCTGAAGAATAACCTAGAGAATTTTTTAAAACACAATGTTCAAGCCACTTTCTAAGACTAATTAATTAAATAAGAATTTCAGGATCTGGGAACAAAGCATCATTATTTTTTAGAAGCAATATGTAACCAAAGTTGAAACCATTGTGTTAACTAGAAGTATTTACAAGAGGTTTAAATCTAGATTTATCTTTTACATAATCTTATTCTCTGAGAATTATTCTCTCTTTCTGCTTCAGTATATAAGATCTTAAATTTGGATTATAGTTTATTTTCTGTAATTGAAAAAATAAAATTATTGGTCTTTCAGTCAATTTTGATAGCAATGGCAGGCAGAAAAAACATCTATTATTTAAACTGTCTCTTTTTTTAAATCCCTATGCCCTGAGAGGCCCAAACTTATGTCTTTCTTGAAAAATCTTAATGATGACCCTGAGAATTAATCAGCACACTACAACATGCTGGTATTTTTATAACAAGTCCCTTAAGACATTGCTCTTATTCCAAATGTACAATATCAAAATTTAACCAAATATTGCATTTTCTTTT
>CM052438.1:61541825-61569239 GCA_028533085.1 Varecia variegata
ACAAATATATGATTAGGTAGAAGGAATAAGTTCTAGTGTTCCATAGCACAGTAGGGTGGCTATAGTTAACGATAAGATATTGTCTATTTCAAAATAGCTAGAAGAGAAGATTTGAAATGTTCCCAACACAAATGTCAAATGTTTGAGGTGATGGATAGCCTACATGCCCTGATTTGATCATTATATATTGTATGTGTGTGTCAAAATATCACACGTACCCCATAAAATTTTTTTTATTGTGAAATTTTATTAATAGAATTATGTTTCAATTAAAAAGAAGAAATAATCACAAAGACAAAGAACATCCAAGGTCAAAAGGAGATGGTCCTGTTAATAATTCTGCCCAAGTGCTACATGAGTATTTTAAAGATTACATAATGCCAGACTCCCACTTGGATGTAACATGATTTTTTTGTAAAAATCATTAGAGATACACTAGAGATACACTCATCCTCTTTAGCAGTTCAGGGGTTCAAGGAGGACTTTACCAACCTCCAGGGGCAGAACTGTAACTCAACTATAACTGAACAACAAATTCCATCCCTTGGCCAGAGTGAATTGTTCAGGATATGCATGTGACTCAGTGAATCATACCAGATTTTTCTGGAACAATCAAGAAAAGAGACTTTTTCAAAGGATTGTTGGCTGTAAAGACAAGGCAGCTATTTTTCCCTTAACGTGGGAAAACTTTCTGGAGAGGGAAGCTAACACAAAGCAAAATAGAACCAAAGATTGGAAAATATAATCCTAGTGAAATTAGTTCAACTCCTATACCCATACGTTACTGAAAGATAAAAGCCTGAACTTCCCAGGTATATAAACCAGTAAATTATTTTTGTTCATTGTTATTTTTTCCTCTTGCTTTATTGAGTTTGATTTCTGTTACTTAAAATGCAAAGATATCTAATAAAACATATTGAAGTTAGAATCCATGAAGGCTTCTTGAAATATTCTTTCTAGGTCCTGATCACTTAAGCTTTTAAGAAAAATTTCCTTAACCAGACTCCATTTTAAAAATATGCCAAATTAACCGACTCTATAAAGCATGACCCATATCCATATTTTCCATTAAATCCCTGCAGCTTGTATGGTACACTTTAATATCCTCATGTACTTCAATTATGCCAGGTAAATTGCATTCTTGACAACAGTCAATTGTGTTTGTTCCAAATGCTGTGCATGTTATTTGCATTTGTATTGTAATTACAAATTGTAATCAAATATTAAATCAATAATTATTTTATGTGAAAGAGAGCTCATGTCTTTATGAAATCTAAGATGAATCCATTAGAGAGACCTAAAAATTGAGTTGCAAAATAAAATACCTTAATTAGATATAAGTAAGAGTCTGAGAGAAACAAAACAAATTTTTAGTCTTTGTAAAAGATATTATTTCTTGTCCCTCTCTAAATGAATTGATACTGGAATTTATGAATATACAAAAATATATAGATCTCCAATCAGTGGATCCACACTCAAATAAGAGGCCTTCACCCTCCATCAAAACATGGGAAATAGGACATACATAGTAAAGATTTTAAATTAAAATGAAATGCTCAAGCTACATATGTCATCTTATATAATTCTCTAATTTTGTTTTCAATTAAGTGACCAACTAGTAGTCCTGACATAGCAATACATCTATAAAATTTTAGAAATTTTAGAAATTTTAGAAATTTAGAAATTAATGTACCTAGCTTGCAATTGAATGATGCATACCTCTAGATATTAATGAGAATGGGTATTATTTCTGGTAACTCTACAGAGTTCTCAATTTTGTATGCTTTAAATATTTATTGATTGATATATAATTTATTTTTATTATAACATGCTTTGTCTATGTCTAGTCTTTGGGTATATATACATGCACACAATTAATTATTTTGTTAAAATAGTTTCTATTCGTGAGAATAATATTAATAAATAAATATGTAACTATTTTAACATACTTTATAATTCATAAAAAACTATAATAATATCGATCTTTTGGATATCATATCTATATTTTTTAAATTTCAAGTAGGACTGACTCATGGATAACTGATTTACATATGTTCTCCACATACTAACATCACCTAGTTAAACCAAATATCCAAGGGCTAAAAATTTCTTGTTTCTTTTCCACTATTTTTGTATTTTTCATTTTTTTCTCCATATTTCCAGCCCATTTTCCCTGCTTATAATCCAAGATTGAGCATATGGTGTCAGGATGTTCTATGTAGAACAAAAAAGGAAAGGAGAGATAAAAAAAAAAAAAAGAGAGAGATACATAGTTGCACAGGTTGTTCATTGTACAAGGGCACGTGGCTACAAAGGTGAGTGTGGCTGAAATCCAATTCATGACCTGATCACCATGCTGGGTGCTCTAGCACAGGGCTGCATCTGCCAAGAGAAAGTAGTATCTTTCTCTAACTTACACACAGGTGAAAAATGAGCTGGGACAAATTCTATAGCTATTCCTTACTGTGTGTTATATTTGCACTGACTGAGTTTTCAGCCCTCATTCTGTTCTCCAACCAATCTGGAATCCAATAATCTTTATCATATTTACAATCTAAACTCCCTTTAATCTATGGTTTCCTGGGAAATGTATTTGAGTCTAATTCAGGACTGCACGTACCCAAAGACTTATTGTTTCATTTACATGAAAAGTAAGGAAGCCCTACACAGACAAAAGCGGATGGAATGTTATAAGTAGCTTTTTAACTATATGTCTATTTCTTACTGTTGATTATAACAATAAAAGTTTCCTGAAACATCAAACAGTTTGGCATTTCTTTCTGAAAGAGACAGTGGGGAAAATTCTACAAACTGCATTGTGATCTAACAAGATCATGGGGAGTAGTGAAGCCCAGCCAGAAGCAGAGGCATAGTAGGAAATGTGGATGGAGATGAAGGAAAGTTAATCCCTGGAGACCACAAACGCAAATAAGTGGAATAAGCAGAATAGGGACCTGACCTGAGTTTAAAAAAATAAATATACTCCAGATTTTTGTACTGTTTGGAGTCATGATAATCCTACCCCTGATAACACATAGGACTTTTCCAAACACTGGAAAACCCCTTGAAGAAATCACATAATGGAATGGAAAGATTCATTTTCACATTGATCAGTTTTGGATTTCAAATATGACATTCGATAAAAGACTAACGTTGCAAAGGTAAATTTTTGAGCTGGAGTTTCCATATTAAGTGGGTATACTTATCGGATAGAGATTTTTGAGAAGTAAGATAATATGTGTAAAAGTAACTAGAAAGTAGCTGAAATAGAATAGATGTTCAAGAAATGTTAATTTTTCCCTTCTGCCAATCTGCCGGACAGAGTGAAGATACCAGCATAGATTTGAAGCAATACCCACTTACGTTGTTCAGTGGGCCAGGGTGGTAGTGATCATGGGGTTAGGAGTATCCCCTCATTTTCCGAAGCAGAGAAGGATACTTTAAAGTCATCCATTGTGCTTAGAGGTAACATAATTGAACAAGGTCTTATGCATTGTCTTGAGAACCTAATCAGCTAATACTATTTTCTTAAGGAGAGGAGATTCCAAATATATGATATTATAAATATATATTCTTTAGATTATAAATACATATAGTCTATTTGCAATTGGTGTCTAGCTTTGAGGAATATCAAATTTCCTCTATTATAAAAAAAGTTCAAAAGTATAGCAATGTAGTTGTAATCTCAATATTAAAAATCAGATTTATAAAACAATTTGAAGATTACTTTCTCAAATAAATTGTTATAAGGTGCCTGTAATACCATTTCCTGGTGTATTTAGAATAGAGTTTAGCTTATGCAAAGTCTATATTAATAATTTTAGAGATATAAATATCACTTTATGAGGTCCTTTAACATCCATGAAGATCAAGATTTGTGATATCCAATTCATAATCCTGGTATCCTAATAGATCTTTTTATGAATATAATATAGTCTATTTTAAAATAAAAATAAAAATATTACATGTAAATATGTTTTCATTTTCCTGAGATAACCTTAACATGAACACATACTCACAAATGCATCTGCAAATGTGTGATTCCAGAGAAATTGGGGACATTCAAATGTCAAAGTGAAAAAAAAAAAAAACCTATATTGACATGGTTTACTATCTTAGCTATAGTAACTTTTTAGGAAGTAGTCATCAAAATGATTTATAAGATCTATAAAAGAAGTAACCATATAGTTAATCTTTACTGATAGTTTTAAAAATCTCCCGTTCTATAAATTTGTTACACCGATATTTTTTCCTCTTTTTTATTTTACAACATCAAAAGAGTATTGTATGTCCTAAGGCTGTGCTATCCAATATGGTAGCCACTAGCCACATGTAGCTATTGAGCATTAGAAATGTGGTGAGGCCAGAGATGTGCTCTAAGTGTAAAATACACATTAGATTTTGAAGACTTAATATGAAAACTTGATATAAAAACAAGATGTAAAGTATCTAAGTAGTTATTTTATATTGATTACGTGTTGAAATTAGGTATCTGCATTGAGTTAAATAACATAATATTAAATTTAATGTCATCTGTTTCTTTTTACTTTTTTAATGTAGCTACTAGAAAATTTAAAACTATATATGTGGCTTGCATTATATTTCTATTGGAAAGCATCATTCTAAAATTTATACTTCCTCAAAACCATATATTATTATATTACGATAATATAATATAAATTAGATTATTATACTTTATGAACTATAGCCCAAGTTTTATGGTTTTAAATCTTATTTCTCTTTTTATGGCCATCAGGAATGCAATGGAAAAGAATTTGGTCATCATTGGTGATGACAGTTTTACCAAATTATATAGACACTGCTTCTAATTACTATTTCAACAGTCATTTCCTGCTTTTTTATTTCATCTTGTAAAGCATACTCAAGATATCACCATTCACAAAAAAAAGCCCTTTGGTCTTGTTTGCTTTCCCACACTATGAGCTGGACCTTAAAATCTGGAAGCAAATAAAAGAATACTTTTTCTATTTTTACTTTTTTGCCCCTCCTCCTCCCTTAAAATCTGTGACACAGCAAACTCTACATACTTAACTGACTACTTCTATTATTCCAGGTTCTGTCTTTGTTCATCTTGTCTCTCCAAATGTGAGGGACCCTTCCAAGCAGAAGCCATTCCCATAGCACGTATCACCAAAGATCATGTAAACTGTTAACTCCAAAATGTCAAGGACTTATGTTAATGTACTGGGGATGGTGCATTATAGCATACAATACAAATTGCTTCTTCATTTAATAGATTGTTTTAAATTTTTAGAAATCAAATTATATTGTAATTTTACTTAGAAGTTCTACTTTGAAAATTTTAGAAGTTAGTTTTACTAAAGGGAATGGTATTTATAATTCAACATTTCTATAGATTGAAATGTCCACATATTTGGTTTGCTTAGAGAAAAAAATTTCAAATTTATTTTCATATATTTGTTTTGCTTAAAGTATGAGAAAATGAAATTATGCCACTTTATTCTTTAGGTGGAGAGAAATGCAACTTTACTTCTAAATGTCAGGAGATAGAATGCCAAAAGTTAATTACAGTAATAGGATATATAATTTTTGTCATGACAGAATACAAGAGGCAATGGCCATTTGTGGGAAGTAGAGAGAGGAAAAGGAAAGTGCTCTATAAAGAGCTTTAGCAGTTGCTGGGGTTACTGATGACAAGTTTTATTTACTCATGGGGAATTTGAATAGATGAGTGTTCTATCATTAAAAAATGTTTAATTGTATCTTATCTACTTCCAAGGGATTTGAATTAATTAAATAAATTCTTAATTTATTTAAATTTAATTACTATCTAGCAGCTGGATAATTATTTAAATAAGCAGTAATTTTTACTTTACATAACTATTTAACATGTTGTTTACCTTTACTATACTATTAACAAAATTAGAGGGCTAAATTCTGAGAAAGAAATTATACTTTTTACAAAGCATGTTTCTATGGATATAAATACATCTTTGTCAAATTGCAAAATCAATGGAGAACAAAATCAATGGTTTTATAGTGCATAGTTATAACATCATATTTTAATAATATTTCTAGCCACAATATTTCTGAGGTACATTATTAAAGCTTCAGTGGTAACAGTAGAAACCATTTTCATAGAATTTAATGAAATTATTAAATTTTACATTCTCATCACATATTTTTATTATAAATTATTACTCTAGCAAAAAGATATGCTACCAAATCACAAAGAAACAGTTACAAAAAAAGAAGAAACCTCATGGAAAAAAAATCAAAGATTCTTGAGTTGTAAAAACATTCCAACATAGGTCAATGTTGAAATATTGGATTACACTTCAGTAATCTTGAAAATTTTATTTAGAAAATAAAGTAATAAAATGTACATATTCTGAATTTGTATCTTTAGATGATCGATATCACTATAAATCATTTAATAATAAAAAATACAAATTAAAGGTGAAGCTCAAAAAGTGGTAAGCAGTACTTTCAGCAGCCTTGAGAGCATTAGCAGATGACAACAGCCAAAGGACTTGAGTTTTAATGACCAAAACAAGAGTGATAGGGAAAAAATGTGCTTTTACAACTTAGGGAGTAAAAACAAATTCACTGCCTAATACAGGACTCTCAATGAAAACATGAATCAAAAATATCTATCCATAGGTGAAGTGAGCCATTCAGGAAGCTATCTTTAGCTTGGGCTCTGGGTAAGAAAAAAAAAGCAACTCTCCCTTGAACATTTGTAAGTAATGGCCTACACTCACAAAAGTATTTGGAGCGGGGACGAGGTAGGCTGTAGTTGAGTACCTCTAGGAAATACTAGGAAAAGTTTGTTCCAGTGCTGCAGGTGGGAAATGAGAGCACAGATGCATTTAAACGCACACTCTAAGGATACCTGCCTGGTGTCGGACGTGCGTGTTGAGGGCGACATCCACAGACATATGCATCTGTGCAGCAACAAAGTACTCTGGTTGAGATCTAAAAATCCAAAACGTCCCTGTACATGTAGACTACCAATGATGCTAAGAAGGAGAACTGGAAATGTATTTGAAAAGGTCTATTTTATACAATACCCCTGAATATTGAAAATGCTTCTCAGATAAATTTATTTCCATCATTAGTGTCACCGTTGCCTCTGCACTAGCAAAACAGACTCCTAATTGTTCTTTTGGTTTCTAGTACCTCTCTCCTGTCAACCATCATTCATATTGCTCTGCCTGATTCATTCTCCTAAACTTTTACCTCTTCAGGTCTCTTCTGTTATTCAAAAAACTTTAATGATGACACATTATCTATAAGATAAAGTCCCAAAATATGAATAAGGCATTTAAAATGCCTCAGATTCTCTTTGGTGTTGACTCAGCTCCCAGTGCTCATGAGTAAGCACCTAACTGAGTTAGGCTGTTTGATCAACTGTTCTGAATCAAGATCTGCAAACCATGTATTGATTCATGTTATTTTTTTCTGCCTAGCATTAGCAATCTCACCTAGTGACCGATCATATCCCAAAAATCCTCTCTCCCGTTCAGTTTCTACTATATCTGTTGGAAAATAATCCTTTAATGTTTATCATGGTAGATACATATATATGTCCATGAGATACTGAAAATAATTTAAATACATGATATTTTTATTCATCTCATTAATTTAAAATTACACTCTTTTGGATTTTTCTAATTATTCAACTTTTGAGCTCAAAAACCAAAGCTCAAAGTGTCCTACATGGTAATGAATACATTATTCTTACTCGAATGTTTGATTTTAAGTGATTTTAAAACGCATTTCTTTTCATACCACAAAAGCATCTATCATAGCGTTTTGCACATAGTAAATATTTAATAAAAATATTGACACTAATGCCAAATGAAGAACTTCTGAAAAAGTGCTTATTCACAAAGGAGATCATTGATAGAATGAACAACCAGCGCACAGCCGTTTGTTCCTAAGTAGAGACAACAGACTCCTTTTATCTAATGTAAGTAAAAAGTTTTTTTGAAGTGTTACAGCTCTTTTAGAATTTGTCTAGCAGGTTTTCCGGTTTTTACCGGAAAACCCAAAAAAAAAAAAAAAAGTTTTTTTGAGGGTGTTAGGAGGGTCATGAAACAAGATTGCAGTGCTACAGATCAAGGAAATAATCCTGATCTATATCAAGATCTGTATCAAAATCAATGCTACAGCCAGTGGAAAAGCCCACTCACAATATAGAGCTTTTCTAAAAGAAATCTCATTCTAGCTGCTTCGTGGTACGCATCATTTGTGGTACCAGGGGCTAAACCTTAAAACTGCCACGCACATTATGATGTTTGCAAGAAGAGGTGCTCCCTGAGTTCTTCCAAATGCTGCATAAGAATATTGGCTGGGCAGAACAGACATCACACTCAAAATTAAAACTTTTACAAAGGATCTAGAAGATGTAGTTTTTAGCTTTTCTAGCTTTCGCAAATAAGCTAGAAGTATTTTGAAGGGGATTGAGCAATGTATGTACAGTATTCATGATTCTCAGAAGTTATTTGTGACAGTGATATTAATAAGAACAATATGGATGACAACAAATTTAATAAGTAGGAGGGAGATTATACTTGAATTACATTTGTCAGTGATCATTCCATTTCTTACTCTATATAGTAGAAAGTTGGCTGCATACATAGTGAGATTTAAACATAATGACTAAAAATAAAAATGATGAGTTGATGGATTCTACAAATTCTTTTACTCCAACTGATTGGCTGAAAAGGACAGACTTTCAAACTTCCATTAACTATTGGTGTCCTTAATACCATGCTAATGTTTGTCTCTTTTAACACCATCTCATATCCTTATTGGCTTTATTTTACCCTAGATTATTAGTTTTAAACACTACGCCCTCTGAGAATTCTTAATGGTTGATTTATTGCAATGATACAATTATTTTAAATTTCTACTCAAAAACAGTAAAGAAATAAATTGTGTTTTAATCAGGAGATTTAATAACACATATATTTCAGATATCTTAAGATTAAATCAGTGAACAGCATTTCCCTCAAATACAGAAAATACATGCTAAGTGTTAATGCAACCCAGATGTACTGAGCAGCAAAGAGTTAAATTATTTTATTTTGGGAGAAATACGTCATAACTTTGGTATAGGGGCAAATACTGAGATCAAAATATTATTCATTCATTTATCAACAATTTGTTCAAGGACTGACAAATTCTAGATGATGATTAGGCTACTAAAAAAATAAGATGGGCCCATTCCAGAAGAATTTAAAGTCTACTAGATATCATTTTTATTATTACTATTATTATTGATAGTATTATTTTCACATACTTTTTCAGAACTGAATTGATTACTACAATTTTTTCAGTTTTTCCAGTGATGATATTTGCTATATCGAGTCCTATCTGGAGAAAGATGAGGCAGACTGAGAAGCAAGAAAACAACAAAATATACATAGCTAGTTAAATGTTTTCCAAGTTAATTTATCATCTTTTCTTATATGCATGAGACATGTGGGAACAGGATGATCAGTGAGCTAAGCCAGTTGTCATTTTCCAATCAGCCACACCTTGAAAGAATAACACCTGGGAAAACTTTAGATGATGTGATACAATCTGGATAGGCCAAAATGACAAGCAACATTGTACACATTCAGGCTCCCTTGTCATAGGATGCAAAAGCAGGAGGACTTAAGAAGTTAACCAAGCAAATAGAACCACAAACAAGCTTTACTTATTTCATAGTTTGCCAAGGATTGATCCTGAACTCTATTAGGCTTTTGAATAATTAACTAAATCCCTCTGAAACTTCATCCAATATACACTGCTAAAATAAGATCAAAACACACATAATTAGGCTTTGGAAAATCATACTATAGCGAATTTTAAACCCAGATAATAAACTGTATTTTGAGCTACATTCTCCACGTTTTCTGATAAAAATTCAAAATAAATCTTGAGTAAATCAAGAAGAATTATAATCCAATGCTTTTTCTTTGATATATCAAGTTTGTCACTACTATAAAAGGAAATTAGATTAGTTTGACAAAACTTATTCTTCATCTAGGTATATGTATTTATAAGAACCACACTATTTTAGAGCTGAAAGGGGCTTTAATGATCATCGATGAAATTGTCATTCTTCTCTAAGGAGAATAAATGTTTTATAAAACTGCATAAATGTAAGTTCCACACATTTATATGTTTAAGAATCAGTGAGAAAATAATATTATTTTTGACATATTCAATATAATCACAGATTGTCCAATGAAATAGATACTTTAACACTACCATTATTTTTCAAGACATTTACCAGAAAGAATTTGAACTCAACATTACTCTAAGAAACAATGTGTTAAGTCTTGTAATACTTTTTTAGCTTTTTGATGCTGAATTTAAGTATTTTATATTGCTACTTTAGATTGAGAGATAGATTACTATCATTTGTATTCAAATATATTAAAAACACATAATCATTATCCCCTTTTCAAGCCCCATAGTCTTTTATATCATATAAAGTATCTTTAATATAATTTCTTTCCTCCTTTTTCATCAGCTCAAAAATATTAATATAATGACAGATTGGCAAGGCTGAGATATTATTTTTTACAAAGAATAGCCCTGGAAGTAAGGCAAGAATAAATTTGATATTTCTGATACAAAGGAGAAAACCTGTGACAAATCCAAAACATCCACATATTAAAAACTTGTTTCTATGCAATAAACATACTGAATTTAGCAATGTTCAATTCCCAATTTTTTACAAGTACTTTTACTTCATGCCTTCCATTTGTCTACTTGTATTCCTTTTGACTAAAAACTGGTATTTATACCTCATTAGGAAAAATACTTCACGAGCCAAAACACAATATTACTTATATTCAATTTTATAAGTCAGACAAAAAAATATATATATTTGACTAAACATAGTTTAAATGTTACATTTCAAAAAATAATAAATAAAATATAAATGCAAGCACTGAAAGGAAATTTGTAACGGATGTCAGAAAAGATTTATAGTCTCACCAAATTTAAGTGGTTTATTAGAGAATCCTTGTTCTTTGAAGAATAAACATGCCTTCAATTGTATTTACTTTTTTCCAATAAAATAATACTTTCTACCATGCTATGCTGAACTTTACTTTCCTGATGTATAGTGTCTCTCTCAAAAGATATCTTAGGCAGATTCCATAATTTCTCTGCCATGTTTTTATTTTTAAAATAGTCTCTTCCTGGAATTTAGCACTCAGATCATTCTTTTTAGTACTTTAATCTCAAACTTAAATGAAAAGTGTACCTCACAGGCTGGGTGCAACGGCTCATGCCTGTAATCCTAGCACTTTGGGAGGCTGAGACAGGAGGCTCACTTGAGCCCAAGAGTTTGAGGTTGCAGTGAGCTATGATGATGCCACTGCACTCTAGCCTGGGCAATGGAGTGAGAACCTATCTCAAAAAAAAAAAAAAAAAAAAAAGTCCCTTAGTACAATTGTGGCTCTGTAAGGTGAGGAGTAGAAGTATTTCTTCTTTCAAACCCATCCTATTCCATTATAATCTAGGTGGTAGCTCCTGCACTGTTTGACTGTGAGGAAATAGCATCAAGGTTGCCATCCTCTCTATTGCTTGTGGTTGTCTTTTGTGGGGCAACAGTGTGTCCTTACTGAAGAAGATCTGATCCATCCTACCATAGTTCCTCTTGT
The DNA here is from genome assembly GCA_028533085.1 of Varecia variegata. NCBI lineage: Eukaryota > Metazoa > Chordata > Mammalia > Primates > Lemuridae > Varecia > Varecia variegata. The sequence continues at coordinate 61,553,483 of CM052438.1, forward strand.
GTTGGCATCCCTTGTTCAGTTGGTTCTTATGGATGGACAAATCTTACAAAAAGACTCAATACCACCTATGCTTTTTGTGTGCACATAACCCAGGAAATTCATGCATCCTTGCCATACTGAATACTGGAAATGTAGGTGCTTCACTGCTATCTCTTACCTAGGCCTCACTCATTCTTTATAATTATTATTTTTTCACTGATGTCTAGCAGAGGTGCAGATTAGCAAACTTGCTGCTTAAGTAGTTGTCTACCACCCAGGAGAAAAGAGAAAATTGGCTATAACCTATTGTATTTCTCCTTTTCCATTTGGCCCTTATGGTGACTGTCAGGGCAAGACAAGAGAGGAAGGGCTAGGAGACACTAGGAAGGGATGTGGAAGTGAGGTTAGTTCTGAGACCATGTTTCAAGCCAGTACAGTATCATTTTTAAGAAAAAACAGGAAATAATCTAAGTATCCAAGGCAAAAATTATCATCAAATAAGTTAGATAATATCTATATGAAGAAATATTATATAAAATATTAAAACTATGAAGACTTACAAATTCTAATAATATAATGTTATGTAAACACAATGATCCAAAATTGCATTAAACTCACCATGACCTGGAGGAAATTTTTTCCATTTAATGAGAGCAGTTAGTTCATATATGGATAAAGTAGGCCATTCCTCATAACAAGGACACTTACGAATTAACTTCAACTTTTGTGCATTTTCAAGTTTGGCTTTTTCCTGGGAAAGAATGTTATTAATCAAGTTTGCATTAATAGGTAATTTACAAAGAAAGGAAAATAGCACATAGATAAATGGCAGGAAAAGAAAAAGGACATATGAATATAAATTAGTATAAAACACATTTGAATTTTATTGGAACATCACTTTATGAGCACAGCCATATTAAAATTTTAATTGTCATATCTGCTTACCAAAATTATATCTTACCACCTTTCATAACATTTTATGCTTCTGTAAACATTTGAGTATTTATTAAAAATGTCCTAGTCAAGACTAAACTCAAAAATTTTATTTGATAATATCAAGTAAGGGGTACTGATACTTGGGAAATAAAAACAAAATATATAAAACATTATTTTAAAGCCAGCCACTCTGAATTGCAAAAGAAGTGGACACTAGGGATTTGGAATGCATTTGAATTCTGAGAGTCATCTGCACCACTGACACTGAGACCACCATATCAAAAGAAATCCCCACCGTTAGAGACCAAAGCAAGAAGGTGGATGTCTTCTGAGCTCCATCCACATGAACCCCCAACCATGGCTTTTGCCAGCACTCTGTGGGACCTGCACCAGGGTTATACCCTATCAAAAAAAGATGGAACAGTAGGACTATGGGAACCTTCCAATCCCATTATTTATACAAACGTCCTCTGCTATCCAGGGAAGAAGTAGGAGAAAAGGAAAAGTTTGAATTTGACTAGAAAGGAGTAAATTATTAAATATTAAGTAAGTTATTTTAAAGCAGCAGAATTAGTGGATCAGAATTAAGTTGTTATCGTGTATTAATGCAGCTCTGACTTTGATGTCTGTTGTAACTATGAAATGGCATGCCAATCACTCCCAAGTATTTTTGCCCCTAAGGTAGACTGTAGAGATTGCAAAAGCAGTAGCATTGCTATCTGTCTTATCATTTTAGTATTCCTAGCATATGACATGCTGTGGACACTCAAAGCACATATTTCTTGAACAAATGAATGGATGAATTTGAAATTAATGAAAAGCCAACGGAGACACAAAAATATACCTAAAATATATCCATACAAACCTTTGTTTATACCTCAACTATGCATTACCAGCAGAGGTTTAAGTGATGTTCAATAAATAAGCCACATTTTTATGATCTACAGGTCAAGTGAAATTTTAAAAATTAAAAAAAAGATATGGACATCTTTGTCTAGAGAGGAAAATTTAGCTTAAGTTTATACCCATATTGTGCTAATATTAATACATGGATTAGACATGGTCATACCAATTTTAATTTCTCATATTCCTTTGCAGGGATTTTAAGAAGTTCACAATCATCTAATGTCACCACTGAGAACACCTGTGCTTCAGTCTCAGGTGTAATTTCCAGGGATCCAAAGGTACTCCATCTTCTAAGCTGTAAAAATAGCAAAGGCAAATTAAACCTTATTACCACTCATCAACATAAAAATCCCAGTGAAGGTGATAGGTATAGGTGAGTCTGCAAAAGGTATAGTTGTAGGTCAAGCTCCAGTTCTATGAAAGAAGGAGTTCTAAACAGTCTCTGCATAGATGGCTCATACTCTTGCCCAATTTCACTTCCCCAGGGGAAAAAAAAAAATTCCATTCTTTTTCACCAATGTGAAGAAAATAACATTAAAAAAAAGATCTATTTTAGTCACTGATTCATTTTAAGTGCCTACAATAGTGCTTGGCACACAGTAGCCATTCAATGAATAGTAGTTGAAAGAATGAAGAAAGATAGTACACTTATATATATGTGGTCTTCTGTTTGTTTTACTATCATATGGTGGTAAAATAAGTAATAATAACAAGTGAATATAGTGTTAAATAGTGTATAAATCATTAACATATATATTTATAGAGGCTTACCTAATTTAACGTGAAAGATAAGTATTAAGCATGTAAGATGTTACCATTAGAATTCATATTCTAAGCTATTAGGTTATAATGAGGTGATAGATAGCTATCTAGAGGATCTATATTCATGTTTGCCTGGGATAACCAGGAAGGCATGTGAAGGACAAGGGGTATATTATTGTGAGAGACTGAGGAGCTTTTGAGGGAAAACATCAGGTCAGTATGGCTATCTAAAATGATATGGGAGGACTTGCACTTTTCTACTTCAAATACATAGAAAGACTGAATATTTTTCTTTTTTACTAAATGTATAACTGAGCTTGAATCTGCAAGTCCAGATGTAAAGAAGAAATTTACAACGTCAGTCACTGCCGAAGTCAAAGTGGTCTACAGCACTATCAAACAAGAATGAGGTCCTGAGAGGCTGCGTTCTGGGCTTGTACATGTAGGAACAGGAGATGACATTCGGGACCATGCAAGGTGAAGGAATGAAATCGAGTCTCCTTGCCTAAAGTCTAGGAACTTGGAGGATTGCCTCACATGTGAAATGGAGACAAGAAAATCTCTACCCAGTGATCTATAAAAGCCACAGAGAGGCTTGCCTTCTAGCTGTGGAACTTGGCAGAATTGTCACAAAATCAGGAACCTAGGTCTGCAACTTGTGCAGGTGTGCTTGTGTGGTACATTTGCGAATAGTAAAAGACCTAAAGCTGAAAAATTAATGTAAAGCCTGTTACACAACTGGCAAAACCCCTAGGATCTAGGAAAATGCAAACATTAAACCTTATGAATCAATTCAGAGAAAAAGGAATTCCCATAGAAAGCAATCCTTGCTGATGAAAAAAATCATGATTAAAAAAATAACTATAAGCCACACAAGTAAATAGATATCCTATGAGGGGAAAGTCAACAAAGAAGCAGAAAGAAAAAAATTAAACAACCTAAAAAAATCTATCTGCATTCAAAATACTATGCAATTGGAGCATGATATGATGGAAGAATAGAGAGGAATTTTGAAAAAGAGCAAAATTAAACATCTATAAATAAGCATTATTGAAAGAAAAAATGCAATGGACACATTAATTTGTAGATTGAAACTAATAAAAAAAAAGAATTCATGACATGGATAATATATGAGAAAATAATCCAAAACAAAATATAGAAATTATAGAAAGAAAGGAAAAAAGAAGGAGGTTTTAATAGATATGGAAGATATATGGAGGTCATTCAGCATATATTTAATAGAAATTCCAGGAGAAAACAAACAGAATGGGAGAAAGGTAATACGTGAAAATGGTTGCAAATTTTCTGGAGTTGAGGGAAGAGATGAGTCTTCCAAACAAAGGAACACACAAAACCTAGAGATGAATCTGAATTTTATATTCCTGCCCAGGATTTGGTATACTCCCTAACCTTTCTCCTCTTCCAGATTTCTCCTTTACCATCTTGTTAGCTATAAATAATTTTAAGCAGATGTTTTCTACATATATTTTCCAGCTTCTCTAATTGTTTTTAGTGTGTTAGTCTGAATTACCTAATAAGTCATATGAAAGAAGTGCTCCTTGACTTTGAATAACATTCTTAAAGCTTTCTTTCTTGATTCATTAACCAATATCATCAGACTCCCTAATATTAATAATTAGGAAATGATAAACCTTCCAGTATCCTTTGCATACCCAATTATTTTAGTGGAATTATTTTTTGAATTATTAATATCTATAGTATTTCTATTTTGTTCTGCAAATATGGTCACCACCTTAAATATGGTTCTCAAGAAAAATAACTTTCAACCTAGAATTCTATATTTACTTAAAAGAGCAATTTACACTGAGAATAGAACAAGATGTTAGTTTTATTTTTTTTTATTTCAGCATATTACGGGGGTACAAATGTTTAGGTTACATATATTGCCTTTGCCCCACCCAAGTCAGAGCTTCAGTGTGTCCATGCCCCAGATGGTGTATACCACACCTATCAGGTGTGTACATATCCATCCCCTGCTCTCCCCTCCCATCTGCCCAACACCTGATGAATGTTACTACTATATGTGCACATAAGTGTTGATCAGTTAATACCAATTTGATGGTGTGTACATGTGGTGCTTGTTTTTCTATTCTTTTGATACTTCATTTAGTAGAATGGGCTCCGGCTCTATCCAGGATAATACAAGAGGTGCTAGATCACCATTGTTTTTTGTGGCTTAGCAGAACTCCATGGTATGCATATACCACATTTTATTAATCCACTCATGTATTAATGGGCACTTGTGTTGTTTCCACATCTCTGCAATTGTGAATCGTGCTGATATAAACATTCTAGTGCAGATGTCTTTTTTATACAATATCTTTTTTTTCCTTTGGGTAGATGCCCAGTAATGGGATTGCTGGATCAAACGGTAAGATGTTAGTTTTAGACTTTGTGAAACAAATTATTAAAAGATGAATTTCAGCTAGAACAATACTGAAAGAGAAGGAGTTCAAAGAAGTTAATAAAATGTTTTTAAATATAAATAGCATTATATATATAATAATTTTTAAATGACTAATATGGGATGTCTTTAAAATAAGTGAGATTTCAAATGCTTTTTCAATAATGACTCAGAAGAAAGAACTGGGAAGTTAGAATGAAAATATTGAGGATCTTTATATTCTGGAACTAGGAATGAAACAATTATATAGGTTTTCTTATTTCAAATTACAAATTTTATTCTATAGAAATTGGAACTTTGTGGATGAAAAAAGAAAATAAATTCAATGACAAAAAATAAAGAAATGATGAAGTAAGGGATATTTGCCATTTGCCAAGAATATGGCAAATATAAAGAATAGTTCTTCAAATATCTAATAAATGCCAACAATTTGACTTAGTAATAGAAAACTATAAAATCAAATAATTACAGAAAAATACTAAAAACATTTTTTGAAAAATTTCCAGAAGAGAAGACCCGAATGACCCACATACAAAAGCAACATGCCCAACCTTGTTAAGAGATATAAAAACATAATTAATGTCATAATCCCACATGTCTTTTTACCCATCGGACTGAAAATATTAAAGTACTCTAATATATGGGACTGGGAAGATACTTTCACATATAACTCTGGGGCCTATAAAACTTTTAAAATGAGAAATTATCTGGCAATATCTTTTAAAATAAACAAAAAAGGCATGCAATATCTTATCCAGAAAACCATCTTCTAGGAATTATCGCATAGAAAAAAATTCATTTTAAGGATGTATTTACACAAAGTTTACTGCTGCACTTTTTAGTGGAACCAAATTGGAATGGAATGGAATCTTTAACAGTCATCAAATTAGACATGATGAAACCAAGAAACCAAGCCTAACTTGATTTTCTCTCTCTATATATATAAGACTGGACTTGCTCTCTCTGTCTGTCTCTGTGTGTGTGTGTGTGTGTGTGTGTGTGTATACAGGAAACCAAGTCTAACTTGATATATATCTATTCAACCAAGTCTAAGTTTTTTTTTTTATCTTATTTTATTTTTATTTCGGCATAGTACGGAGGTACAAATGTTTAGGTTACATATATTGCCTTTGCCCCACCTGAGTCAGAGCTTCAAGTGTGTCCATCCCTCAGACGGTGTGAACCGCACCCATTAGGTGTGTATATACCCATCCCCTGCTCTCCCTTCCCATCTGCCCGACACCCGATGAATGTTATTACTATATGTGCACTTAGTGTTGATCAGTTAATACCAATTTGATGGTGAGTACATGTGGTGCTTGTTTTTCCATTCTTGTGATACTTCACTTAGTAGAATGGGTTCCAGCTCTATTTAGGATCATACAAGAGGTGGTGGGACTGCAACCTAGTACAACCTCAGTGGAAAGTAATATGGAGATAACTTGAAGAGCTAAAAGTAGAATTACCATTTGATCCAGCTATCCCATTACTGGGCATCTACCCAAAAGAACAAAAGACATTCTATAAAAAGACATCTACACTAGAATGTGTACAGCAGCACAATTCACAATTGTAAAGATGTAGAAACAACCCAAGTGCCCATAAATACATGAGTAGATTAATAAACTGTGGTATATGTATACCATGGAGTTCTACTCAACCAAGTCTAAGTTTTAACATACTGTTAAAAAATACTGACACCTATGTATCTTAGCCTGGAAATTCTTATGACAAAAAAATAGTTGCAGGTAAAAATGTATGCTAAAAATCAGTTTTCATAAAATGAACAATTACAAAAACAGCAATCCATGTAAGCATATGTAATTGTTTATATGCTAGTGTCAATTCAGAGGAAGATATTCAAGTGGACATACCAGGCTGATAGGTTCATATGTTCAGGGGCAGAAGCTAAAATGATGGTGGAGCTAAAATGGCAGAAAATTTATTAACATTTTCTTCAAATCTCCTTGCATTTTTTCCCAATGGCAATAGGAAGTATATATTAAATTTGTAAATTTTAGACACTGGTAAAAGACATTTAAAAATTCAATTTCAAAATATCACACTGAGTTATTTTCTATATATGTGTTATTTTTCTTGATACTTTAAATTAATACATAAAATATCTTAAATGATATACATCTGATGATTAGCTATCTCTGAAAACTGCAGATAATTATTGTTTGATTAATACCTCTGTATTCTCTAAAGTTTTAGATAAATATAGTAGTTTTTAAATCAGTGCTATAAATGTATTTAAATTAATTATAGCTCAATCTTTCTCCATATTTTGCAAAACATTACTCATTAATATTAATACTATGTAGATAATCCTATTCTCATGTGGATGGTTGATGGAGGTGCAAAAAGGAACAGTTTCTCTCCCTTTTTAATTCTCATGTTATTCCACTAAAAAATAAATTCCCAAATGGTTTTCTTTTCCCAGTGTCTTGGCCCCTCAAGTCCTGACTGCCATGGTAGACTGAACCTCAAATTTGTGTTTCTCTGGCATTGTAAATCTCCTGAAAGTTCTGATCCACTACTTTCTGCTCAGTTATTCATTCCCATGATGGTTACAAATTGGCAGATGCCTTTAAAGAAAAGCATCAGGAAATGTCTGACTCAAAACAATGTTATTTCTCTTCTTTCTTGAATCATGGTCACTCAAACCCTGGTTCCCTTGATTGCTCTCCAATACCTTAAAACAATTGTCTATTTGGTTTTATTCAGCTTTTACAGTTGTTCTCAGCAAGGGGATTGGTCTGATTGAGGCAAGCTACTTCATCATGACAAAAAGCAGATGGACATTCAGCAGACTAAAGTGCATATGTTTCTTTAAAACAGGATCTACTTCCATTTCTATTTTCTGCACTTTGTTTTGCTTGCCTTTATCATCCCTATATGAAGTGATGAAGTGAGTAACAAAGTCATGCAGAATAAGCAATCAGACAATCAGACTGTGGTATCCAAGCCTTTTGTCATAAGGGTGGAGACTCAGGAATTTATGACTTCTGCATAAATTAGTGTCTGTAATTGGAGAAAATATTCTGAAGAGCGTGATCCTGGTTTTGACATTCTTTTCCAAAAAAAAAAAAAAAAAAAAGTGAGAGAGGGATGATCAAGATGATCAAGATAATACGATTTTAACAGAATGAAACAATTAGTAACATCCAAGGAAAAAGAGAGGGGCTATATCTATGTTTTCATACAGATATATAGATATTAATTGTACTTGATAAGCAAGTCAACCAATATTAGTGTATTAGTAACAGAGAATCCCCAATGCCTGTACTATTCATACACATTATATAGTAATGAGAGTAATGTGAGCATTTAGCATTGATTCTTACTTTGCAGGTTATATTTGTCATATGTATGTGGGCTGTTTTTTCTCCTTTGTCCATTAAATTCTTTTGAAAGTCTTTAAAGAGCTATGAGTTTGCTAGTTTATATGAAGGCATTTCCAAGAGTGAAGGAAAGGAGGTGGATCAGCAAAAAAAAAAAAAAAAGAAAAAAAAAGAAGATATTATAATAGAGTACCTGGAGAACTCATAGAAAGCATGTTTCTGGCATAGGTAAGTGTCACACTACTCAACATAAGTCTCCTGATTGGCACAGACTGCATCTATTAACACATGAACCCAGGTTGGCTGATAACCATGAACTGAACCTGGGGCATATCTCAAGTAATCCCTTCTCCCTCCATTGTTTTTTGTTTTGTTTTGTTTTATGTTCCTTAGAGAGAAAACCTTCAGCAATGACTGGAACAACAGTCTCCCTTTGCTATTCTGGTAGATATGGGCTTCTGATTTTATATTAAGGAGGTATAACATTTTTTTCTATGTCTCTAGCTAGTCCTAAACTGAATTCCAAGGAAGTCACCCAGCATAATTCAGCACTTTCATAAATCTACTTTGGAAATATTGAATGTTTATTTATCAGATGTGTATTTAAAAAATAAATTAATAAAAATTTGAGAAATAAAATATATTTCATAATTTTCTAAACATTGTTGATGCTTAATTAATATTGCTGACTAGTTATATCTGAAAAGAGTCATTTTTCATACCAGTTATTTGAGATTTTTAAACTTTCCTATTACTAGGGGAAAATTAGTCTGCCCAATATGTAAGAGTGTACCTTTAAGAGACTGGAAATAATCATTCCAGCATGCCATTTGGTAAAATTGCTCCTCCATAGCTGGTTATACTACAAAAAAAAAATGTAACTATAAGCATATTCACAATTATGTAAGAAAGAGTAAATACTAAGAACTGAAAATATTTCTATATTATAATGTGAAATTTAGTTTCAATTAAAGAAGGTTGTTAATGTCTAATTTAAATAACCATAAATTTTTTAAAATTAGCACATAAAGTTTATTAAAAAAGTTAATGGAGCATATGTTAAATGCATACTTTATATGTCTTCATACATAAGTGCTCAGCACATGTTCATTAACTATTGCAGTTATAAAACCTAAAATGCCTTAATAGATTAACATCATTCATTTGTTACATGGTTTATCCATTTGTAAATTGACTGTTCTGGTATAATTTGAATTTTATGTAAAAGATGATAGCGTTTGGTAGCTTTATATAGCAGAATTTTTCTTTTTTAATGAACCAGAAACATGGCTCCTGACATATTCAAACTAAAACATTTCCCCCATATAACACTAAATTCAATGGCTCATATATCCATTTAATCTGAATTTAATGTTTTCTTATAAAGAAGATTCAGTTGAATAAGCTTAGATGTAAAGTGAAATAACTCTGTAGCCTAAGTTCAATGTGAAAATAATTTAATATTTACATTTTCTTCAATTTGACATTTATTTATTGATATGTATTATATGCACATATTTTTGAGGTACATGTGATAATTTTATACATTGGTAATTGGGATATCCATCACCTTATATATTTATCTTTTCTTTATGGTAGGAACATTCAAATTATTCTCTTCTAGCTATTTAGATTTTGAAATGTATAATCTATTAATGTTAACTAAAGTCACCCTCCTGATCTATCAACACCAGGTCTTATTTCTTCTTTTAATTTAAGTGTATATTCATACCCATTGATCAATCTTTCTTCATCTCCCCTATCCTTTACTTTCCTGGCCTCTGGTAACTACCCACCTAATCTCTATCTTCATGAGATCCATAGCTCCTGCATGAGTGACAACATGCAATATTTGTCTTTCTGTGCTCAGCTTATTTCACCTAACATAGTGACCTCAGTTCCATGTTGCTACAAATGACAATATTTTATTCTTTTTATGGCTGAATAATATTCCATTTTGTATTAATACACCCCATTTTCATTATCCATTCATCCACTAATGGGCACTTAAGTTGATCCCATATCTTGGTTATTGTGAATAGTGCTGCAATAACATGGGAATGAAGATACCTCTTCAATATGTTGATTTCCTTTCTTTTGCATATATACCCAGTAGTGAAATTGCTGGATTATACGGTAGTTCTTTATTTAGTTTTTTGAGGAACTTCCATGCGTTGTTCTTAGTGGCTATACTAATTTACATTACCACCAACAATGCATGAGGGTTCCTCTTTCTCCACATCCTTGCTGACATCTGTTATCCTATCTTTTTGATAAAAAACATTCTATTAATAACACAAAGAACCTCAAAAACTACACAAACACTTGGAAATGAAACAACATGCTCCTGAACAACTAGTGAATCAAGGAAGAAATTAAGGAAATTAAAAAATTTCTTGAAACAAATGAAAATAGAAATACAACATACCAAAATCTATGGTATGTAGTAAAAGCAGTGCAGAGGTAAGTTTATGGCAATAAATGTGTATATCAAAAAAGTTGAAAGACTTCAAATAAACAGCCTAATAATGCACCTCAAGGAACCAAAAAAGCAAGAACAAACCAAATACAAAATTAGTAGAAGGAAATAAATAACAATGATATGATCAGAAATATAATAAATAAAATAGAAACTAAAAAAAATACAGAAGATTAATGAAATGAAAAGTTTGTTCCTTGAAAAGACAAACAAAATCAACAAACCTTAAGCTACGCTAAGAAAAAAAAGAAAGAATATCCAAATAAATAAAATCAGAAACAAAAAAGAGACATAACAACTGAGACCACAGAAGTACAGAGAATCATTAGAGACTATTACATCTATATACCAACAAATTGGAAAACCTAGAAATAGATAAATTCCTAGACACATGCAACCTACCAAGATTGAACCATGAAGAAACAGAAAACCTCAACAAACCAATAATGGGTAACAAGATCAAAGCTGTAATAAAAAGCCTCTCATCAAAGAAAAGCCTACAACCTGATGCCTTCACTGCTGAATTCTACCAAACATTTAAAGAATTAATACCAATTCTACTCAAACTCTTCAAAAAAATTCAAGAGGAGGAAACACTTCCAAACTCATCCCTCATTTACCCTGATAACAAAACCAAACAAGAACACAGATTAAAAGAAAAACTACAGGCCAATATCACTGATAAACATAGATGCAAAAATCCTTAACAAAATAGTAGCAAGCCAAATACAATAATTCCTTTTTTCCTGATGGTTAAAATAAGCATTTTGAATTGTATTTTGTCCTTTTCTATATTTACCATTAAAGAGCTATATCTTCTTAACTATATTCAACGCTTGTCAATATAGGAAGAATATAACAATGATGATAAGATGAACTTCTGTGTGCACACTAACTGGCTAAAGAGACCTAATTTCTCCTATTTAGATAAAAGTAGCCATTAACCCAATTATTAGGATATTATTTATTTAACTTTATTTTTAGCACAATTGTATGTAACCCTATATAGCGTGGTTTTACCTACTTATACAAGCTGTATAAAGTAATATTAGAGTAAACATTAATCTGTGTTTTTGCTAAATATTAAGTTTTTGAAATGCCACCATGTAATGTAGTCCATTCATCTTTTTATTACTGCATGACTATACTCAAATTATTTGTTTTGTTGAACATTTGGGTTTTTATCATTATGTAGCTGTAAAACAATGATGATACAAGCATTATTGTATTTGTCTCCTCATTTCAAATACAAAGGTTTCTCTAAAATATGTGCCTAAGGATACAATTTCAATGCTATGGGCTGTGTTAGTACTTGAACATCTAACACAAAACTGTTTTCCAAAATGCAAATTCTAACTGATACTCCTACCAGCAGTATAAACACATGCAATGTCTATTTCTTCACAAATTCTCCAAAATTTTATATTGTCTAATATTTTTAATCTTGTCTAATATTTTTAATCTTTGCCAATTTGGTGATAAGAAATATGTATTGTACTTTTTGGTTTTATGTAGATTTATTTTTAAATGTACAAATTATTTATGGTACATTTCCTTGATTGCTAAACCGATTGAACATTCTCTCATTTGCCAATTCCTTAATTTATAGTCTCTGTTCTATAAAAGACCAATTTATATATATTTGTAGTTTTTTTTATTTCTAGATTATTATATATTCCAGATACTAAAACTTTGCCAATTACGTATTTTGCAAATATCTTCACCCAACGTGTGCCTTGTCTTTTCATTTACTTAGGGTGTCTTTGGAGGAATAAATGTTCTTGATTTTAAATGAATATCCTTATAGCTTACTTCTATAATTCTCTTATTTTAAAAGTTTTTGCTATCATGATATCATAAAGAAATTCTACTACATGATCCTTCAAAATATTTGAAATCTTCCCATTTACAAATGATCCTGTGATCCCAAATTAATTTTTATGTATGGTGTAAAGTAAGTGTAGAGTTTTATCTTTTCCTTTGACATAGATAACCACTGTGTCACACAAATTAGTGAATCATCTCACCACTTTCCTCACCGCTCTTCATGTCAATGTTTCACGTTAAGAGGGCTCATGTGTGTGGAATTCATTCTTGGAATCTCTTGGCTGTTGGCATGTTCATCTATAAGCCACTAGGGCATTATATTATTATAATTATTATCACTTTATTTTTTGTTTTGACACCTGGTTGGACAAGTTCTTCTTCTCAAAGTATCTTTTACAGGAGTATCTACACTATTTTTAGCCTTTTGTTCTTTGGTATAATTTTTTAAATCCCCTTTTCAAATTCCACAAGAAATGTTTGGATTTTTTTCATTAGATTTAGTATTAAACCTATAGATCATTTGGGGATACTTATCTTTACACTATTGAATGTTTCTGTCCATGAATGTGGTCTACCTATAATATATTGAAGCCTTCTCTAATATCTTCCAATGAAAATGTATAATGTTCTCCAAAAAAGTATTGTCACACATTTTAATATATTTTTTCAAATACTCAGAATTTTATACAGCTATTTAGATTATTTTATTAATGATATTTTCAAACTGATTACTTATATTTCTATGAATTATTTATTTTACTGCCAAATCAGCAAGATCTTGACAAATATATTTCCCTCTATTTTACTCAGATCTTTAGTTGTTTCCATTTAGAGAGGGGACTGGCAACGTTTTTATATAAGGACCAGATAGCAAATATTTTCAGTTTCTCATACCATACTGTCTCTGCCACAAATACTCAACTCTGCTATTGTAATGGAAAAAAGCCACAAATGATATATAACAAATGGATGTGGATGTGTCCTAATAAAACTTTATTTACAAAAGAAAGACTATAGTCCAGATTTTGCTCAAAGGTTGGGATTTGTCAATCTCAAATCTAGAGTGTCATTCATTTTATCAAGTCCCCAGACTCTTTCTATTATTTACTTTTTTATTTTTACAAGCATAAAATAATCATGCCATTATCCTGTATGAAAAAGCTCTTTAACATTTAACATAAATTAACAGCGATATTTTATGTAATATATGGTTAAAAGAGTATTACTAAGAATTGATATTTGTGTAAAATGCCTTAAAAATTACAGCATTAGATTTTTTGATTAATTTCCTCCTGTAGCAGCCCCTCTGTTGACTGTTAATGTTTTACATCTAATTTTCTTTGTCCTTGGAAACCCCATTTTTCAGGCCTCTTGTATTTGTATGTTAAGTATAAGTAAAATATGTTAAATGTCCATTAAAGTCTTTCAGGAGTAAAGTACCAAAGTTAGAGAATTTTGCTTTATCTGGTAAAATTTCATGGTCCTTCTATAAAAAGCCTTTTGGTTTATTGCTCTTCTAATAATAGAATTTTAACAGACCCATTCTTGTTAGGTGAGCTACTACCGTATGTGAATATAATGCAAACACTTTGGGAAAACAATTACTTACCTCAGCTTACCTGAAAACAATTGTGTGAGTGTGTGTGTGTGTGTGTGTGTGTGTGTGTGTATGTGTGTTTGTTTACATGCTGGTTGAGTAAAGTGTTAGTGACCCCTTTAAGAAAGCCTTACTGTCCAGCCTGGATAACAGTGTATGCCACAAAGGAAACCTTAAATTAACGTTTTCTTACTGATTTTGAATAATCTAGTCAATTAGCTATGTATTTTGTACAGTTCAAATTATGCATATAGATTTCTGAAAATAGGCCAAAACAGTTTTTTAAAAAATCATCTGGAAAAAAATAAGCTGCAAAAATTGAGAAAATATTTTAATAGCCAGTATTATTACTCACACAAATATGCACAGTTTTCATAACAAATGATAAGGTTATGAAGAGAAATTATGGTCATCGCAGTTGACAAGGACACTAAAGTAAATGTAAACTTTTAATTTTAATTGGAAGAATGACCAATGGGGTTGAGACCACTATATGTTACCGTGTTTTTGATCATTCTTTTCAGGTGATATGGTACAAGTAACACATACAAAAGGAGTTCCACTAAACCTCAGGAAGTCTCTTCCTCACTCTAAAGTTCAACCTGCTGCTCCAACTTTTTGCTCCCACAACGAGCTGTGCTTAGTCACTCTATTCATAGCATTAATCTCAAGCCATCGGCTACATTTCCAGTCATCCTCACCCTGTTATCATCTCCAAGAGAGAGACTATTTTTTATTTATCACAGAACCAAACACATAGTAGGTATTTGAAATTGTCTGTGAAACTGATCATAAAGACAACTCTAGCATATAATCATTAATCAGAACATATAAGAACATTTTAAAGTATTTAAAGATTTTGGATGCTAAAGTGGTAAATTTTCATAATAATTTATCTTGAGTGGCAGAACCAAACTAAAAGTTTGTATCCTGCCTTTGATCAGGGGATTCTTGAAAGCAGAGGGATTAGTCAGGGTTCTCCAGAGGAACAGAACCAGAAGCATCAATATCCAAGGGCAGAAGGTATATGTCTCAGCTTAAACAGAGCTAATTTACCATTTCTCTACCTTTCTATTTTATTCAGGTTCTCAGTAGATTGGATGTTGCCCGCCCACGTTGGTGAGTGTGATCTTCTTTATTCAGTTGATTGATTCAAATGCTAATCTCTTCTGGAAACACCCTCACAGACACACCCAGAAACAACTTTTTACCAGCTACCTTGGCATCTCTTATTCCAGTCAAGTTGACAACCCTATCAAGAAGTGGGCAAATGACATGAACAGAAACTTTTCAACAGAAAATAACATCATATCATCAGCAAAGAGTGAAAGTTTGATCTCTTCTTTCCCTATTTGGACTCCCTTGATTCTGCTCTCTTGCCTGATAGCTCTCGCAAGGACTTCCAGTACTATGTTGAAAAGTAGTGGAGACAGTGGGCAGCCTTGTCTGGTTCCAGTTCGAAGTGGGAATGCTTTCAGTTTTTCCCCATTCAGTATGAT